>CALYLW010000184.1:685454-1003034 GCA_944989445.1 Ampullaceana balthica | reverse complement strand
ATCCCCCACCCCACGTCCTTGTTAACCAGGATTTTTTGCCTGTGCAAGTTATCCCGCCCTAGAGCATTATATTATCTAAACCGGGCCATATTAAAGGCATATTTCTAATAAAGGGAAGTAATTCACCAGTTAAAATTAAACGACATATAAATATACATTTTCAAGTTCATGATACAGGAAATAATCAATTGGTATGAGCCACATTTTTATTACGTATATATGCAATAAACCTTATGTTTGTAATTATTATTTTTTAAGTCAGCATATAGAAAAGGTCCTATTAAGTAATTAAGTTGTAAAAAAAGTAAACTAATAAATAAATATGCGTATGTTTGATATATATTTTGAAAAATGTAGTTCCTACATATTCATTTCTCTCTTCATCCTCTTTCTCTTGCCAAGTGGCATGCTACTTCATTTCGATCCCTAAACTAGGGATAAAATGTAATGACCACTGAGTAAACTATACTACTACCCAGGATAGTATAGTGTAGTAATACTTTAAATAAGCCTCAACAAGAATTGATTTGAATATCATAATTTATTAAAAGACGATGAC
The DNA here is from genome assembly GCA_944989445.1 of Ampullaceana balthica. Lineage (NCBI taxonomy): Eukaryota > Metazoa > Mollusca > Gastropoda > Lymnaeidae > Ampullaceana > Ampullaceana balthica. The sequence continues at coordinate 1,002,475 of CALYLW010000184.1, read as the reverse complement.
TAAACATACTTATTTTGTATTACTAAGCAAATAGCTGACGACAATAAGGACGATAGTGGTCACAATGACGACAATAAGGACGATAGTGGTCACAATGACGACAATAAGGACGACAGTGATCACAGTGACGACAATAAGGACGACAGTGTTCACAATGACATCAATAAGGACGACAGTGACCAGAATGACGACAGTAAGGACGACTGTGATCACAATGACGACAATAAGGACGACAGTGATCACAATGACGACAATAAGAACAACAGTGACCACAATGACGACAATAAGGACGACAGTGATCACAATGACATCAATAAGGACGACAGTGACCAGAATGACGACAGTAAGGACGACTGTGATCACAATGACGACAATAAGGACGACAGTGATCACAATGACGACAATAAGGACGACAGTGATCACAATGACGACAATAAGGACGACAGTGATAAAAAATGACAACAATAAGGACGACAGTGATCACAATGACGACAATAAGGACAACTGTGATCACAATGACAACAATAAGGATGACAGTGATAAAAAATGACGACAATAAGGACGACAGTGACCACAATGACGCAAATAAGGACGACAGTGATCACAATGGCGACAATAAGGACGACAGTGACCACAATGACGACAATAAGGACGACAGTGATCACAATGACGACAATAAGGACGACAGTGATCACAATGGACGCCACGCTGTCCAGACAAATAAAGACACAACAATCAGTTGTATAGTGTAGTGCGGGTTGTAAGTATAGAAATAGGGCAGGTTGTAACATAGAAATAGGGCAGGTTGTAACACTGAAACAGGGCAGGTTGTAACATAGAAATAGGACAGGCTGTAATATAGAAATAGAACAGAGTTTAATATAGAAATAGGGCAATTTGTAACATAGAAATAGGACAGGTTGTAACATAGAAATAGGGCAAGTTGTAACATAGAAATAAGACAGGCTGTAATATAGAAATAGGGCAGAGTGTAATACAGAAATAGGGCAATTTGTAACATAGAAATAGGGCAGGTTGTAACATAGAAATAGGGCATATTGTAACATAGAAATAGGGCAAGTTGTAACATAGAAATAGGGCAAGTTGTAACATAGAAATAGGGCAAGTTGTTACACTGAAACAGGGCAGGTTGTAACATAGAAATAGGACAGGCTGTAATATAGAAATAGGGCAGAGTGTAATATAGAAATAGGGCAATTTGTAACATAGAAATAGGGCAAGTTGTAACATAGAAATAGGGCAAGTTGTAACATAGAAATAGGGCAAGTTGTAACATAGAATTAGGACAAGTTGTAACATAGAAATAGGACAGGCTGTAATATAGAAATAGGGCAGAGTGTAATTTAGAAATAGGGCAATTTGTAACATAGAAATAGGGCAAGTTGTAACATAGAAATAGGGCAAGTTGTAACATAGAAATAGGGCAAGTTGTAACATAGAAATAGGGCAAGTTGTAACATAGAAATAGGGCAAGTTGTAACATAGAGATAGGGCAAGTTGTTACATAGAAATAGGGCAAGTTGTAACATAGAATAGGGCAAGTTGTAACATAGAGATAGGGCAAGTTGTTACATAGAAATAGGGCAAGTTGTAACATAGAAATAGGGCAAGTTGTAACATAGAAATAGGGCAAGTTGTAACATAGAAATAGGGCAAGTTGTAACATAGAAATAAGGCAAGTTGTAACATAGAAAAAGGGCAAGTTGTAACATAGAAATAGGGCAAGTTGTAATATAGAAATAGGACATGCTGTAATATAGAAATAGGGCAGAGTGTAAAATAGAAATAGGGCAATTTGTAACATAGAAATAGGGCAAGTTGTAACATAGAAATAGTGCAAGTTGTAACATAGAAATAGGGCAAGTTGTAACATAGAAATAGGGCAAGTTGTAACATAGAAATAGGGCAAGTTATAACATAGAAATAGGACAGGCTGTAATATAGAAATAGGGCAGAGTGTAATATAGAAATAGGGCAAGTTGTAACATAGAAATAGGGCAAGTTGTAACATAGATATAAGGCAAGTTGTAACATAGAAATAGGGCAAGTTGTAACATAGAAATAGGGCAAGTTGTAACATAAAAATAGGACAGGCTGTAATATAGAAATACAGCAGAGTGTAATATAGAATTTGGGCAATTTGTAACATAGAAATAGGGCAAGTTGTAACATAGAAATAGGGCAAGTTGTTACATAGAAAAAGGGCAAGTTGTAACATAGAAATAGGGCAAGTTGTAACATAGAGATAGGGCAAGTTGTTACATAGAAAAAGGGCAAGTTGTAAGATAGAAATAGGGTAAGTTGTAACATAGAAATAGGACAGGCTGTACTATATAGAAATAGGGCATGTTGTAACATAGAAATAGGGTAAGTTGTAACATAGAAATAGGAAAGGCTGTACTATATAGAAATAGGGCATGTTGTAACATAGAAATAGGGCAAGTTGTAACATAGAAATAAGGCAAGTTGTAATATAGAAATATGGCAAGTTGTAACATAGAAATAGGGCAAGTTGTAACATAGAAATAGGACAGGCTGTAATATAGAAATAGGGCAGAGTGTAATATAGAAATAGGGTAATGTGTAACATAGAAATAGGGCAAGTTGTAACAAAGAAATAGGGCAAGTTGTAACATAGAAATAGGGCAAGTTGTAACATAGAAATAGGGCAAGTTGTAACATAGAAATAGGGCAAGTTGTAACATAGAAATAGGGCAAGTTGTAACATAGAAATAGGGCAAGTTGTAACATAGAAATAGGACAGGCTGTAATATAGAAATAGGGCAGAGTGTAATATAGAAATAGGGCAATTTGTAACATAGAAATAGGGCAAGTTGTAACATAGAAATAGGGCAAGTTGTAACATAGAAATAGGGCAAGTTGTAACATAGAAATAGGGCAAGTTGTAACATAGAAATAGGACAGGTTGTAACATAGAAATAGGACATGTTGTAACATAGAAATAGGACAGGTTGTAACATAGAAATAGGGTAGAGTGTAACATAGAAATAGGACAGGTTGTAACAGCTATTTGGCAGGTTGTAACGTAGAAACAGGGCAGGCTGTAACAGAAATATGGCAAGTTTTAACATAGAAATAGGGCAGGTTGTAACATAGAAATATGGCAGGTTGTAACATAGAAATAGGGCAGGCTGTAACAGAAATATGGCAAGTTTTAACATAGAAATAGGGCAGGTTGTAACATAGAAATAGGGCAGGTTGTAACATAGAAATAGGGCACGTTGTAACATAGAAATAGGGCAGGTTGTAACATAGAAATAGGGCAATTTGAAACATAGAAATAGGGAAATTAGTAACAATGTAATGACTACTATAGCACTGTACTGTGCGCCGGTCCAAGTCGTAACATTGTGGGGCAGTGATGTGAATATGTCCCCGGCTCCAAGGTACATGGGCATAAAAATGAGGCTTACAACGTTATATCATAGTAAAATTTGATAAAACGGAAATGGTCGGGGGCGCCAAATTATAATTTGTAATAAATTTTCCCTGGGCGCACCATTGGCGACGTAGAAAGAACGATATAACCTCTTGTCATGAAACTCACTGCGGCCTGGGTTAAAATCTAATTTTTTCTTTATAATATTATAGTTAAGAATGTCTATTATTTAAAAGTAAATGTTTATACGATATACTTTTTCTAAAAGGATGTATGGCCTCATTTTTGGAACTTGTTTTTTAAATTATTTTTTCGGATCGCTCCTCCACTTTTCCATAAATGAATTTTGCGCCCCTCGATTTTTTACTCCGTACATTTGCACGTAAAGACGGAGTGTTAGTCCGGCCCTGAATATAACCAAAGTAAACATAGACTTAAAGCATATTTGATATTAATTTTTTTTTATATTAATCAATATATTCTAAATGTCACAACATTTATACCTTTTGTGTTCAAATTACAAAAAAAATGTCATGCTTTCCTGTCGGACCACCAGGCACATCTCCGGGGACCACTAGTTTTCCGTGGTACCACAGGTTGTGAACCTCTGCTCTAGTCTGCTTTTTGGAGTCTTATTATAAACTTTATCAGATGTCAAGTCTTCAATCATTCTTGGTGACACGACAAAGTCCATACTGCATTTATTTGTAAACAAAAGCTCAGCCCTGACTCTAACATACATAGCCTCTAAAAGTGTGAGCTGCATTCTATATCTGGCTTTGTCTTAATAGCCTCTTCGTTAAACTTTTATAACATTTTAATGTCTAACATACACGTAAGATATTCAAAAATAATAAAAATTAATAACGTTATTGAGTTATTGGCGAGATGATTTTTATAAATACATGTATTTTATATATATATATTTTTTTTAAAGAAAAAAGCCACACAAAAAAAAAGGCCAAAAAGCAACAAAAAAATGTAGAGCCTAAACCCTCTTTAAAGATGTAGATGCAAAGCACACTGTCTTTAAATCTGGCAACCCTGCTTTTAAATACCATTTTTGGCGATGAAATAATTTAAGAAACTTTATTCGATAATTTTTTTTTAAAATCATTTAAAAAATGGATTGTTATCTCTACAGTTATTTAAATATACCAGAAATCCTAAAGATCGTTTATTCATCATTTAAAAATTATATGAAAATAGAATTAATGTTTAACTTTCAAAATCATTTTTTTCCACCAATATGTTAAAGTTTGGTTATTATGTTTATTACTTCTCTTTACATTTGCATGACTGTACCATGACAGATCCTCTCTATGTAATATTCTTTTCGCTTGAAATAAAAAAAAATATTTGCTGATGTTTGATCAAAATAATTCTCTAAGGTGAAAGGAAATGGAATGATCCCCAAGGGAAGTGAAAATCTTATGGCTCAGTTAATTCATCAGACGACGATAGTCGCGTACATCGATGTGACCCCTGAGTCTTTCCAGGTAAATGGCGGACCGGCAGGAGTTTTTTCGTCGCACCAGGGAACGGTGCACTATTTTCCATGTACTGACTTGGTAGCAAAATGTAAATTATTTTATTTATTTCATTTTATAAGTGATTCTCGAATAATTGACATTTTCTATTGAAATTCTACATAGTTAGTATTAATGGATGAAAATGGAGGATTTTAAGAATAACTTTCGGTCCTTACTTGCTAACTTCTGCGGACCGGCGGCGGATGGCCCACGGACCGACACCGGTCCGCAGACCACCACTTTGAGAAGCACTGCTCTAGGACATATGGATTAAACTTGGCTCATGTAAGTTAGTTCGGTCACGATTGGTTGAGTTATCAGACATTAATTATAATGTTAACATTTGTCTAGATGGCTTTGTTTGAAGTTATAGGTCATATTAACAATGGACTAAGTAAGATTATCAAGATACGTCAAAATAGGAATGGTCTCACTTGGGTTGTAGGGTAGACACAATTATGTTCCGTTATAATTTTTTTTTCTACTTTTGTATTTTAGGTTTTATTTTATTAGTTTTTTTCTTTAAATTCATAGTTAATAGTTATTTAACCGAATTCAATAAAGATTTAGTGTGTTTCTTTATCTGTAGAGATATCACTTAATTAAAAAATATATTCATTTTTAAGCTCAAATAATAAGCTATTTAACTGTTAAATGGTATTGGAGTAATTAACCCTACAAAGTCGATCATTGTTGTGATAGACCAGGGGTCGGGAAACCATGGCTCGCGAGTCATATATGGCTCTTTTGATGGCTGCATCTGGCTCGCAGAAAAATGTTTATTATTAAGAAGAAAAAAATTCTTCAGACTCCTTTGATCTAAATTTCAAACCTCGTTATAAGTCGTTAAGCTTATTACCGGTAAATATTTTGTATTTTATGGCTTACGATGTTAAACATTCTTGACAGTTTCGAAGCGGGAAATTTTTAGAGGTCGCATGTCAGTTGACCAATCAATTCTATCCGAATAGTAATGAGGAGAGCCATACGTGATAGAATACATTAAATAATCAAGGTTAGGGGTTAGTAACCTTAGGAGTTAGATTACTATTTCAGGGAGAGAGATTTTGGAATTCGGAATCAAAGTGATCGAAGTGATATCTGTGGAAAAGGGGCAAAAATACATTGTTCAAGTGGGGTTGGTGTATATTTCTTTCGAAAATAGCGGACGATGTGTGCATGTGTAAAAGGGTCTACACAAATGATTGTAGTCGGATCAGGAAGTAAACTTTCGTTTTAATCGCGTTTTAAGCTAACTAATTTTAGAAACATTTTTTACAAGAGGGCTAAAAGAAAGAAAGACGATGAGTATCGTACTTTCAGCAGGAATGGACACAGGAATTTGCCTTTATGGAGACAACGGGTTCTGCAGTGTGTTTAATATGCAGTGATGAAATTGCGTCTATGAAACGGTCAAATGTAAAGCGACACTTCGAGGTACATTATTCCACATTTGCATTGAAATATCCTGCGGGAGACAGCAGAAAGAAACCATGCCAAGGATTGCTATAAAGAGTGCAGGCTGGTCAACAGCAAATCGGTGTTTGGACCCAAAAAGGTGACTGGAATTTGGCTAGCTTTGCTGGCGCTTTAGCTATTGTAAGAAACGGAAAGCCATACACAGATGGGGAGTATGCCAAAGCATTGATGCGTGATGTTGCCAATGAACTTTTTGATGACTTTTCCAATAAGGACAAGATAATTAAACGGATAAAAGAAATGCCTCTGTCGGCAAGAACTGTTCACGATCGTAGCATCATGATGTCAAATCAAATTGAGGATATGCAAGTGAAGGACATAAATGCGGAACCGTTTTTCTCTCTCGCTTTGGATGAGTCAACAGACGTCAGTAGTGTATCCCAGTTCAGCGTGGTTGCCAGGTATGTTGTCGGTGAAACATTACATGAGGAAAGTCTTGCTGTTTTGTCTATGAAGGGCACAACAAGAGGGCAGGATTAATTCGAGTCCTTCACTGAGTTCGCTAAAGAAAAAAAATCCACCAATGGATTAACTTGTTTCGGTGCTCCGTGCATGGTGGTGAAAAACAGTGGATTTGTCGCTCTTATTTGTGAGCATGAAAAGAGACGCATCCTAATCTTTCATTGCATCCTACACCAGGTGGCGCTTTGTGCTCAAATGTGTAGCGAGCAGCTTGGTGAGGTGATGTCACTGGTGGTTCTGGTAGTCAACTTTATTGTCGCCCAAGCATTAAATGATCGCCAGTTTAAAACACTGTTTGGTGAGGTTGGGAATAATTATCCCGGTCTGCTCTTGCACAGCAACGTGCGTTGGTTGTCAAGGGGAAAAGTGCTCGGCCGATTTGGCGGCTTGTGTGAGGGAAATCAGGACTTTTCTTGAAATGAAGAATGTCGAGCATCCCTAGTTAACTGACACTGAATAGCTATCCACACGAGTGGGCAGTGGACATCATTGACCTGAGTTGCATCCCCTGAGTCTCCGTCAGAGATTTTGAGCTCCAAACTCATGTGGATGAATAAGTTCAAGACACTGAATGGAGATTTGGAAAGACTTGCACGACAGCAAGCAGAGTTGGCGAGCCAATACAAATGGACAGAAATGAAAAAAACTTCAACAAGCAGACTAGCTGATTGTCAAAACTTGGAATGCGCTACTCGTCACATACCACACACTGCAGCGTGTGAGTATTGCTGTACTGACAATGTTTGGCTCTACGTATGCATGCGAGTAGTCTTTCTCACATCTAAGGAACATGAAGACCAACCACCGATCATGTTTAACGGATGGAAGTCTCAACACCTGCATGAAGCTTAACCTCACCACGTATCAAACAGACTACAAAGCCATAGGTAAATCCATGCAGCACCATAAGTCGCATTAATGGTAAGTAATGATCACTATTTATTAGTTTAGCAACAGCATGACAGTGTTATTAAAAGATCTCAGAGCCATAATTATTGTACTTTTAGTGTTGAAACTACTCACAATGCACAGATTTACTTGAATTTTTAGTTTTAAGAAATATGTATGGCTCTCACAGAATTACGTTCGAAATATTTTGTGTTTATGGCTCTCTCAGACAAAAAGTTTCCCGACCACTGTGATAGACAATTAATGCGAAGAAGAGTATTTCTAGTCAATGAATGTAGGGAAAATCTTTAATAGCTGTCATTGGATCACTGTCAGCCTCGATATGATCTGATGACGTGCCCAGACATAACCTGTATTGGTTGGTTGGTGTATGAACCTGCTACTTGGCGAAACCGTCACAAGACTATTGGTGTGTCCATGCAAATAGGCATGTTCCATCTAGCAAAACCCCCACCGGCCACACACACACACACACCTCCACAACAATTCATTAAACATGAGAAGTGAAATAAGGAAAACTTATACATGAACAATATTAAGACATCACAATGGTGTACGACTAAAAGAAATCTCAGGAGCCAATAGAGCGTATAATGTCATTATGTTCAAACAAGAAGAATGAAACAAACCCAGTACTGAAATAGTTTCAATTGGTTTTATTTCAAGAGTTATACAGGTGGCATTTATTCTGACCGCAACTGCACACCTGGCGGGATCTCTGACCACGTGGTACAAATTGTTGGATACGGCACGGAGGCGGGCGTGGATTACTGGATCCTGAAGAACTCTTGGGGTAAAATTTACAGTAATTTATTGCAATAAAAGAAACAGTAATTTATTGCAATAAAAGAAACAGTAATTTATTGCATTGAAAGAAACAGTAATTGATTGCATTGAAAGAAACAGACAGTAATTTATACAATAAAAGAAACAGACAGTAATTTATACCATAAAAGTTACAGTAATTTATTGCAATAAAAGAAACAGTAATTTATTGCATTGAAAGAAACAGTAATTAATTGCATTGAAAGAAACAGACAGTAATTTATACAATAGAAGAAACAGACAATACTTTATAAAATAAAGAAACAGACAGTAATTTATACAATAAAAGAAACAGACAATACTTTATAAAATAAAAGAAACAGACAGTAATTTATACAATAGAAGAAACAGACAGTAGTTTATTGCATTGAAAGAAACAGACAGTAATTTATACAATAAAAGAAACAGACCGTAATATATTTCAAAAACTGCATGTATTGACTAATGTCGTGTATATTTTGTATTTCAATTAAAATCACTGCTCTCTTATCTTCTATTCTACTTCTCGTTTTCCCAACTAGTGTGTACACCCCTTTAGATTTCATTCGGTTCACAGTTTAAACTTTAAACCAGTGGCGTCACTAGGGTGTGCGGGCCGCCCCGGGTGACACCCATCAGGGGGTGACGCCCAAGCTTAAAATTTACTGTGTACGATTTTATGTCAGAAAACAAAAAGAAGACACTTTGTTTTTCATCTAGAAAGAAATTGATAAATACAATGAAATACGTTTAAACCGAAAACTTATTAATAAAATAAGATATCATTTAACAGGCAATAATAAAATATCTCCAAAAACTGCCATAAAACTATTTAGGAGAAAAAGGAAAGAAAAAGCCGCACAATTAAAATAAATAGAAGTAAAACTAAAAGATTTTTAAAAACCACGTTTTTATAAGCGGACTAAAAAAGAAGAAAATAATTTAAAACTTATTAGTTCAAGTACTTTTACTTAATATGACTAAAAACGTGGGGCGGGCGCGTATGAGGTTTAACATATGCAGCTCACTCATACTCTCACTTATAGATCTCTCTTTTGCCTTCTAAATTTTGAAATCTTTAATTTTTATACCAAACACCCGCCCAACGTTTTTAGTCATATTTAATCAAAGTACTTGAACTTATAAGTTTTAAATTATTTTCTTCTTTTTAGTCCGCTTATAAAAACGTGTTTTTTTTAAATCTTTTTTTTTACTTCTATTTTTTTTATTCTTGTTAGTCCACTTATAACAACCTGGTTTTAAAAAATCTTTTTTACCTCTATTTATTTTACCAAACACCTCACAAGCACCCGCCCAACGTTTTAAAAACATTGTGATGTGGTCACGGGGTGAACTCTCGGATGTCAACAAAAGCAGATGCTTATATTTGGACTACAGATAAACTAAAAAGTTCAATAATTAAATAACGGTACATTCGATCGTTCTGAAATTTCGATACAATGCATTGTCATCCAAGATCTATCTGTGGTAAAATTTTCAGATCTCTAGGATTATCAGAAGTGGTTCAATTTTACGTTGGCAGATTTGAAAAAATCTTGGACAAACCAACAAACCAACAAACAGGAACGAAAGCGAGTTAATAAAAACGTGGTAATAAAAAGGCTGGACATAAAAGAAGCGGTGTCTTTTGTTTTAGAAGAAAATCCAACATACTGGGCTTTGACATACCGACACACGGAGTCAGCCTGTGAGACCAATCCCAACTCACTACTACCTCCATGACAGTTGAGGGAGTGGGATAAGATTTTTGTTCAAAAAAATAAATAGATAGTTTTCTTTGTTTTTTTTTATTTATAGGAAAATAAGGTATTTAACGTGTTTGAGTTATTTTTTTTTAAATTTATAATTATTAAACATGCATATCTATGTTATCTTCTTCACTCACTTCATTGGCTGCCTATACAAGCCCGTATTGATTACAAACTGGCCGTTCTCTGTCACAACTTCTTTTCGGACTCATGCCCATCGTATCTTACTGAACTTTTGTCGGCCTACTCACCCACTCGCCAGCTACGATCTTCTGCAGACACACGCGTTCTCTCTGTTCCTACGACACGCACCAAAACATTTGGTGAAAGGTCGTTCTCTTTTTGTGCAGCCAAACAATGGAATTCTCTACCATTACACATACGTAGTATTCAAACAACCAAGTCCTTCAAGACTGCACTTAAGACACATCTTTTCAACATTTATTTTTTTAAAATTAATGAAACAATATTTCTTGTAAATGATTAACGTAGCTTATGTATAATGTACTGGAATTTTTGTGTTTGTTATGATATGAAAGTTAATTTAATATTTATAGGTATGTTATTTCTTTCATGTAAAGCGATGTGAGCCCAGTTCCTTACTGGGATACAGCGCTATATAAATAATCAATTTATTATTATTTTATTATTAATGTAATGTACTCTAAGAATCATGATTTTCGTATTTTTCTCGAGAATAGGTATTTTTTTAAAATAACCTTTAACACTAAATTAATTCCACATAAAATCATTTCAGTCTTTTCGATTTCGTATGAAACGAGTTTCACTGATAGATCGCGTGATGCGTACGTTCGGCAGCCGAAGTAAAGTTGATTTTGAACGACGCAATCAGAACCGTACCAGCAGCGACGAATTTTTAACGTTTGAAACATATTACTGAATTTATAATCTATTAAATTCAAGTATTTCGTCTACAATTCATGATTCCACATTCTTGGAGCAGCAAAGGTAAGCCAGTTGAATCCTTTATTTAATTTTGTTAAAACAGGGAAAGATAGTGAGAATTTTCTCGAATTATTTTTGAGTCAGAATGTCACATTATAGTATACTTATTCCTGGTCAAATAATTCTTTAATAATGATTGACTAATTTTGAAAAAAAAATTACAAAAGTAAGCCAAATGACAGTTAAATTTTGGACACGTTCAAAAGTTAGACGAATTTTAGAACATGTAATGTTCTTTTAAAGTATGACAGACAAGACTTAAACGTTAAAAATGGCATTCAATTAGTTAATTAACTTTTTTTTTCAATTTAAGGCTTGTTTGACATTCGCCCCCTAGAATAACAATGTTCTAAGTTGAGTTTTTGACAAAAATGAGTTATTGCCGATGGGATATTGTCCATGTTTCAATCTATCATAGCACAAATTGTGAAAGGTGTATCGAGAGACAATTGTGTAGGTAGTACAAAATAACAAGATCCTAACTCAATATAGGTCTATCAAACATCACATAGAACATTATTCTAGGGGAGCGAATGTTGGGAACATTGTCCTTCTTTAAATAATAAATGTTGTCACATGTATGTCATTAAAGAGCGCACGATGAAAGTAAATGAATTTTATAAAAAAAACACAAACGAATCGTGTAATGAAAACAATAGATTTGAGCTTTATTGTTAAACAAATACAAAGCTCAACGTTATTGTTTTCATTACACAAAACTTTTTTTTTAATTTAAAAGCTTTATTGCAGTCCTATTATATACGATGAAAGCAAGACGACAGATTGGCGCAAACATAAAAGCGCTATACCTCGCTGATAGTCCATCTTGAAACATAAGCATCTATTCAAACAATCGCATCCAATCTGCATCTGCGCTCTTTTGTTGTATGCTATTTTACTGGTCACCGTTACGAAATTAATTAGTAAGTTACACTTAGACAACAATTTAAAGAATACACATTACAAAAGGTGTCGCGTTTAGGAGAAAAATAAGTAAGTACTTTTTCTGTTAGTGAATACCAACAAATAACTAAAGGTTGTTAAAAAATTGGTAACAAATATAAAATGGAATGATGTCGTAAATGTGTAATTTTTATGAATAAAAAATATTTTGATATTACTTTTTTTTTAAAGCAATTAAATAAGTTAGGAAGAAATCTTTAAAGCAATTTTAAAATTATTTAATTTTAAAAAAATTTTTTGTTCAAAGATATATCATGCCACGTGGATTCATACATCTAAGAGGCCAAGTGGATGCCAGAAAAGAAAAGCAAATAAGGAAAAAAAGAATCACTTATAACATTACGAGGATCCATGCTTCAATATGTCATGAGATCAGATGATGGTCAGGGTTCATCAAAAGACACAGTTACTCGGCCACCAATATGTCATGAGATCAGGTGATGGTCAGGGTTCATCAAAAGACACAGTTACTCGGCCACCAATATGTCATGAGATCAGATGATGGTCAGGGTTCATCAAAAGACACAGTTACTCGGCCACCAATATGTCATGAGATCAGGTGATGGTCAGGGTTCATCAAAAGACACAGTTACTCGGCCACCAATATGTCATGAGATCAGATGATGGTCAGGGTAGGGGTCTACCGATATATCGGCCAGCCGATATATCGGCACCGATATCTGGATATCGGCAATATCGGTATCGGTAGCCTGTAAAGGTCCCGATATTGACGTCACCGATAATTCATAATAAGTGACATTTTGACCCAAAAAAACGTAAACAAAAAATATATCATTTAGGTTTACAATATCTCGACAAATTAATATATCGACCCCGATACCAGTATTGAAATAGTCAAAAGAGTCCTAGTATTAATATGTGCAGCCACGATACAGTGTGCCATGTGCTTTGATATTGTTTAGGTATCGGCCGATTTTCGTATACTCAGAAATACTGTGTAAATAGTGCCGATGCCAAGTATACCGTAATTGCTCTAATAAATGGATAACATGTAAACATTATGTTCACGTAATTGCTCTAATAGCAAAGATGCACGCAGAATCGCAGATGTCTAAAACATTTCGTTTCGTATGGAATAACAAAATGTACCGTGTGAAGACGTGTTGTCATTGGCAACCATTCAAGCTTCAGCCTCATTTTCACTATATTACTATTGTACTTTGTTCTCATTGTTTCATTCATAAAAGGTGGCCGTGTGCAAAAGCCATTAAACTATTGGTTAGAATTAATAATTATGAGTCTTTCATTCATAAAAGGTGGCCGTGTGCAAAAGCCATTAAACTATTGGTTAGAATTAATCATTATGAGTCAAGGTTGAAGTTTCAAAAGGAGTACCTAATATGCTTGTACATTTGTATAAAGGACGGTTCGTTTTGTTATGAGTCCTATGTAGGTCATGAACTGGAACTGGTAAACACATCGGAAACTTCGTTTCGGTAAAAAAAAATCGGTATTTCGGCAAAACTGGATATCGGTAGACCCCTTAATTATAAAATATAAATAATTACGAGTGATAAATTTAAGAAGGGCGTCATCAAAATATGACCGCTGTTATTTTTGTCCTAACAAATACTCATATCGGCACTCATATCGGAGAAAAAATATCGGTAATATCGGCAAAAATACTTATCGGTAGACCCCTAATATAAAATATAAATAATTAGGAGTGATGAATTTAAGAATGATCGATGTCACCAAATAAGACCGCTGGTTTTTGTCCTAACAAATATTCATATCGGAAAAAATAATATCGGTAATATCGGCGAAAATGCCTATCGGTAGTCCCCTAATATTAAAGATAAATAATTACGAGTGATAGATTTAAGAATGACGTCATCAAATATGACCGCTGGTTTTTGTCCTAACAAATACCCTATCGGCACTCATATCGGAAAAAAATATCGGTAATATCGGCAAAAATGCGTATCGGTAGTCCCCTAATATTAAAGATAAATAATTACGAGTGATAAATTTAAGAATGACGTCATCAAATATGACCGCTGGTTTTTGTCCTAACAAATACTCATATCGGCACTCATATCGGCCAAAAAAATATCGGTAATATCGGTATCGGCAATATCGGCAAAAAGGCATATCGGTAGACCCCTAGGTCAGGGTTCATCAAAAGACACAGTCACTCGGCCACCAATATGTAATGAGATCAGGTGATGGTCAGGGTTCATCAAAAGACACAGTTACTCGGCCACCAATATGTCATGAGATCAGATGATGGTCAGGGTTCATCAAAAGACACAGTTACTCGGCCACCAATATGTCATGAGATCAGGTGATGGTCAAGGTTCATCAAAAGACACAGTCACTCGGCCACCAATATGTCATGAGATCAGATGATGGTCAGGGTTCATCAAAAGACACAGTTACTCAGACACAAATTGATAATGATAATTTTTCTGATGCAAGTATGCATTCTGCTGAAGAGGAAGAAGTTAAAATTTGAAGAAAATGAAACAGTAAAACAAATAAAGCAAATGGATGAATTTGAAGCAGAAGAGTTTACTAAAGATGAATCTCACATGATAGTGTAAATGAGGTAAAGAATCAGGTTGAGGGTGAAAACAGTAATATTTTAGATGATGCTTCATATTGGAATATACCAGTTCCATATCATTTGCGAGTTGAAATCATCAAAATGGGGAAGTGCTTCTATCCAGAACAAAGACGGACCTTTCAAAACAGCGACAAGGCTAAATTCCAATTCAAAAGGAGATGTTCGCCAGCTATCAAAAATGTGGTTTTACAAGGTGATGCCCAATGGCGAGAAAATGTTGCGATCATGGATGATTTACTCACTCGTCAGTGAGAAATTATATTGTTTTTGCTGCAGACTATTTGCCGCCAATGCTACAGACACGACATCCAAATTTGTGACTGGGTTTCAGCAGTGGTGGAAACTGAACCCGAAGGTGCATAATCATGAGACATCCGAATCACACTTACATTGCCTTGAAAAATGGAAAACATTGGCAGCAGGGCTTAGACTGCACAAAACCATTGATGACGAAAGTATTGTTATGATGGACATTGAGAAGAAAAAGTGGAGAGACATCTTGCATAGGTTGCTGGATATTACATTGTTTCTCGCCAAGCAAAAATCTGCCATTCCGGGGCCACAATGAAGATGAATCTTCATTTAATAAAGGAAACTTTCTTGAAATGGTTGAGATGCTATCTAAATATGATCCAGTCCTGAAAGAGCACCTAATGAGGTTCAAGCAAAGCACATGTAAACTCAAAGCATCGGTATCTTATCTAGCACCAAAAACTCAGAATGAGTTTATACATGTTCTAGCAAATCATGTGAAAGAGAAGCTTGTCATGGATATAAAATCTTCCAGGTATTTTGGGATGATGTTCGATAGCACACCTGACACATCACACACTGATCAAATGTCCCAAGTGATAAGATATGTGAAGATTCACAATAGAAAAGTGGAAGTAAAAGAAGTGTTCCTGTGATTTTTTCCTTTAAAGGGGAAAAAAGCTGTTGACATCAGTTCTGAAAATTATTAAAAATCTGGAAAGCGATGGACTCGATATTATGATGTGCCGTGCTCAAGGTTACGATAATGCTGCGAGTATGGCTGGAATCCATGGAGGTGTACAGGCCATTTTAAAAAAGAAGAACGGGAAAGCTATTTTTAATGGATGTGTGGATCATTCGCTTAAACATGTGCGGCCAACACTCTTTTGCTGATAATGCTTCTTGCGTGACTTTTTTTGGAACTCTTGAGACAATGTTTTCTTTCTTCGCTGCTTCCACTCATCGATGGGATGTTTTAATGGAAAACACTGGAGTCTCATTAAAAAGACTATCAACAACACGCTGGAGCTCTCACCATGCTGCAGTAAAAGCAGTGAAAGAAAAATTCGATGAATGTGTGACGGCAATTGAAGCTCTCTGTGGTTCAGATGAAAATTTAGACACAAGAGGTAAAGCGCAATGTATGTTACCTGCTGTCTGCAACTTCACGTTTCTGTGCTACCTCTACTTTTGGTGTAATGTACTTGAGGAAGTCAATCTTACACAGCTGTACCTTCAGACTAAGGGCTTAACACTTGACAAAGTGGTGACGAAGCTAGAGACGCTGAGACTATTTCTGTACGATCAGCGCAATCATCTAGTAGAGCAGGCAATTGAACACGCGCTTTTAAAATCAGAACAACTTGGAATTTCAGTAGAGAACAGACCCAGGTTGAAGAAAAGGATGACAGGTGAGAAGACAAGAGATGCTGTACTAACTCTGCAAGAAGAAAACAAAAGGTCAATGTTTGATTGTATTGATTGCTTTCATTCTGAACTCCAGATCAGATCAAGTGCAATCAAGGAAGTAGCAAACATGTGTGAGGCTGTTCAAGCGAAAAGCTTGAAATCTGCCACTGAAGAATTACTAAAGTCCATTCCAAGGTTGTCCACTTTCTATGATGAGTTGTCAGAAGAAGAGCTTTTATTAGAAATACCAAGGCTGAGAAGGCAACTGAAGGCAGCAGAGATCGATCTCAAAGAGGCTGAAGACTGGTCCATACTTAATGTTCTGAAATTTGTAGCTGAATGGGACTTCATAGAAGCTCTCTCCTATCTCACATTGAGTTTACGATAATTTGTTACAATCTGTGTGTCTGTGGCTTCATGTGAAAGGAGTTTTTCAAAGCTAAAGCTTGTAAAGAATTATTTGCTATATACAATGGGGCAGTCAAGGCTTTCTGATCTTGCCCTGTTATCCATTGAGAGTGATTCGGCACAAGAAACAGATTTCGATGACGTAATTAACAAGTTTTCACTTTTAAAGGCCAGAAAAGCTAAATTCTGATTTTTAAAATATATTTAATGACATTGTATTTTGAATTATTACATATTATTCTGATAGTCTCTGATTTTGCAAACCCAAAACAGAACGGTTACAACCTTACCTCATTTGAAGTTGTACTGTAATGGTTGGTTATATATTCTAATTTTGGTAATGTAATGTAATTGTTGTAAAATTTTAATGGAACGCAATGTAGATGCAAGTTTGTGAAATTTGAAAATAGTACAGTTATTTAACCGTATTACTTAAAATTAATAATTTTATGTTAAAATAAAAATTTAAAATTAACATTTTTTCTATTTAGTTCTTCGTTTTTAAATGTTACAATAGTTTTACCTATCGACTTTAAATTCAACGTTTCTCCTATTGCCTTTGCAACAAACATTTGATCTATATTTTCAAACGTTACTAAATAATCTGTGTGTTCCCGGTATTTGGCAGACTCGAGGAGATTTATGTTGCAAGTCGTGTGGGGGTTGACACCAAGAGCTACCGCCCCGGGTGACACCAACCCTAGTGACGCCTCTGCTTTAAACCAATGTATTTTGTAACATGGCATTGAACTGATTGGTGTTACTTTCTTTCTTTGTGTGAACCAACAGGTGTCTCGTGGGGAGAGCAAGGTTACATGAGGCTACTGCGAGGCCAAAACATCTGCGGGATCTCAGCAATAAACATTTATCCGAAATAAACAACAAAAATTCATAGTTATAGCTCTTTATTATTATTATTATTTTTTTTTGCCATAAGTCTAAATAATTTATTTTTTATTATGTACCTTTGAAGTCGTCTACTTGTATTTCTGTTTATGTGTTGAAAATTCTGTTTAATCAACAGTGTGACTGTTGCTTCTAAATTGATAAACGATTAATTCAAACAACAACAACAACAAAAAAGAAAGCAAAAAATACGTACTTATTTAATTTTAAACATACAAAACTTGGTGGTTTCATCATTACTCTCTCATCCCAATAGCTAACATTTAGGGGCTGAATTAATTAGAATATAGTTAACATTTTTGCTTTGGCTAACTTAATTAATAAAGGAATGCTTCACAGTAACCTTCAGAACTCAGCGTAAATTGGAAAAAAAAATATTTTAATTTTTCTGATACGTTTCTCTGTCGTTACATTCCCTCAATGATTAGATAAGATTTCTGCATAACTTTTGTCAGTTGCTTCAAAAGAGCTCATTACAAGAGATTTGATGCTATGTCCACCCACTCTGGGAACATTTAGGTGGGACTGTCTATATAGCTCTACATATAGCTGTACATCTATCTGTATACATAGATGTATATATATGTTTATATAGATGTATATATAGATGTATATATAGCTGTATATTTATTGGTTGATAATTTAAGTTTTTTCCAAAATAATAATTTTGATCAATCATTAATATACATAATTTGCAATATATGTCATGTCTGTCTGTCCCGTCTGTCTGTCCGTGACGCTACTAATTTTAGAAAGCAGCGCACCATATTACTGCACAAAAATAACTCTTTTCAAATGTCCGCATAACATTGTTCATTAGGGAAATAAATGAATAAAATAAAAATAAATTAAAAAAATGAAAGTTCAGTATTTTGTTTATTTTTTAATCTGATGTGTATTTATTTTGAAAACTTCCGTCATTTTTGACGGGTGATACACTAGTTATAAAAATAAACAAATATATTTTGAAGGTATCTACTTTAGAAATTAATGCTATAAAACAACAACTGAATTGAATTAAAAAGTTTGTTTTTCCGTAATGCTTGTCACTTCTTGCTGGATTAAAACTGTTTTCTGGGTGGGTATTAACTATGTGCTTCGAAAATTTAAAGAAAAAAAATAGTAATAATTTTTTTCTATATGGGCTTAGTAAAAACCAAGAGAAGATTGCGTTTCTGCAATTTTCACCTCAATCGAGTAAATAGATTTGTCACACTCAGTGATGTCACCCTGTCACCATTTCATATAAATGTATATTCCAAAAAATTGTTAGAATACTTTGCGGTATATATTTAAAACCTCAGACGACATATAAGAATATGATATCTTAGTGCGCCAAAGTGATCATGTAATCCGAGAATGTCTAAAACGGTAAACAGTGAAGTTATTTCAAATTGTCTAACACCTTCAGTTACCTTGGGTGCTTTGTTCTTTCTCTTTTCTCTGTTTGCGTTTGAGCAGTGTCATGAAAGTTTTAGTGGATTTAAAGACGGCCATCGTGGGAACGAGGCTCGTGTTCCTCGCCTGCCGGACATGCGCTCTCATCTTGGAGGCCAGCTTCATCGTCTGCAACAAGTCTTCAAACGACTGACTCTCGCAAAACCTGTCAAAGGATTTTTCGAGAACCTTCGTCTCTACGGTCAGCCGTGTGTATTTGTTGGCCACTAGCGGTCTGCTGGTAGGGTTGAGGCTCCGGGGGTTGAAGGTCAGCGAATTGTTTCGGTTGCCTCCGTTTGACCCGGATGTTGAAGGTCTTTGATTAAACGATTCCTGTTCTTTGAGAAATGCCCTGACCTTATCTTCCACAGACTTCCCGTGAATTTCAACAGAGACGATGCCGGAATGTTTGCTGTTGTCTCTTTGGGGAAGATTGCTTGAAAATGTCACAATGGCTTTCCGACGCTGTAGAGCTATGGGCGGCACAGTCACCACGTCAGTCGACGGGTATAAGACAGCTTGGCTCGTGGTAGACGTATTCCCGGATGGTTTTGACGACACGAGTGGTACTGTCGTCATCTCCGTGATAAACACGCCCTGATTGGACCCACCCTCATCAACACCAGACCTAGGTGGCTTGGGGCTCTGTGTGCCGAGTTCAAGTACTGCTGAGTTACCCTTTTCAGATCTGTTCACTTCACTCATGACCCAGTTCCTGAACGTGGTCGCACCAAAATTTGGTGCAGTTTTAAACGGAGACTTGGAAAATGGAGATGGAAACATATCCGATCCTGAACACGAAGAGTCATTATCATCATCTCCCGATCTCCTCTTAGAGCGAGACTGAGCAGAAAGTGATCTCCCTTCAGAAGCTTTTTCTTGTGCTCCACTGGTTTCAGCTGGTTCACCGTGACACTCTCCCGCAGACTTTGACCTTGCCACGGCCTCCAACTCTTTTCTCCTCTTGTTGAGATTCTGTCTCTGACGTTTGATCATCCGCTCCTCCAGGACGTAGTTCTTTAGACAGGATTGTCTCTCCCTGTCGAAGATGGCTCGCTGTCTTTCAGCCTTGTTGTCCAGCGCCTTGTGCTTGTTGAGGAGCAGGGTGTTGCCTTGTGGTGACATCATCACCTCTATGTTAAGTGAATGGTCCTGCCAGGAGAGGTTCTTGGTCTTCAAGAGCATCAGCGACATTCTAGCGATTTGAAATTAGGCTTCCAGTCAGGACCTGTTGAAACATTTTTATAAATTTGGATCAATAATATTTTATTTTACATAAAGTGCTACAACTTCATAAAAATGTTAATTATCTTATCTATTACAGACACCCCTTTCTTTTATACAGAACATTATTGCGTCCATGTCTTATCTCTAGTCTTTAATTTTTATTAGAGTTTTAAATGTTGAAAGATTTCGGTTTTCCTGGTTTGATCAGACAACCCATCCACGTTCTAATTCCAGACGGAATTATCGAAAATATTGGTATGCAGATTTGTCAAACCATTTAAAAGACGAGCTTTTCTTTCAGTTACTAGACAAGATTCCTGAAGAGAAATACATGCGTAGTACATGTCATAATTGTTTTGATTCTAACTGAGAAATACTATACTTACCTAAATTTCATGTTTTGGGTTCTAGGCCACGTATACATGTCACGCGCAGTGTTTCTTTAAAGCTGCGCGCAGATATCTGACCGACGCAGCGCATCAGTTTAGAATTACCCCGCAACAAACTTTGTAAAATATTGCACAAATAATGGATCCTGTGCAACTCTGAACACGAATTTTCTGTTTTGCACACGGACCAATGAATCTTAGAGGGCACATTGGTCACGCCCCTAAAGAAAGTAAAGTGGTGGTAGTGAGCATCACATTGATACCCTCAAAGTCTCACTAGTGAACACAATGTATGTATACAGTTTTAAGATTTTCTATTAGGAGTGGGGTGGGGATTAATAAAAATAAAAAAAAGAGTAATGCTATTTATAGATTCCCCATTCTCATTCTGAGTTGAACATTTGAAAACAATGTTAAATCATGAGTTGAACATTTGAAAACAATGTTAAATCATGAGTTGAACATTTGAAAACAATGTTAAATCATGAGTTGAACATTTGAAAACAATGTTAAATCATGAGTTGAACATTTGAAAACAATGTTAAATCATGAGTTGAACATTTGAAAACAATGTTAAATCATGAGTTGAACATTTGAAAACAATGTTAAATCATGAGTTGAACATTTGAAAACAATGTTAAATCATGAGTTGAACATTTGAAAACAATGTTAAATCATGAGTTGAACATTTGAAAACAATGTTAAATCATGAGTTGAACATTTGAAAACAATGTTAAATCATGAGTTGAACATTTGAAAACAATGTTAAATCATGAGTTGAACATTTGAAAACAATGTTAAATCATGAGTTGAACATTTGAAAACAATGTTAAATCATGAGTTGAACATTTGAAAACAATGTTAAATCATGAGTTGAACATTTGAAAACAATGTTAAATCATGAGTTGAACATTTGAAAACAATGTTAAATCATGAGTTTAAGTGGCTTAATATTTTATAAACGTTATAAGAACTACGGTTGAGTGAAAACATTATCCGTTCTGTTATTTTTAAAAAAATAATTTTTTTTTAGTTTTCAACATTATTTCCACGGGTAAAAACGAATTTTTTAAATAAATAAACTTCTCCAATATTTCACGTTTATATATGTCCAGATAAATAAAACGATCATATAATACAAAGATTTTTTTTAAGATGTGTCAAAAAATAATTAACTTACAATATTTTAAGACAATCGTTGTAATTCAGTGTTTGAAAGGCAGCTAAAACGACGGACACTTCCCATTAGAACCTCAGTTACTACAAAACACTGTGTGTGTTTCTGTGGCTCAGGCAATGTTGTGATTATCTGAACATCGCCCGACAACTATTGCAAATTAGCGACACACGCACGATGAGTCCTAACGAGGACAGTGGTTCTCAAAAGAAATACGTCTTCCCACATTTAAAATAAAAGATTATATAAATATTACCCCTGCCTATCTAATCAATCAGTGGCGTAGCGGCAATTAGTGCAACCCGGAGGGTGGGGGTTCCCTTACCCATGCCTGTCTAACCAATCAGTGGCGAAGCTGGGATTAGTGCAACCCGGAGGGTGGGGGTTCCCTTACCCATGCCTGTCTAACCAATCAGTGGCGAAGCTGGGATTAGTGCAACCCGGAGGGTGGGGGTTCCCTTACCCATGCCTGTCTAACCAATCAGTGGCGTAGCTGGGATTAGGACCAACAGGAGGATGAGCGGGGGGGGGGTAGCCACTTTATTTAAACCGCGCTTTCACTTTAACGAAAAAGTAAAAACACGCCTTTATCAACAACAAATACAATTACAACAACAATTATTTTTTTTAGTCCCATAACCACGTGGTCGTTATAACCCCGTAGTCTTAGGGGGTTCTAATGTTGCCATTAGAACATTCTCGGGCTTTATAGACCTGGCGGCGCCCATCCCTCTCCAGGTCAGCGGAGGACTTTTTTAGCGTTAGTCATCCATCAACATTTTTATAGTGGCTTTACCGTGGGATCGATCACACGCCCCTCAGCTTGTGAGGCGAGCGCACTATTGACTTCGCTATCCAGCCGCAACAATGACCACCTTTAAATATAAAGAAATATAGCCGCACATTACGGAACTCATCTTTGACACAGACTTTCTTCGCCACTGCTTTGTGTTTCAGTTTTAGTTATTGCTGAATGTTCTGTGGCATCTCTCCGTCACAATAAGACGATGATGTTACCTCGGAAAGAAATGTCAGGTTCTGAGGTCATCTCATGGTTGTATGAGCACATGAGATCTGGTCACACAGCTGCTTGACTCAAGGGGGACATATTAGTGGACGACACGGCTGACCACACAGCTGCTTGACTCAAGGGGGACATATTAGTGGACGACACGGCTGGCCACACAGATGCTTGACTCAAGGGGGACATATTAGTGGACGATACGGCTGACCACACAGTTGCTTGACTCAAGGGGGACATATTAGTGGACGACACGGCTGACCAGACAGCCGCTTGACTCACACGGATATATTAGTGGACGACACGGCTAGCCACAATGTGCAACGTTCAAGAATATGAGACGCCTTTCAAATAATTATCAATTAATATTTTATATATTTTTTTTTAAATTCGAGGCCCTTTAAAATGAGGCTCCTGGCCATAGAATCACTACACTGCTCCTTGGGTTACAACGCAATCGTCCGAGAACAGAAATTAGTTCTGAAGCCTTCCATAAATTCGATAATCAGCTCCAATGGACGGGACGGCTCAATCTGACACCGATTGTCTACAGGGGCCGTGAAACACAGGACGCCGTTGTGGCACTTGTAGCGACCATTGTCTAAAAATAATGGCCGGGGTAAGTAAGTGCAATGTGCTTGATTCTTTACATTCAGAGTCTTCGAGTCGGACTCCGAGTGGTAGAAATACACATACAATAATGGACCGCTGGTCGGGAGTCGGGAAACGTTATAAAATATAATATTCATAATAAAAAAATTATCGACAAAATATTATTTCTTCCGCCACCACCTAACAAATAAAAACATTTGAAGACCTCCAGGGAAGAAAACACTATGTGACATTTTTGTAGGTTGGAGACATTCAGTTTTAAAGTTAAAAACTATGCAGATTAAGCTTTTATTAACCAAATAATTTGAATTTTTCATGTGGTCAGAGAAGTTATTTTCAAAAAATAAAACCTCATTCAGAACATTTTATTTTTGACCCTCAACCACATACTGGGAATAAATATTTAAAAAATGTCACATGGTCTATTCTTCCATTTAGGTGCTCATTTTATTGCATCGACTTTTCAGTTTCGATTTATAATTCTACCTCGAAGACCGACGACGACTTAAGGAGACGCCTATATTTTGCCCAGATATCCACAGCCGTGAGTTAGTGTTAGACATTTAAATGATTTATCCATTGCAAACTTGCTATCTTTATTCGTACAGTGTACTGTGTACTGTGTACACGTGTGTACTGTGTACTGTGTACTGTATACTGTAGGTCGATCCTGGGTCGATGAGGGTACAGTATGGGCCTGTACTGTGTACGCCTGTGTACTGTATACTGTAGGTCGATCCTGGGTCGATGAGGGTACAGTATGGGCCTGTACTGTGTACGCCTGTGTACTGTATACTGTAGGTCGATCCTGGGTCGATGAGGGTACAGTATGGGCCTGTACTGTGTACTGTAGGTCGATCCTGGGTCGATGAGGGTACAGTATGGGCCTGTACTGTGTACGCCTGTGTACTGTATACTGTAGGTCGATCCTGGGTCGATGAGGGTACAGAATGGGCCTGTTTTGTGTACGCCTGTGTACTGTATACTGTAGGTCGATCCTGGGTCGATGAGGGTACAGTATGGGCCTGTACTGTGTACGCCTGTGTACTGTATACTGTAGGTCGATCCTGGGTCGATGAGGGTACAGTATGGGCCTGTACTGTGTACGCCTGTGTACTGTATACTGTAGGTCGATCCTGGGTCGATGAGGGTACAGTATGGGCCTGTACTGTGTACGCGTGTATACTGTAGGTCGATCCTGGGTCGATGAGGGTACAGTATGGGCCTGTACTGTGTACTGTGTACTGTAGGTCGATCCTGGGTCGATGAGGGTACAGTATGGGCCTGTACTGTGTACTGTGTACTGTAGGTCGATCCTGGGTCGATGAGGGTACAGTATGGGCCTGTACTGTGTACTTTGTACTGTAGGTCGATCCTGGGTCGATGAGGGTACAGTATGGGCCTGTACTGTGTACTGTGTACTGTAGGTCGATCCTGTGTCGATGAGGGTACAGTATGGGCCTGTACTGTGTACTGTGGGTCGATCCTGGGTCGATGAGGGTACAGTATGGGCCTGTACTGTGTACTGTGTACTGTAGGTCGATCCTGGGTCGATGAGGGTACAGTATGGGCCTGTACTGTGTACTGTAGGTCGATCCTGGGTCGATGAGGGTACAGTATGGGCCTGTACTGTGTACTGTAGGTCGATCCTGGGTCGATGAGGGTACAGTATGGGCCTGTACTGTGTACTGTGTACTGTAGGTCGATCCTGGGTCGATGAGGGTACAGTATGGGCCTGTACTGTGTACGCCTGTGTACTGTATACTGTAGGTCGATCCTGGGTCGATGAGGGTACAGTATGGGCCTGTACTGTGTACGCCTGTGTACTGTATACTGTAGGTCGATCCTGGGTCGATGAGGGTACAGTATGGGCCTGTACTGTGTACGCGTGTATACTGTAGGTCGATCCTGGGTCGATGAGGGTACAGTATGGGCCTGTACTGTGTACTGTAGGTCGATCCTGGGTCGATGAGGGTACAGTATGGGCCTGTACTGTGTACTGTGTACTGTAGGTCGATCCTGGGTCGATGAGGGTACAGTATGGGCCTGTACTGTGTACTTTGTACTGTAGGTCGATCCTGGGTCGATGAGGGTACAGTATGGGCCTGTACTGTGTACTGTGTACTGTAGGTCGATCCTGTGTCGATGAGGGTACAGTATGGGCCTGTACTGTGTACTGTGGGTCGATCCTGGGTCGATGAGGGTACAGTATGGGCCTGTACTGTGTACTGTGTACTGTAGGTCGATCCTGGGTCGATGAGGGTACAGTATGGGCCTGTACTGTGTACTGTAGGTCGATCCTGGGTCGATGAGGGTACAGTATGGGCCTGTACTGTGTACTGTAGGTCGATCCTGGGTCGATGAGGGTACAGTATGGGCCTGTACTGTGTACTGTGTACTGTAGGTCGATCCTGGGTCGATGAGGGTACAGTATGGGCCTGTACTGTGTACTGTGTACTGTAGGTCGATCCTGGGTCGAAGAGGGTACAGTATGGGCCTGTACTGTGTACTGTGTACTGTAGGTCGATCCTGGGTCGATGAGGGTACAGTATGGGCCTGTACTGTGTACTGTGTACTGTAGGTCGATCCTGGGTCGATGAGGGTACAGTATGGGCCTGTACTGTGTACTGTAGGTCGATCCTGGGTCGATGAGGGTACAGTATGGGCCTGTACTGTGTACTGTAGGTCGATCCTGGGTCGATGAGGGTACAGTATGGGCCTGTACTGTGTACTGTGTACTGTAGGTCGATCCTGGGTCGATGAGGGTACAGTATGGGCCTGTACTGTGTACTGTGTACTGTAGGTCGATCCTGGGTCGATGAGGGTACAGTATGGGCCTGTACTGTGTACTGTAGGTCGATCCTGGGTCGATGAGGGTACAGTATGGGCCTGTACTGTGTACTGTAGGTCGATCCTGGGTCGATGAGGGTACAGTATGGGCCTGTACTGTGTACTGTGTACGCCTGTGTACTGTGTACGCCTGTGTACTGTAGGTCGATCCTGGTTCGATGAGGGTACAGTATGGGCCTGTACTGTGTACTGTATACTGTAGGTCGATCCTGGGTCGATGAGGGTACAGTATGGGCCTGTACTGTGTACTTTGTACTGTAGGTCGATCCTGGGTCGATGAGGGTACAGTATGGGCCTGTACTGTGTACTGTGTACTGTAGGTCGATCCTGTGTCGATGAGGGTACAGTATGGGCCTGTACTGTGTACTGTGGGTCGATCCTGGGTCGATGAGGGTACAGTATGGGCCTGTACTGTGTACTGTGTACTGTAGGTCGATCCTGGGTCGATGAGGGTACAGTATGGGCCTGTACTGTGTACTGTAGGTCGATCCTGGGTCGATGAGGGTACAGTATGGGCCTGTACTGTGTACTGTAGGTCGATCCTGGGTCGATGAGGGTACAGTATGGGCCTGTACTGTGTACTGTGTACTGTAGGTCGATCCTGGGTCGATGAGGGTACAGTATGGGCCTGTACTGTGTACTGTGTACTGTAGGTCGATCCTGGGTCGAAGAGGGTACAGTATGGGCCTGTACTGTGTACTGTGTACTGTAGGTCGATCCTGGGTCGATGAGGGTACAGTATGGGCCTGTACTGTGTACTGTGTACTGTAGGTCGATCCTGGGTCGATGAGGGTACAGTATGGGCCTGTACTGTGTACTGTAGGTCGATCCTGGGTCGATGAGGGTACAGTATGGGCCTGTACTGTGTACTGTAGGTCGATCCTGGGTCGATGAGGGTACAGTATGGGCCTGTACTGTGTACTGTGTACGCCTGTGTACTGTGTACGCCTGTGTACTGTAGGTCGATCCTGGTTCGATGAGGGTACAGTATGGGCCTGTACTGTGTACTGTATACTGTAGGTCGATCCTGGGTCGATGAGGGTACAGTATGGGCCTGTACTGTGTACGCGTGTATACTGTAGGTCGATCCTGGGTCGATGAGGGTACAGTATGGGCCTGTATTCCCAACAATTCAAGTAGGTGATTTCAACAAGACAAACTTAATTAGGGTCACGGGTCAAAAATTGATTTTTCTTATCATAACAATTCAGGGTGAGATATGAAATAAGCCAAAACAGAAACGGTGTAAGGGAGGTCATTCATTGGTTGTGCGGTCAGACGGTCAATTTTCTCGTGTGAGGCCTTAAACAAACAAAGGCTACATTAACAAAGTAATAGTTAGTCATTGAAAACTCTTTCAAGAACGAACCTCTCTAACAATAGAGTGTCAGTCACCAGACCCCCAAGAACATAATTTTTATCAAATAATCTGTTTGAATATGAACGAGCTAATTGCATGTATTGTTTTAAAAAGTCTAGCATTACATTAACAGAACCAATAAACCACCGAAACAGGAAAATATCAGAAAAAATAAATCAAACCAACAAAAACGTTCAAAGTAAAGTGTGGAAAGAAAGGAATGTTCACTGGGTTAGACCAGTTTGAACCAAGTCATGACAAAACAATATAATATAGATATAGTATAGTCACTTAAAGTTCTACTAAAATGACGAGTGATTCACATAAAAGCTTACTAGTAATGTACATTAAATTTGGCTAATATTTCAAGAGTCATTTTTACATAAGTAATGTTTTGTGTGTGAGTGTGATGTGTATATATGAGTCTGTGTGGGTGACCCGTCAAAACGGCCCCAGACAAATTGTTAACATTTTTCAATAAAAACTTTTTTTTTCTAGTATAAGCTGTTGTCAACTTTTTCACACTTAAATAAACTGGTAAAATTATATCTTGTGATGTTATTATATTATTGTTTCTTATCAACAAACAGCCACGATTGGTACCATTTTGCGTAAAGTAAAGGCTATTAAATTTACTATTGTGATGTCATTATTATTGTTTATTATTAGTAAAACCTGACACTGAATAGGTGATTAAAAATACGAATCTAATATTTGATTGGACATTTTACTAAATTACTTTTAGTTCATGGCCATTATGAACCGTTCGTCCGATGTGTATATCGAGATCGATGTGTAGAGAAACTATAAATAATATGAATCCTCATTTGATCCCATGCAATCATCCTTTGCCTTCTGTTCCCTTACAATATTTACCCATTTTACTTTGAGTTACCTCCTTTCTTTCTACTCATTCTTGTTAGGTCTAACCATCATTGAAGCAATGTTTGATTGATTTCTTAGTCCTTACCTGGTTGCAGCCTGATATCTATATTACTATTAATGATTAATGAAACACAAACAGTTTTAACAGATTCAGGGTTACCAACCAAAGACAGATAACTGACGTAAGTTTTGTGCCCATGTCTTAAAAGCAACTTAAAGCATTAAACTTAAGTATGTTTTCAATAACTTTTTTTTTAAAATAAATTTTTTTGTTGCTTTATTTTATTGATGGACAAGATTATAATTAATTTATCAACATGACTCAACAAATCAAAAAAAAATTTAAATAAACAGTGTATGTATCAACAATAACAGCTTAACATTATCAACAATTAGTTCTGAATGGGCGTATCACATTGTATAGGAAAAACAACAGCACAATGTCTTGCTACGGTCATGTTGAGTTTTGTGTTAGAAGAAAAGTGATACTTCTTTGGTCTCATTTATAATTTATTTGGATACTGTTAGTCACTGTTAGTCACTGTTAGTCACTGCTCTGTTAGTCACTGTTAGTGAATTTTCTCTGTAACAATAATTGTTAGGAATTAGAAGGATGAAGTTTATTAAGATATCAGGATGATGTGAGTGTGAGGATAGGAACACTCCATATCACCCTCTCATAAAATCACTGGCTTATTACCAATACTTATGAAATTCTTTATAAAATTAACATATTCAATTATTTGGTTAATGTGGGTCAAGTCGAATAAATATATCCATATAAAAGGATAAGAAAAAATATATCAAATCTTTATGTCATCCACTCGGTGGTATTGTTGATGTAACATTTCCTCTGCACGTTTACAAGTATCATTACATTTCATTTAAAAAATGTGTGGACAAAAAAAATTATAATTATGCAATTTGAAGTTAAGTAGAAATAGGACCTAAAATAAAGTATGACTAGCAATTATCAATGGAAACATTTATAAATTAAAACATTGAGCTTGTACACATTGCTGCTTCCTAACTGAAAAGCAATGAAGATTTATTTTTAAATCCTTTATATTAACTCGTGGTGTCTGCTTGCTTGATTGCTTGCTTGTAGCCAAAACTTTTGATCGATTTTTAACCCACTTGCTCGTAAGCTAGCGAGCTGAAATTTTGCAGGCTGTTTCGTACCGATAATAAAAACAATGTATCAAAATTTCAGATCGATCGCATGTGCCGTAATTAAATTATTGATTTTTTAGATTATTTTATTTATTCCTATGTATCATGCTATTTTTTGAGATAGAGCGTCGCGGTGCGTATTATATTTAACAACCTTTCTGTCACGCAATAAGGTGCGTATTTTATTGACAACTCTTTTTATAAACATATTCCTGATCGGTGCGCATTATATTAAACATGTTTTACGACACAACTGCAATTTTGTATTTTTGGATGGTCTTGCACTGCGTATTATAATGAACATTCTTTTAGTTACTTCTCGTACATCAAGGATTTATAGTCAAAAACTTGGTTTTTTACGGGTTTTAAAAATTATTTTTCAACATGAAAGTAGCACAAAAGTAACAGATATATTTTAATGTCTTTACAGTGAATGCAAAACAAACATGAAAAAAGTTGTATTTTTTATTTTAAATGATCCCTATCTAACAATAAGAACAATTATCCCTATATCTAATAGTTAGAACACAACATGACTCTAATGTATGAAAATCGCTATTCAAAATTAAACATCATATTTTAATTGTCAATTACGTTTGCTATAAGTAAAAGGCTGTGTTGAATGTCTTTTTTGACTTATCTGCTGGCACTTCTTCATGGTTGTATGGACACTGCAATATAAATACAAGAAAGATACAAAGAAAAACAAGAAAAATTAAATCCCCATAACCGATTAAACAAAGTAGAAAATAAAAGCAAATACGCTTTGAGAAGAGAAAAATTACTTTTAAAATGTATTCTTTGACTCAAGATTCTTTCAAAATTACCTGATGTTTTATGGAAACCTTTTGTCATAAAATCAGGCTTATAAATATAATGATGTTTGCATGTTATTATTTTTTAAAGTTTTGAATTCCCAAAATATAGAAACGAAATCAGCATGAATTTAAAGGTTATGGTCAAAATTAAAAATAAACTAGTTAGTTCTTCAGTGTTCCTTTTTCTGTTGAATACCGATGCTTTTAAATTTTGTTAGCATATAGTATATAAAGTGAATCTAATTTCTTACATGTCTGCATGAATTCCCACAGCAAAATCCCCTATTCAAATGTTGCAGCCTGGTTATGACTTGGTAGCCTGTACTTGGATCTTTATAGTACTCTTGTCTTTGCTACTCAAAAAGAAGATTTAAAATAAAAATAAGATATTTTTTTTACAGATAAGCAGTTGATGATGTAAACATATGTTAACAATAGGGTCGGTTTAAACAAAATTGTAATTTTCAAGAGAAAATCTTTAAATATTTTTTTAAAATAAATATTTGAAAAATTTTATTGTTATACATGTACTTATTCTAAGCAGCACAATTTTAAAAACAAATTGTTAAAAATATGATTTACTTTACCTTTAATGCGGCTACATGCTTTTTATGAATAAGTTTTTCTTTTTCATTAAGTTTCTCTTCATCAACATTTTCTAGAAATGAGAATAGCAGGTGGTCAGAAACATTAATTGGTATTGAACTGTTTCCTGCAGCCATTGGCAGCATAGATCTATAGAACTTTCCTTTCCTTGAAAAAGGAAATAAAAAAGTTCCTGAATATTTTATAGACTTCAACAACCTGAAAAAATGATATTGATATTTTAGGAATAAGTAAAATTCTTATACCATGCAGCATTTCATATTAATTATTCCAATAATCATGTACCAGAAGTATTTATTTGTTTCCTCTCAACTCAGCCTAAATAATTGGTTAAATGATTAATGAAGTAAAAACAAAACAACAACAACAAACAAAAAAACCATCTAAAAATCAAAATTCTTTTTTTAAAAATATGTATGAACAGATAATTGATTTAAATATTATCATACTGTCATACACAATCAGGGCCAAATTGGTAATTATATATATTAAATTTTTGTTCTACATTGTGTCTAAGGAATGGACTTTAAACTATTCATATCAATAACATTTAAATAGTATCAATATACATTATTTGCAATGTATGTCACGTCCCGTCTGTTCCTGTCTGTCCCGTCTGTCCCGTCTTTCCCATCTATCCCGTCTGTCCCGCCTGTCCTGTCTGTCCCGTCTGTCCTGTCCGTGATGCTACTAATTTAAGAAAGCAGCACACCAAATTACTGCACCAAAAAATAAATATTTTCGAATGTCCACATAAAATTGATCAATAGGGAAATACCCAAAATAAAAATACATTAAATAAATGAAAGTTCTGTGTTACGTTATTTTTTACTCTGATGTGTATTTATTTTGAAAACTTCCGTCATTTTTGACGGGAGATACATTAGTATATATATATATATATATACTAGGTTGTGCTGCGGCACCCACGTTTTTTTAGGGCGCCCACCTTTTTCAAAAGCCCAAGTAACTTATCTTTGTTTGATAAATACAAAATATTCCTGAAATGTACACGAAGTATTTTATAATTAACAATCCTGAAATCCTCTTTTTACATCTTTCCCTTTTCCAAAATTAAAATATGAGCTAAAACAATGACGTCATATAATATCTTTTGGCGAGAAATTGTAGAAAGCGCACCAAATTACTGCACCAAAAAATAACTCTTTTTGAACGTCTGCATGAAATTGTTCAATTTTTAATAATAGTGTGGAGGGTGTTTAATGTTACAGTCGAACCCACTTAACTCGAGCTCGATTAACTCGCTCACCCCATTATGTCGACGTTTTTTATTGGAACCGCCAAATTCTCTCTTTGTCTTAGCATTTTCTCGTCGTTTAATTTGATTTTTTTAAGTCGTCGAAACCTCATAACACGAGCACAAAAAATGGCCAAATTTGCCACTAAACGTTGGTTATCTTGATTCCCATGACCAATCGCCAGCTTTTGAAAATGTTAGCTATGATTTTTTTATAACCAAGGGAAGGGACCAATTTTCTGCCTCACGTCATAACTCATTTGGTCATTGTGCTATTTTTAGATTAAGCTCAAACATTTCTGAAAGATTCATTACAACAGTGTATTTTGATACTCTGATCTCACTAAAAATGATATTCTAGGTGCAATTGTTTTGCAAAAAAATATTTCTTTACACTTAGTTTTGCAGCTGAATAATTTATTTAAATTCCGAAGACTTAAAACTTAAATAAATAAGCCTAAGCCTAAACATTTTTAAAGATGAGTGTAAGCGGTCGTTCGATAGTCGTAACTACGGTAAACACTAGTCCTAGCGTAATAGTAGTCAATTATTAACAAATATATTTATTTGAATATTGTTTGTTTTCCTTGGTCCTTATACAAATATATGCCTTGGTATTTATTAGTAATAAACTTACACTAAGATTATGACTTTAATTATAATTGCATCATTAGTATTAGTAGTAAATAGCATGAAATAATAAAGTTCAAGGACGAACGAGCAAAGGAACTAGAACTAGAGCCTCAGTCAGAGCCGAGTAACTAATTCATTTACATAAATCATACTCGCAAGGACGTTCCATTTCGCATAATATAATATATCACATAATTTAATATTATATTGATATTTCGTATATTCCGATACTATTCTGATTAATCGTCCCATCACTAATTAACGCACAACACGTAAATAAAGAAAATTCAAGCGCATGTTAATATTTTGCCGCCATATTGGTTTTCGTTTTAACTCGATCATCGGTTATCTCGATGCCATTTTTCATACCCCAACGCCGTCGACTTAACCGGTTTGGACTGTAATCTGGAATCCAAAATGATTATGATTTTTAAATCTATATATTAAAAAAAAAGCAGAGTGATGTCCCTCAGCGTTACGGCAGAAAAATTGAGGGTAAATATATATATGATAAGGAAAGAACTATGTACACTATGTGCATAAAAAATAAACTCTTTTGGTAATAAGTAAAACTAATGGATATAACCACTACCCAAGAGACAATTTCATGTGTACAATTAATCAACTTTTTATGACAGATTATTTAGTCCATCCAATGTCCACTCATTATCAAGAAATCTTTGCATACATTTATTTTAATCATAATTTTTATCTCCCAAAACTTTTATGGCATTTTGTCTTCTTCACTTCACAACACTTTCTAGTGATATTTTTAAAAAAATAATTATTACCCAAGGCTTAATTTTACTAAGGACCATTCAATACTTTTAGTAAATATTTCAACATGATAATCTAATAGAAATATATTATATTTTAGCCATCTATATAAAAATATTTAAAGCATGATTTTAAAAATGCATAAATGTACGAGCTACTAAGACACTTGGGGTGAAAACTTAAATAATTATTAATCAATGTAAATTTTAATATCTGAATGATCTATATAAAAAATAGAATTAATTAGAATTAATAGAATTAATAGAATGGAACATTGAAAACAAAAATTAAATAAAATATTAGTCGGACCTCTCTAAGTCGAACTCAAAGGGACCCGGAAAAAATTCGACTTATGGAGTTTTCGAGTTAGGCAAAATGGCGTAATAGGCGCAGATTAATCAAGGACAATGATGTTGATATTTAGAGGGGGGTGGGGGACAGCCATACTGCCTAGATGTATTTCTGCATGGATATTGAATATCGGTGTTGTTATTGTAGATCATCAAGGTCTTTTTCTACATTCTACAATACTTGACTGCTCTACCAGAAGCTATAATGTATTATTAAACATCTGCACTTACATTATTTAATCATTTTATTTATTTTCGTGACCGTTTTAATAAATTGTTTTACAAATTTTGTTTTCAACAACGAATTTTATGTGTGCGCTTTCATCACTGTTTACCAAATATTTTTTTTTAAATACCGGTAACTCTTGCGTAACGAAGAGCACAAAGACAAAGATAGACAGTACAAAGTAAACAATCATAATGACCGATTTAGCTTGTAGTTTTAAAAAATGTGTACCATTTTGTTTAAAATGTCTTATTATTTTTGGGGGTCGGCTTGCGAGCGGGTTACACACTTTTAATACTTTTCTCTTCCAAAAGTGTGTGTGTCGGCTTAGGGGCCGTCCATAAAGTATGTCACACTCCAGAGGGGGGAGGGGATGTAAGAAAGTGTGACTGTTTGTGACAGTGGGGAGGGGGGATCTGGCCATGTGTGACATCACAGTGTTTTATATTAAATTTTAATTATTTTGTTAATAAAACAAAATATTTTGTTTGAAAGTGTGACGTACTTTAAGGTGGGGGGTCTGAGATTTGTGACAGTTTGTGATAGGGGGGAAAGGGGGAGTTAAAAATGTTCAAAAATAGCGTGACATACTTTATGGATGGCCCCTTATGAACGTACCGGCTATATAACGAGTATATATGGTAAAAATTAATTCAATAAAGGGAGGTTTTTCGACTTAGGAAGTTCATCTTAGGGAGGTCCGGCTGTATTATATATTCTATAGCTATAATTTAATTATAGACCTAGATATAGCCAACTGTCATTGATTTTAGTTCAATATTTGAATATGAACAATCCAATTGCAGTTGCAGATATTGTTTATAAATATTTCCAAATTTTAATAATTTGAAATGCCAGATGCTCAGTCACAAATGACCAAGGTTTGGTTAAGTTTTAAATATTATTGTCAATAATTTTAGCGCTTCAAAGTTGGCATTATATAGTAAACATAATCTAAATTTATTAAGTCAATGCTTCCGCTTATCAGAATAAGCAGACAAATTGGCTACTGAGGCTACTGCTAGGACTGGTCGAAGCAATAAAATTATTTCTTATTGCTATGAGTACTATGACTAGTCGTAACATGAGTCAGTAAGCTATTGCTCCAACTAGTTGTAACAAAAGATAGGAATATAAATGTTACGACAACTTCACTTATATTTACTGAAAGTAAAAGTTTAAGTTTTTGTGACAAAGTGTGCCGTCATTTATGGACGGCCCATTTACTGTATACTATACTCATATTCATATGCATATAATACATACGCCTAATATAAAATATTAATATTAATAGATCTGGCTTTTATTATATATTTATATTTATTATTATTTACAGGCAGAAGTGTGTATAATATATTAATTCTAAATATAAATTTTTAAAAATATATATTTGATCAACGTCTCCACTTTTCAGAATAAATATTTAAAAAATTACATTTACCAGCACCCTCATACTCATACTCATTTAAATTGACTCATTACTCATTATCAGATTATCATATTCTTTTTTTATGGCTTATGGTTTTAAATTTTTTAAAATAAATTCGCCGGCCACGGGGTTTGAACAACATATCAGTATTAACAACAATCAATCATCCATCCGCCTATTACTTCAATTAGAGATGCTCATGTTAAAAATATGATTTTAACTTAACTATTCCTAACAACTGGTCGTAGCAGTAGTCAGTAGACACTTCTTTAAATATAAAGTATAAAGTCTTATTTTGAAGAAGCCAATCGATATTTCAAACTACATTTTTTAAAATACTATCAAACTATCAATCAATACTTTTCTGAGTATGTAGGATTGGCCTTCACAATAATAAAATACTTACATTAAATCAATGCTGCACAGGCCTTGGCCCTTGGCATATTTACAATTATACGCAGGATATGAAAGGAAGATAGCAACAATAAACAAATAATTTACTTTGGAGTACCTTCCCTTTACCTCAGCGTTTCTCAAAAAGTGGGGCGCGGAGGTAACAGGGAGCTTGCTTTTCCTTTAAGTCCAAACGGCTGATTTTGGTATATTGTTTTAAAAACTTGGCCCATCCAAGGCAACATTAAGTTTAGATTAGACAATGGCCTCGTCAAAAAAACAATAATAATAACCCACCAAACTATTACATTTCACAAAATTACGCCCTAGAAATTAAACGTGCTATTTACTATTAGCTAATATATAAACTGTATAAGAACACAACTTAACATGTTAGCGTTCTTATTGAAATAATAGCCAAAATGGATTAACATTGATAAACCAAAATTTCAAATCGTTATATTTTCCATTTAACTTTTGATTCATCAGCTATAAAGATTTGATTTTTAAGCATTTGTGAAACAATCCACAATAGTTAAAGATGAATAAATAACTATTGTTTTTAGAAAAATAGCCCATTCTTCTGATCTTAAATATTTTATAAAGGGTCTCATTAGACCTTATGAATAAGCATTCTTCATTGGACAGGTCTGCAAGATCTAGTTGGTTATTTTGTACATCTAAATGTAAATTTTAAGTAAAAATAAAGGCACTATACATTTTCATGTTAGAAATCAATATATGTAGAATGTAGATAAGTTTTCATATTTTTGAAACAAATGAAGTTATCTGCTTTTCCTCATTGCTCAATCTTTGAATACTATAATGTATCAATGTTGTCAGCAATAACATGCTCTTCAGCCCAAATTGCTATGAATTAATCAATCATGGCGTATTCATTATTAATTGTAATTAATGTTTCATTGATTTAATTTTAGAGAAGCTTCTATCGGAGCTTGCATTACTTTTGACACTTGTAAGGGGCCGTCCATAAATGACGTCACGCGATTTTTGCTGATTTTTGACCCCCTCCCCCTCCTCGTCACGCGTCGTCACAAAAACTTAGACCCCCCTTCTAAAAATACGCCACAAATCTTTTAACCCCCCCCCCAAAAAAAAACAACCTTTATTTTCTATTTGAATATAAGTATGTTTCAAATAACTTTTATTGTCATTTAAGTATTTATTATTTATTTAGTGAAGATCTACATTGTTATATTGTAATCCGCGTGAAGCATTTAAAAAAAACGTTTAACCGGCCTTCAGAAAATCAACTGTGTTAACATCCTTAGCTCATATTTTATTTTAATGCATACAAATTAAACATTGACTATTAATCATCGCGGTTAACGTCTTTGTTTAGAAAAAAAATATATTTTAAAATAATATTTTAAAAATGTATTTTTTTAAAAATCCCTCAATTGACTGACAGGCATCCCGTAAGAAAGAGGTCGGCGAAAAGAGGTAAATAACCTGAACTGGGGTCAAAAAGGGAATTCTTGGGGGTAATGCAGACTCATTTGGGACATATAAATAACATCCACTACAATCCGCTAGATATATGTATTAAAATACGTCCTGTGTACGTGTACGCTTGGAACATATGCCCTTTATTAAACCGTTTCCTTCTCGAAAATGTTTTTTTTTAAAATTGACAACTATGTAGATTTCTTACCTACGAACAACGCACTATATGAAGACACCTAAATCTACCCTACTTTCATTTATATTGACACGAGTGACAATAATCTTAATCCACATGACTTGTCTTTATCACGTATCATTTCTGTGACATTTAAAATTAATGCCTTAAAAATTGAGTTAAGAAGAAAAGTTGTTTTGTGCTCCTCTCGAATTGCGATGTCAAGAATTTGATGCATTCAATAATGTTAATGTATAATTGACTAATTTTAAATGGGCTCATTTACCATTATATCTAGAACAGTGCTTCTCAAACTTTTTAGTATTGCGGACCAGCAGGAATTTTTTCCATTGCACTAGGGACCGGTGCACTATTTTCCCTGCACTGACAATTTTTTCTGTCCTTTTTGAGAACATCTGCGGACCGGCAGCGGATGGCCCACGGACCGGCACCGGTCCGCGGACCACCACTTTGAGAAGCACTGATCTAGAAGACTAGAATGGCCAGGGGCGTTTGACCAAAACCCAATCGATCAATTATATCAAACTTAACACGTTTTTAATTCTATCAAATAGATTCCCTCCCCCCTCCCCTTTTAAAGCAAAATGATATTCCGTGTCGTTTTGACTGAAAATATCTACACATAATCCTATCCAGATCATTTTTAGACACTTGTCATGCTTGTAAAACTCCCCAGTAGCATTTTCGAGGGGGGGGGCTAAAGACGCTCCCCAAATCCCCGACTCAGGTGAGCAGGACATAGAGTCTGGGGGGGGGGTAACGCATACATAAACTTGTATATTTTGGGGTAACGGGCACAAAAGTTTTACGACTCCTGCCATGAGAGAACCAAACGGAGCTGCGGTTACATCACAAATGCTTTGATGTCAACATCAAACGACGCAGTGTAACAATTTCATATGTTATCTTGTGGATTCTCAAACTTAAAGATTATAATTAGATTTAATTTTCGTGTCATGATAGCATACGCCAACCAGCGTCTGATGGCCTACCGACCGGCACATTGAGAAGCACTGATTTTTTTTTAAAGGGGGAAAAAAGTCATTAAATAAATTGGTAAGCGACAAAATATTTCATTGGAAGTTTTATTTAAAGTTACCCTTTTGATGTGACGTCACATTTCTTCAACCCCCTTCCTCCCCATCGTCACGCATCGTCACAAAAGTGTGACCCCCTCCCCCCCTTTAGGTGCGTGACGTCATTTATGGACGGCCCCTAAGGAATATTGGAAGAAATGTTATTATTTAAGCAGGGTAATTTTGAGCCTGAATATTTTAATGCAGTGTTTCTCAAAGTGGTGGTCCGAGGACCGGTGCCGGTCCGTATGACATCCGCCGCCGGTCCGTTGAAGTTATCAAGAAAGTACAGAACAATCTAATTATAAGCCTTCATTTGCAACCATTAATACTAACCCTATAGAAAATGTCAATTTTTTAGGAAAAAATACATAAAATGAAACAAATAAAATAAATTACATTTGGCTACGTCAGTACTGATAAAATAGTGAACCAGTCCCTGAAGCAATAAAAACATTTCTGCTGGTCTGCCAAAAAGTTTGAGAAGCACTGTCTAAATGAACCTGAATAAAAATAAAATCAAGTGGGCTTAAATTCATTTGGGGGGGGATGGGTGAGGTAAAATAGTCCTTGCTTGACAATTTCAGTTGACATACTTGCTCAAATTTAAAGGTAAACTTTTAAAATCCCATTAGATAAGATAATGTACAAAAATCTGATCTGTTTTCCAAATTATGTAACAGTCGAAACCGCACATGAATTTCTACAGGACCTCATCTTATGAAGACTACATCTTTCTTCTCATCTGTTTTTCTACAAAACATGGCTACATAGGTCCGCCCTATGGCTACAAAGCATGGCTACATAGGTCCGCCCTATGGCTACAAAGCATGGCTACATAGGTCCGCCCTATGGCTACCAAGCATGGCTACATATTTACATATTTGCTCTGATCCCCCAAATTTGCACAATCATACTTTTACTGTAGCTTTCAATTAAAATGATAAGGTCACCACATTAATTTTTAGCAAATGTCCAAACATCCTTTAAGTATTCCACTAGTTTCTCTGTAAGCAGCCTATGCAAAGCATTTTTAGCACTATATAAGTAGAAATAATTTCGGGCATCATTGACTTCATTAAATACATGTTTCAAAATTCCAGCTGTTAAAAAAATTAATTAAAAAACAACATTTTAACATTTAAAGTACTTTTGTTTGTTCGTGTGTTCAGCTTTTCATCTACATCTGCCAATTTTTCGCGATCTTTCAAAATAACTTCGAGCGGCATGAGTGCTCGGCTGTCGTACCGATGGTCATGGGTTCGAATCCACGTAAAGGCAAGGATTTGTTCCCGGGGCCTAGGGCGTCCCTGAGTCCACCCAGCTCCGAATGGGTACCTGACGGTCGTTATAGGGAAATAAAGGCGGCTGGGTAATGCGTGGAACCCTTATTACCGTGGCCCGTGAACGCTTAATCACTTGCCAACAGACTGGCATGGTCTGTGGAAGCCTTAATCTTCTGTATAAAAGGAGGGTCTGTATATTTAAAACAAGACAAGACAACTTCAAAATGACTCGATGGTATATTCACTAAATGTATTTTGTATCATGAAGTCTGATTAATGCTTTGTCTGTAGCAGCAATTAGATCTTTGCTAATGTGTGTGGACATGGGACAAAAATCAGTAACAACATTCTAGTGTACTAAAATCATTAGAGTAAGTTTCAGTTGGAGCAGCATATAAAGAATTTAGGTTTAATGAACTGTTTGAGCGATATTTGACGTTGAGATTTAAGTCACTGAATCTTTTTTGAAATCCTTTATTTTTTCCAGCCATGAAGAGTTGGGCCTCTGCAGTCCACCACTTTAAAACCATCATTTATTTATAATCATTTCAGAAATATCGTACGCAGAATCATTTGATTGTTTCAATGAAATATTTTAAAGACACTATCGTCTTTTTCTGATCTTTAGTGTGTTCATATCGCACATCAGGATTGTTTGATCTTTATGTGAAATATCCGGAGAGCTATCGAATGCAAAGGAAT
This sequence comes from Ampullaceana balthica, assembly GCA_944989445.1. Taxonomy (NCBI): domain Eukaryota; kingdom Metazoa; phylum Mollusca; class Gastropoda; family Lymnaeidae; genus Ampullaceana; species Ampullaceana balthica. Next base: position 961,256 of record CALYLW010000184.1, on the reverse strand, counting down.
AATATTGGTCTCTTGTACTTGTACCTGAAAGATGATTTTTGGCGAACTGAGCATCCTAAAACTGCAATAGGCTCATGTGATGTCCGTGTCTAATTTGGAAAATAAAATGTTAGTATGTTAGACCCTCTGTCAATCTTGCTGCACTTAAAGTAATCGCAAATTTCCATCTGTACGTACGGGAAATTTATCAAATGCAAGTCCATGTATGTTTTTGAAAATTTATTGGTGCTGATAGATTTTAACGAATACAGCAGTTTTTGCTTCTTCAAGAAGAGCGGCTGACAAACGTGAATTAATTACAGGTATCAGAACATCAGGGTCATGTTCTAATACTACTTCAAACTCTTGGTTTTTCAGTTCAGTAACATTAGTATCAGTCGACTAGATTAACTATGGAGTATGAAGTTTTAGCTTTGGAACCGATCAAAATAATTTAATATCCTTCATGTGTTTCTTTAAACTTTTAATAAATTTTTAATTTATTTGGCTTTCCCTAAAATTTATTTTAATTTTTTAACGTTTTTTATTTTGTAGAAAATAATTAACAGTAAGTAATTTTTCCACCTTCAACAAAGTGGTGCCCGGAGCATTCGGTTGCCATGGCGCATGTTTCAAATAGACAGTGAACATTACTTTTCGCTACTACATCTGGAGCGACTGTCAAATTTAAAGAATCAATTAGGTTACTAGAAGGTCAGTGTCACGTTTTAATACTCATTAAGCCTTTAGGTTTTTTAGTTCAGTGTCATTAGTATCAGAAGAATTTATAAACAGTATGGAGTTTGTAATTTTGGCAGTAGTTATGTATTTTAGGATAAACCCGTTATTTCTGTTTTTAAATTGCTTATTTAGTTTTTACATTTTTTTTAAATTACAAACTCAACTCATTTTAACATTTTATTTTCTATGATCTAAATAATGACGAGGAAATAGCCACCCCTAACAAAGTGCCACATGGGGCATTAATAGCCCCCCTCTCGCTACGCCACTGGCGTGTTGTTCGTCCGTCGTAGTCGACAATGACCACTCTCATCATATTTTCCCATCATATTAAAAGCTCCAAGAGTAAAACTAAAGAGACATTCAAACATTTAAAGTTCGATTATCAGTTAATCCTAAAATGGTTACCTGGGACATTAGAAACCCAGGGGGCAGGCAATTCATGACACCCCCACCTCCCAACTGAAAAGTCATTCAGATTTTAATGGAATGTTTTATTTCTGTCCTCTACGTTTAAGCGTTCCTTGGAAAATAGAATGATTTTGAATAAAAATAATAGGTATTTAACTGACCGCTCAGAGAAATATGTATATATTGTAATACATTAAGTGGGTAGGCTTACCTTGAATTAATATTAATTTAACCCGAGAAACAAACTTTATTATTTTTATATATATATCAGTAGGCCTATGCTATAGTTAGTGTTTACACAAATTTTTGGCTCATTGATTGAAGCGTTTAGAAAAAATAAAACCGTGGCCGTGACGACAAACTCTGACGAACCACTCATTTTTCTTTATATTAAATTGAACAATAGAGACATCGACTTGAGGATCACTAAATTTAAAATTATAAAAAAATCAGTTCATGTTGATATCTTCAACCTACTTTCTATTTAAAAACAAACAAAAAACGTTTGCTTGAATTTGTTAATTTATAATTAGCGTTAACAATCTTTCGTTTTGAGCACGAATTCAAACGCAAACAACCCCATTCAAGATTGGTTATATAGTTATCATATTTCATAATTTAAAATGCTTTTTTTTACTTTAAAAAGTGGAACCAAGCAGAATGAGCTCAATTAGATGACATACACAGATGAGGAGAAAGAGAAACCAGCAGAGAATCAACAAACAGTTTTTAACTGGTTGATTGATGCGACATTTTGTGGGATTTATGACCCTGACTATTTTTAGAAAACACCACATGTCGCATTTTTATCGTCTGCTACCACCACCCTTGCTTCGTTTATCGATCTTGTTTTAAAAGCAAAATCAATGACTTAATGTGATCTTTACATTTATCTTTTAAGTTGATAGTGTCCCTTAGTCCTGGTCGCTTGAAATTCACCATTCGTTGATTTCTAAATTGTGAGACGTTTGTGTTGGAGCTCAGCTTCTCCTCGGCTTTTTTATTGTACCAGGTGTGTAAGAAATGCTTTGTTATTGTTTAAATTTTCTCTGGCACCAGACTTTCCTGGACGCACTTCCTGTGTCATCAAAGATGCTTCGAATTTCACTAGTGTTTAACAAGGAAGTGCTGGCATAACACGGTATGGCTTCAGATGAAGAAATAATAGAGATAGTGGAAGGCTGGCTTCATGTCTGGGGTAATTATAAAATAAATATTTTAATGTTATTTCCTAAATTAAAAAAAAATCGGTCATCATTTAAAGGCATGGCTCTGCTGCTAAAACAATAACAATGCTATGCAGCGACGACAGTGCCTGCACTACCAGACCCAGTTCACCTGCAAAATCGATATTTCTATCTCTGACTCATCAGCAGTATCAGGCCCAGACTTAAAGTTAAAGCAATAATAAAAGAACGTCTGAAGCTGTACGCGGCATAAATCAGTAGTCAGTAATAATTTTTCTGCATTATAATTATAGTTCAGAGTAATTTTTAAAAAAAGATATTGACCGACAATACCAATATTTTTCAACATCAATATCTTTTGAGTATCAGTGACTATGTATTTTGTATCATGAAGTCTGATGAATAAGTATAAAAGAAAAAGCACTGATCTGTAATTGACTGTAAATTAAACTTTTATTTACTTTTAGACTATTAGTGACTATTATTAATATGTATAAAACACCTTGAACTTGAATTGCATTATTCATCAATATTAATAAATAAATTATAACTCAAATTTCAAACTCAAATGTTCTGTTCCAAATTCAAATTTTTAAAAGAATAATTTAAGAAATAAAAAAATATCTATAACCTTAAAAATAATAAACTTGATTAAAAAATTATGCAATACATAATTACAAAAATACACTCATAATTTAGTTGTTTTTTTTATTTTTATTTGTATTTCTTTTTAAAAGATAAACCATTTCATAAAAGACAGGTTATTGAATAGTTAATATATTAAGAAAATTGTTCTTAACTTAAGAAAGCAGAACATTTTGATCTACCACTTTAAGTTGAACTTATTTCTGTTTTATGAAATAATATGATTGGGCCTATACTACAGGAGATGAGTAGTAAACATTGAACATAACGCGACTGTGCCCCACAACCAACGCATTATTTATACTTTAGAGAGTTGGCATGAAAATTAAATTTAGAACTACAGATATACTGGCACGTAATACCTTTTATGATTGTTAATATCTGTTTAGCTTTAATTCAGTTGCATTCAAGGTAAAACACTGTAATTTGTTGAATATTATTAGATTCAATAATAAGTTTCATTTTGATATGTAAATATTAATCAATCTTGAAATTTATGGGCAAGGGAAGAAAAATAAAATAAAGAAGTTGGATATAAATCATAGTGTAGCTTTCACTTACAAGTTGACATCTTTAATATTCTACCATACATTTTTATGATGATGAAAATTTTTTATAGTCACTTTGTGATCTTATCTGAACATAACAGTTGTAATACCATTGAATGTTATCCACCTCTATTAATTGCAATTCAGACTTGATTTTCTTCCAAGATTTTAGAATTAAAAACTGCGCCTCTTTATTTTTGTTCATTACAGCAACAAATTATCAATTTAACTTCATTTTTTTCATATATTTAGAATAATCTTTATTTTATTCTCTTTAAAAGCATATCTCTTCTTTTTTTTGTGTGGACATTTCCAGATGTGGACCACGACTTGGAGCGGAGGTTGTTCTGTGGTTCCAGCCACCCTGAGCCTAGATGGGAGCCCAGGTTTTGTGTTCTTAGGAGTGATAACTTGACTTTTACATTCAGCAAGACAGAGCAGGTTAGCCAAAGCTGCCCATATTGATTAGATGTCAGACCTTATCACTGAAAATGTGGTCTCCCTACAGCTTAAGCATAGGATAGTGTAGTGATGTCCATGTTTGTGGGACTGAAAAGATCCAATATCTGGTTTTTTGTTTGTTGTTATGGACCTTAGCTCAGTTAGTTTGTAACTAATGTATAATTATTATAATTTTATTTCATAATTAAGAAAAGAAATATTAAAGGGGAATAACAAAGAACTTCCTAATGTATTCAAAATGGGTTTCCTTTCTTTTCCTCTCTTGTTTTGTTGTTTTGATTTTATTATTTTTCTGAGTGTGTGTTGTGTATGAGTTTTATGTGTTTATACTTTAATAAAACTTTTATTTCTGATATCAGCTTTTAAGGCTTATTTTTCATTGAAATTTAAGATTCATTTAAATTAGATAATTGTTTTTTTTTATCTAAGTTAATACTTCATAAGGGTGATTTTGTTTTAATAAGCCGCAGTATAATGAGTCTAATGATGATAACAATATTTCAAATAAACAAGGAAAATCTAATTATAAATGTGGAGATTGCTCATGAGAAAATCAGTTTCAAGCAGACCTTAACATTTTGTCTAGCTGCATCTTTGGGGGCTTTGAATCATAGTTTGAGAACCACTGCTCTGGCTATATCAATTTAAAAAAATAAAAAATGCAAAATTTGACCCAAAAAATATCAAGGATATCTTCAATGAATATTTAGATTTTGCTTGTAGTCTTGAAGCAGTTTTATCTTTCCAATACCAACATAGGAACATTACAATAATGATTACTTTAAAAAAAAGTATATTATCAACACCATTGTATTACTACTTTAGTTTTAATTGTTGACGTTAAAGCTATTGTTAAATAAAAAAAATGTTTATTATAATTATATAGCTTATCAATGGTTCACACACGGTCGAAATAAACTTTATTTATCCTCTCACTAATGAACAATAAATAGTGTCTATGTAAGAAACTTACGATGTGAAACTTACTTCACTTACAACCAAAGAAATACATAATTACAATTTACATGACTCTCAACTAGGGCTACTAACGATTAATTTAAATGCAATAAATAACTTTTGAAAAATTAACGATTAATTAATCGTTGGGCGCGTGTTTGGTATAAAAATTAAAGATTTATAATTTAGAAGGCAAAAGAGAGATCTATAAGTGAGAGAATGAGTGAACTGTATATGTTAAACCTCGAAAGCCCCACGTTTTTAGTCATATTAAATGAAAGTACTTGAACTTATAAGTTTTATATTATTTTCTTCTTTTTAGTACACTTATAAAAACGTGGTTTCAAAAAATCTTTTTTTTACCTCTATTTATTTTTTTCTTTTTAGTCTAATTGTAAAATCATAAAGCATATCGAATTTTTATTTCTTTAAACGCATCGCGTGACAAACATTTATTGAATGAACTCCCCTTGCTGTGTTCATCGATGGCTGGGTATGAACTCCTTGGCACGTGGATGTAAACAATAGGAGACGGCTACAGATGCTATATTGAGATAAACTAAAAATGCATTAATTTAATTACGGTACATTATATCGATCTAAAATTTTTGATACAATGCTTTGTCATCCAAGATCTATCTGCGGCAGTGTCGTCGCTAGGGGGGTGCAGGGGGCGCCAAAATGAGTATTAAAATTAATTATTTAAATTTATTTTGATGTAAACTAATGTACTTTAAATACGTTTGCAAGATTGAATTTTGGAGCTCCACAAATATCTTCTTTACAAACCAGTTGGCAATCATAATTTTGGCGCCCCCGTTGTGCATTAAGGGGCGCCATGTGGATTTTCAAACTAAAAAAGTAACCATCAAAGAATCATTTGTAGGTTTTGTTCAGATACATTGCAAAGACGCAGCAAGCCTTGAAAGGGTTATCGTAGAGAAACTGGAATATGATAACATACCTCTAGTGGACTGTCGGTCACAATAACATAACAATGCTGATATAATGACTGGGCATATATCCGGCCTTCAACAGCGAATATGTGCCAGAAATAACAGAGCATTGTTTGCAAACTGTGATAACCACAGCTTAAACTCAGCTAAACATAGGGTTGCCAGACGTCCGGCAGAAGGAGGACATGTCCTCCTTTTAAGCTCAATGTTCTCCGTCCGGCAGTCTAAGCTAAAATCGTTTAAAATGTCGGACTTTTCTTACATTTTATATTATAATTTGTATGCATCGTTTTTACAACTATTACATCGCATGTTTACTTTAAATAAAAATAGATTATGGCTATTTTTAAAACTTGAAAATCTAGACAAGGATTAAAAAATCTAGTTCTAGTTCTAGGTTAAAAAATATCGCAGTCTTGCAAAATGAAATGGAAGAAACAGCAGTATTGGAGGTTGTGAGCCGTCTTCACACAACATTGTAAGTTTAGAAAATAGATTGGAGGAGACATTTATTTCACAGAAAGTAAAGGAGATGTTGATAAGACTTAAGGAAAGTGGTCAAGGAGAAGAGTTTGGTAGATGTTAAGTTGGTGTATGAAGCATGCATTAGTTACTTAGAAAAGTGGTTGAAAACTTTTGATAAATTTCAATGCTTTAATTGGGTGTAATTAGATAATATCATAGAATGTAAACTTGATGACCTTTTGGCGTGTATATTGTATTTGAAAGAGAAAAATATTGTAGTTGATGTGCAATTGTTTGAACAATACAGCAATCTTAAATCATTTGTACAAGACATAAATGAACCGTTTTTTAAGACTCTTGCATGAACAGTGGCAGCTATTACAATAAAATTGTACTGACTTTAAGTTTAATCCGGGACGACTTAAATGAAAAATTCAAAATGTCCTCCTTGTCGCCCTCCTTATGGTTTTATTATGCCCTCCTTTTTGTGTCCACATATCTGGCAACCCTAGTTAAACAGGATTCAGTTATTATCACGTTTTTTTTTGGACAGTTGAAAGTATATATTTGTTTCTCTCGTTCAACAACTCGTTGGGAAGAATTAAAAAGAATTTCACCAATCACAATGAAGAGGGAGTCTAAAACATGCTGGAGTGCACGCTCAGAAGCTGTTAAAGCTATTTATGAAGGACTATATGAACAAGTAGGGCTGTTGGAAAAATTATCAGAAGATGCAACTATGACGCCTGACAAAAGAAGTGATGCAGAAACTTTACTGGCAGGTATATTAAACTTAAACTTCCTAGTTTTGATACATTTCTGGAACATCATACTTGGGGAAATCGATCGTGTCCAGAAACGGTTGCAGGATCCTACTATGAATTTCAAGGAAGCAACATCTGATCTTGAATCGCTGGTGCGAGAACTTCTCAACATTCGTGATAATTTTAGCCTAGTTGCGATTGACAATGGAAAAACAAGATGCACAACTTGGGGAATCCAGGTTGACAGAAGAAGTAGACGACATCGGAGGATACCTGGAGAATTAGCAAGAGATGCAGGACTTTCGGCAAAAGAAGAAATTGCACGTGTTATGAACTGCGTAATTGATAGACTCCAACAGGAAATCTCAATACGGCTTTTGTCTAAAAATCTTAAACACCAAATTTTGGATTTTTAATAAACGTCAAAACTCTTCTCGCTGAGACTAACGTCGATACAGTTCGTCAAAATTGCTTAGATTGTGGAAATATCTACGACACTGACGTCAATGGTCACGAATTGTACACATAAATCGGAGACTACAAAATGCTTTTCAGTTCCCGGACTGAAGTTCTACCAGAAACTCATTTGGAGCTTCTTGGTTTTATTGTTTCATATGGAGATGACGTATTTCCAAATCTGTGGAATCCACTGCACATACTTCTAACAATTGCTGTTTCAATTTCAAGCTGTGAGGGGTCCTTCAGCAAACTGAAGCTTATTTTGTCTTAATTACATGCTTCAATGGGACAAGATCGTCTGAGTAATCTTGCACTCCTTAGCATTGACAGAGAAACACTTGAGAATATTAATTTTGACAACGTGATTGACGAGTTTGCGACTGTCAAATCAAGGAGGATCAATTTGTTGTAGATTATGTCTATTTCAGTCATGTATAATTAGTAGAGTCTATTTTTTTTCTTCAAATAAATTGTTTACAATCGCATAGACAATTATTAGTCTGTATTCTACTTCATTACAATACCAGATATTTCGAAAATGAACCAAATAAACCGTAAAATTTCAAATATATCTTTGGGGCTCAGTGAGCCCCCAGAATCTTTGGTCCGAGAAGGGGCGCATAATTTGTGTCATTTCTCCGGGCGCAGATGACCCTAACTACGTCACTGATCTGTCGTAAAACGTTGAGATCACTAGGACCATCAGAATTGGTTTAATTATACGTTGGAAAATTTGAAACTTTTCGGACAGACAGACAGGAACGAAAGGGAGTTAATAAAAACGTGTTAAAATAGATTTTTAAGATTGCTCACACCAGCTCGGAACTTGCCGTCTGATGATGCAAAGAAATAAAATATCCGACTGAAAATAACAAACTATATTTAAATGAACAGATCAATAATTTTTATTGATGTCAATGAAATACTTAATAAATTTTAGGGAATATTATAAATATTTAGGGCTTTTTTTTATTTAAAAAAAAATAAACAAGTTTTGACCACGTCACAGTTTTTTAAATATTTTTTTATATATTTTTTTTTACAAATAGCATGAATTGATTTATTTAAAGTATTAATGAAAATTAGTCTGCATTTATTTCAATACCTAGTCATAATCGTAGGAAAACAACAATAGCACAGACGTATTATAGATATGTACCCAAACTCAAACAATAGATTTGATCTCCTGTGTTTTGTAAAGTGTAAAAATTAAAGTTTATAATTGTTTTTTGTTCTTCAAAATTTAAAAAAAAATAGTATAGAGAAGGAAGTTTGATGATTGATACCGAAAAGATTTATTATATTAAACCCGATTCATATCTGGAAATGATAGGACCAATGGATATGTTTATAAAGATAGGACCAACGGATATGTTTATAAAGATAGGACCAATGGATATGTTTATAAAGACAAGACCAACGGATATGTTTATAAAGATAGGACCAACGGATATGTTTATAAAGATAGGACCAATAGATATGTTTATAAAGATAGGACCAATGGATATGTTTATAAAGATAGGACCAACGGATATGTTTATAAAGATAGGACCAATAGATATGTTTATAAAGATAGGACCAATGGATATGTTTATAAAGAGAGGACCAACGGATATGTTTATAAAGATAGGACCAACGGATATGTTTATAAAGATAGGACCAACGGATATGTTTATAAAGATAGGACCAATGGATATGTTTATAAAGATAGGACCAACGGATATGTTTATAAAGATAGGACCAACGGATATGTTTATAAAGATAGGACCAATAGATATGTTTATAAAGATAGGACCAACGGATATGTTTATAAAGATAGGACCAACGGATATGTTTATAAAGATAGGACCAACGGATATGTTTATAAAGATAGGACCAATGGATATGTTTATAAAGATAGGACCAACGGATATGTTTATAAAGATAGGACCAACGGATATGTTTATAAAGATAGGACCAATGGATATGTTTATAAAGATAGGACCAACAGATATGTTTATAAAGATAGGACCAATGGATATGTTAATAAAGAGAAGAAACATGAATGTTTAGCCATTAAGCATCATTTAGCCATTGACTCTTCTTCCCATTTAGATGAATGAAACATAAATGAAACCCAAGCTTCATTAGCGAAACGAATTCGTTCACTTAAAAATATCACTCTTCGTATATTCAATTCGGTTTTATAAGACTAAGTGTGGATGATGCTGGTATCCCAACACCTCACGGTGCTAGTAGCAGCGATGTTCTATCCAATGTTCTCAACACATTTTAATACGAAGTGAAGACGATAGGAAATGAACAATGATCAATCAAGGCTTATTATTATTATTTTTAAAATTGGTTGATGACATAATTTGTCAACAAATATACATAAATAATGCAATTAATTATATATTCAACTATATGGGTGTACACATAGGCTCTATATGTTTTCAGTAACAAAGAACATTCTAATCTATCTTAAAATAAATGTTTATTGTCAATAACTGATGTGCATTACAATTGTTTTGCCCGTAATTGCTGCACCACAATGCACCGGCACAATTATATTTTATCTATTGTGCTGTTCTTGAGGAAAGTTAGGTGACAATATAAGAATTATTAATTTCTTTTAAACTCTTTGAATTTTAATTTACAATACTGTGAGACATATTATTAATTTGTGTTACTAAAAAAATTATTCCTAGTAACTTGAACTTACATTTAAAAAAATTAAATGCAAATAAAAATTACATTTTGAGTATTGCATTTATTTATCCTTACAGAAACTAAGAAATTAATAAAATAAGGTTAATCTATATGTATCGTTAACAGTGATGAGGCACCCGTTTAATAATTTTAATGTTGAATTATTTATATAAGTGGCACTCCACTTCACTTCGATCCCTATATTTAGGGATACAATGACAATGAAATGTAATGATTTTCGTACATATCGATTAACACTAAATCAAAACCACACAAAAAAATTGCTATTTTCGATTTCAAATGTTCATAAGGTTAGTAACTTAAACGTACAAAAATGAGGCCCAACATTTCACACCAAACTGTTATTGTCAATCAAATTTTTTTTTAAATCCTGCCTTTGACGATGATGAACATAGCTTAAGTAAAGTAGTTACCGCCCACGACCATCAAGACCATTGAAGACAGTGATTTGTTGGATGACATGTAGCATATAACTAAGGGTGTACCGGATTTCGACTCCGGCAAATCTGGAACGCCGCGAATTTTGCAATCCAGCTCCGGCTTCGGCTCCAGCAGAATTTAACTTTATAAATCCGGCCAAATCCGGCTGGCCGGTAGAGCCATGAAATATATAAATATATAATGGCTCCGGCTCCGACTCCGGCCAGATTTCACTTCATAAATCAGACATTTCCAAATTTTTAAAAATGAGAGTTCGGTACACCCCTACATATAAACCAAACAATTAAATAATGCAACTTTTTACAACCCAATGACAAACGGTCATATTATTTGTAATATTGAAATTGTTAAGGAGACCATTGAAGAACTTATAGATTGTGGTCAATTACCATCCTCTGCATGTTTATACTTATTACCAAAAATTAGGGCTGTTATCGATTAATTTTATTTTAATCGTTAACTTTTGAAAAATTAATCGATAATTAATCGATAATTTCGATTAAATCCAAAAATAAACATTTATGACATAATTAAACTTAAAATTCCAAGGGAAGTAACAAAAACAGGTAATTGACATTTTTATTTTATTGATTTATTTCCCCTGTCTCAATGACCTTGAAAAATAAGAATATTTTTAACTAAATGTTATGTCTTTAAATTTTAAATCCACACAAAAAATTGAAATCAAAGTTATGCATACAAAGGAAATAATGTCTAACTCAAAAATTAACAATGGAAAATATTGCTAAGTCTCATTTCTCAAGTGTTATTTCAAGCCATTGATGCATAAAGGTCCAATGAGACGCGTTCTTGTAAAAAAAATGTATCTTTGAAAACTAATTACGTTAATTTTAAAAAAAAATATTTAAAAAAAAGGATCAGGATTTGTAATTAACAAAACTTTAGCTTAACTTTCCAGTTATATGTCTAAAACTAACGGTGCTGATGGAACTGATGCTATCACTGTCTGCCATTTTTAGTTGACGTTAGCAGGCCCACATAAATTAATTATTAATAAAATACATTGTAATATTAGACGGGAGAAGTTTGTACGTCAAAACTTTTTTTATTATTATTTATTAACTAGGGGTTGTAGGGCGCCTAAGGCGCCTACATCGGCTTCCTGAAATGTACACAAAATATTTTATAATTATAAATCATCAAATCCTATTTTTACACCGTTCTCTTTTCCAAAATTAAGATACAAGCTAAAGCAATGACGTCATATAATTTTTTTACAGCACGTCTTTAATTGATAATTATTTTGCACACCTTTTAGCGCGCCTTGTATTAAATATAAGATCAAACAATGACCTCATATTAAATAATTTTACAGTGCTAATCACGACACAATTTTTCAACTGCTATAGACTGTTGTACATCGTTCCTCAGCATTCCACATCCAGCCAGCCAGTGACTTGGACTATTATTTTATTTATAATTCATTATTTATTAATTAAAAAAAATGAAATATTATAAATATTTTCTTTAATTTTAATCGAATTTTTATCGATTAAAATTATTTTAATCGATATTTAATCGATAAAAATTTTAACGATTAATCGAGAGATTAATCGATAATTTCCGCAGCCCTACCAAAAATACACAAGCTGGGAAACCCTGGAGGACCAATTGTCTCCGCCTGCTCTTGTCCTACTGAATTAATTTCATATTTTTTGGATACTGTTTTTCAACCTATTGTTGCTAATTTACCATCTTTCATTTAGGACACTAGCCATATGATAAAATCTCTGGATTCCTTGGTTTTACCCAATGAAGATCATTTACTATTTACAATGGACGTTTCTTCATTGTACACGTCTATTCCTCATGCTGATGGCCTCTCTGCAATCTCTTTTTTTCTCAACAAGAAGGCAAATCTCAAGATCCCCGCAAGTGCCATACTACGATTAACTGAGCTGGTCCTAAATTTAAACTCGTTTGAGTTCAACGGACAGTTTTTTGAACAAATTAGTGGAGTTGCTATGGGAACGAAAATGGGACCAAGTTATGCATGCATATTTATGGGCCATTTGGAACACCTATGGAGTGAAAATTACAAAGGTATCTATCCAGAGTACTACAGGAGATATATTGACGATTGCATTGGAATTACAAAAATGAACATGCAACAATTGCAAAGTTTTATTGACTTCGTCGGTAACTTCCATTCTTCGATCAAATTTACTTCAACAATCCATAGGAGTGCTGTTAATATTTTGGATATAAAAATTAACTTGAAAGAAAATAAAATATCCACATCAATTTTTTACAAGTCTACAGACAGCCATAGTTTCCTTATGTATACATCTTCCCATCCTGAATCTTGTAAGAGCTCTATCGCATTTTCACAACTTTTGAGACTTAAAAGACTCTGCAGTGATGAGGCAGACTTTTTGGAGAAAAGTAATGAAATGCTGGACTTTTTTCGAAGAAGGTCATACCCGGAAACAGTTTTAATATCCGCTGTCAATCGAATTAAAGGCATGACCAGTCATTTAAATCATCTGTTTCTGATCAATGTGATCGATCCAAATTTATTTTAACTTTTCATCCTCATAATTTTAAAGCCTGCCAGGTGATTCTCAAAAACCGACCAATCCTTATGGCTGACCCTCTAACTCAGCAGGTCTTCAAAAAACCTCCTCTTTTTGCTTTCCGGAGAGATAGAAGCCTCAGAGATATTCTTGTAAGAAGTCACCTTCCCACAATGAAAGCATATATTGGAACAAAAGGTTGCAACCGTAACCGTTGCAATACTTGTCCATATGTGATGGAAATTAACAACATTTCTTTCCCTCTTGAAAAATTCTTAATAAAAGATGGATTCACTTGCACAAGTCCCAACGTGATTTATGCAATTCTTTGCAAGAGGTGTAATAAATATTTACGTGGGTGAGACTGGTCGTCGTCTTGGAGATCAGTGTAGAGAACACCTGTATAATATAAATAAACAGGCTCAATGTCCTGTGTCTAAACATTTTAACAGTGTTGACCATAACGGCATATCAGATATTGCAGTAACTTGTATTTTATATGCAAGCAATACCCATGATAGAATCCACATGGAAAATAGACTCATAAAAAGATTTGGTACGTTGGCTCCATATGGAATTAACCAAATTCATAATTTTACTTAACTGCAGAATCTTGTTCCCGTTGTGGTTTTTACTGTAACTTTGGATACTTCCCCCTTTTTCCTATATCCTGTGTCCATGTTTGTTTTTGTTTTTCCTTTCTTTTTATTTAACATAAATATTTTAAAATACAATATGTTTTAAGAATGTTATTATTACTTATGTAAGTATTGTAAGAATGTATTTTATGTTGTACTGATGAAGGCATTAGCCGAAACGTTTACTGTCGTATCAGTCTAAAAATAAAGCTCAAATTTATTGTTTTCATTGCACAATTTGTTTGTGTATTTTGTATTTTACATATAACTATCCGAATTAATGCCAAATGTTTGAGGGCTGTACAGGGAAATAGTGCACCGGTCCTGGTGCAATGAAAATTTTTCTGCCGGTCCGCCATACTAAAAAGTTTGAGAAGCACTGATGTAGTGGAGATCATTTCAGTTGATACCGTCAGTAGGATTTGTCGCATTTCAAAATTTTAAGTCTTATCACGCAGAGGAACAGGTTGAAAGTTTGATCATAGCTGTGACCCCGGCAACAGAAAGACACAACAGGAAAACACAACAGTAAGACTAAATAACAAGACACAACAGGAAAACACCAAAGCAAGACACAACTGTAAGACACAATAGCAAGACACAACACCAAGACACCACATCAAGACACCACAGCAAGACAACACAACAAGACACCACAGCAAGACATAAAATACAATTACAATAGCAAGCTAAAAATAAACCTTTTGGTTAGAGCATTGCTCCTCATTTCAGTCTGGTCTTTGTAAATGAAGATGTGATAACGCTTCAGATATCAGTGTTCCCTATAAGCTGCGCGAGTGCACATACATCTAACCGAAGCCACGCAAAAGTTTAAAATTACCGTATCGCAAATTTTTATAAGGTTATTATCATACGAGCAACAAAGTCTTATCTTATCGTATCAATACAGACGCTCCTTCTATGCAGAAGATAATTGCGTCCACAGACCATGACAGATGATCTGTTGGCAAGTGATGGAGCGTTCACAGGCCACGGCTTTGTGGGTTCCACGCATTACCCAGCCGCCTAACTAGTGTAAGGTACCCGTTCCGAGCTAGGGTGACTCAGGGACGCCCTAGGCCCCGGGAACAAGTCCTTGCCTTGAAATGGATTCGTACCCCTGACCATCGGTACGCCAGTCGAGCGCGCTGCCACTCGACCACCGCGTCCCCAAGGACGTTCCGCCACCGTTCTGTGGCATGTTGTAACTCCCCTCCAACAGCCGTCTCGACCGGCTTACATGTGCATCACATCTAAAATACTATTCATTATAGTTAAAATAAATAACTCGTAAAAACAGAGCTTTTAACTATAAATCCCAACGCGCATAACTCAAAAGAAAGTCTTGGAATCGGAAGAAATACTGCACCAAAAATAACTAGTTTTGAACGTCCACGTCAACGTGTTCAATATGATTGGCTGTTGAAGTCATAGGTGTTTGAGGGACCAATCGCTATCGATGACCGCCGGAACATAGCAATTTATTATATAGGAAGGATCTGTGTTGGTGGGTATATAATTTTGCACACACACACACAAACAACAACAAAATGAAAAAAAAACAAAACATGGATGCAGTGCAAAAGTGCACATGAATCTTTTTTAGTTTGCACACGAATCAACGAACATTTTACTTTAGAAGGAGCATTGGGCCGAATAAGACTGAGAGATAAGCAGCATTATCCTTTCATATAAGGCTGATACTGACCGGCAAAAGTGTGGGGGTAAAAAATGAGTGCCTAAATGAAACGCTATAGTACATTCGATCCATTTTACTTCTTGTTTGTCGAATTTTGAGTTTTCTTTCATAACAAAAGTGTGTACCAAATAACCCATGTTCTGTAGGGAGAGAGAAAACAAACCTTTAACTTCAGACAATTAAAGGACAATGCGTTGAATAACAGTTGCCTTGTTTACCTCTCGTATATGGAGTTAAGGGGAATTATTGCAATCGTGCACAAAATCGAAATAGAGATTTTTTAAAATCTACACGTTTTACATCTTCGCGAGTTGGAAAAACCCAGTTTTAAAATCTATGTATGTGTGTGTGTGTGTTTGTGTGTTTGAACACGAAAGCTTGATTACCGTTTCAGTTAGATGGACGAAATTTCTTATGTAATTATTAGATCCTATTGGTAGGTCTCTGTCAAATTTGATTTATACCCAGTAACCGGAAGTGGTACCTTACTTCACTGGAAGTACCATCCCAGCCCTTACTGTTATATTTAAATGTACGTGAATATTTTATGGAGCTCACTCTCGCATTTTAGATCGGTGTTTCAATGTTC
Organism: Ampullaceana balthica; assembly: GCA_944989445.1. Taxonomy (NCBI): domain Eukaryota; kingdom Metazoa; phylum Mollusca; class Gastropoda; family Lymnaeidae; genus Ampullaceana; species Ampullaceana balthica. The sequence continues at coordinate 945,066 of CALYLW010000184.1, read as the reverse complement.
TGTAAAAACAAAACAACTACAGTGCCTCTTTCTAAATTATAATTATCCATTGTCCCTTAGAGCCTATAAATATGGAGCAGCCTACTAGGTATACTTCTCAAGCGGGAGCTGGAACATTGCTACGGACTGGTAAGATGTTAAAGGATAATTTCACATTATTTACCCTGGCTTTTTCCCCAGGCAAGGGTAGAATGTCCCGAGAACGTTCATCAGCTTTCCAGGCACACAAGACTGGACGGGGGGAAGGAGTACTTCTACAGGAGATGGGGCTACAAGACGCTGGACATCATACAGGAGAACTCGGAGAAACTGTGGGAGATGACGGACACTGAGGTGGACAGTGAGTAGACAACAGTAGCATTATGTGGGCCTAGGTCAGTAGACAACAGTAGCATTATGTGGGCCTAGGTCAGTAGACAACAGTAGCATTGTGTTGGCCTAGGTCAGTAGACAACAGTAGCATTATGTGGGCCCAGCTCAGTAGACAACAGTAGCATTATGTGGGCCTAGGTCAGTAGACAACAGTAGCATTATGTGGGCCTAGGTCAGTAGACAACAGTAGCATTGTGTTGGCCTAGGTCAGTAGACAACAGTAGCATTATGTGGGCCCAGCTCAGTAGACAACAGTAGCATTATGTGGGCCTAGGTCAGTAGACAACAGTAGCATTATGTGGGCCTAGGTCAGTAGACAACAGTAGCATTATGTGGGCCTAGGTCAGTAGACAACAGTAGCATTATGTGGGCCTAGCTCAGTAGACAACAGTAGCATTATGTGGGCCTAGGTCAGTAGATAACAGTACCATTATGTGGGCCTAGGTCTCAAAACAATATTTCCATCTACTCATAGGGACCTGTTAAACCTTTGTGTCACGTAACATGAATCATATCTTAGTGTCATGTAACATAAATTATACATTTTTTGTCACTTAGCATGAATTATACCTTTGTGTCACATAACATGAATTGTACCTTTGTGACATGCAGCATGAATTATACCTTTGTGTCACGTAACTGGAATAATACCTTTGGGTCACGTAACTGGAATTATACCTTTGTTTCAACTAACATGAATTATACCTTTGTTTCAACTACCAAGTTTGAACTATTTCAAAACACGCCGTTGTACGTTTTAGTTTTTCTGTGTCTTATTGTTATCGAGGGTTAGTTTTAGATGCTCGTAAAATATTGTACAATCAGTTGTAAAAATTTTTACATTTATTTTTAAAAAAATGAGCCGTTGAAATGCAAACAAAACACTTTGTAAGGACTAGTTTTCGTAAGCCTTGTTAGTGTTCGTTATTTTCAGATGTTGCCAAAATATTTCTTCTTCTTATTCTCAATTTGAGTATTGCGTGCCGACGAGTTTTGCGCCAATTGGCCCGTGGTCTCCGACTTCAGCCTGCTGCTTTTTCTGGATGTGCTTCCATAGCCTTTGGTCAGCCAAGACCATCTGCAAGGCAGCAGTTGATTTTGGCAAGTGATGCAGCGTTAACATGCCACGCATTACCCAGTCGCCTTTTCTTTTCCCTAACTATGCGTTAGGTACCCACTCGAAGCTGGGTGGACTCGGGGACGCCCTAGGCCTCGGGAACAAATCCATGGCTTCGCATGGATTCGAACCCGTTAGTCGAGCGCGCTGCCACTCGACCACCGTATCCCCGCCAAAATATTTAAAATACCACTTTGAAAGAAAAATAATAAAAGTATTAGCCATTGAGCTGCACAAATATTTTAAAATTTACTTTTGCTCCATAAACTTTAGCCTACACAGTGTAGTCTATAGAGCAAGTTACATCTGTATAGTGTTGTGGCAACTTAACAATCAAGTCCGTGAATTGTTCAACAACTGTCTTAATAGGACTTAAAACCCATACATTTATATGGCCATTGTGACTCTCTACCTAGCAAAACAAACACGCAGGCTACAATGCATAAATGAACGCAGTCTCTTTGGTCACAAGTTCAATCAATGCTATTAAACTTGTATGTCATACCCCACCAAGGGTAAAATATTTCGCTCCAACCACTAAGAAACCACACCGGTTTACAACCCCCTTCCTTACCACTATTTACCACTGGCTGGAGAGGCATCTTTTTACTACATCGTTGCTCACAGTTTTTAGGCATCTTTATACTACATCGTTCCTCACAGTTTTTGTACTTTGTTATATTTTCAGTTACACTGGACAATGAATTGTTCGTGCGTCCACCTCATGTGAAACTTTAATGGTTATTGTGGAGTTTTATTCCACTCTATTTGAATCCGTGACTGCCTGGTTCTATTGTTCTATAAACTTACTTTTGACTTTAATTCTCCGCTCACCAAAGACAGATGTATTACTGAATTCGGCGATGACCTTTGAATGCACAGTTTAGGGCCTGTGGAGGGTTGAAAGGTCATTAAAGTCGACGGACCTCAAACAGCACGTTTATGACCACTGTCGTAACAAAGGGCTTGGTACGCCCTCTGATATAGACACTATAGTTACACATAGCTCCGTACACCCTTTAATACGGCAATATAAACTCTAGAGATGGCAACCGAACACACCAAACTTGAACTGTCCCAACAACCGAACACACCAAACTTGAACTGTCCCAAAAACCGAACACACAAAACATGAACTGTCCCAACAACTAAACACACCAAACATGAACTGTCCCAACAACCGAACACACCAAACTTGAACTGTCCCAACAACGAACACACCAAACATGAACTGTCCTAACAACCGAACACACCAAACATGAACTGTCCCAACAACCGAACACACCAAACATGAACTGTCCCAACAACCGAACATACCAAACTTGAACTGTCCCAACAACCGAACACACCAAACATGAACTGTCCCAACAACCGAACACACCAAACATGAACTGTCCCAACAACCGAACCGAACCGTTGTGTCGATCGAAGATTAACAGAAACTTGCTGCCGACCGAAGCCGAATGTGAATGGAGTCCGTACTTCAACGAACGAGCCATAGCGAACGTTCTTCCGTAAAGTTATTTCAGACGAATCTGAATCTGTTATACTCATGTGGCACATTGTTGCTACTGTCAATGATATTATTTTTTATGTGAACCAAATTACTAATTTCAAAACATCCCGCTTCCGATTCTACCGCTCCGAAACCCATCTGCAGGATTTTTTTCCATTTATACGTATTGAGTTAAATGTCACTGCTATCTTTGGTTCTATCTTGCACTTACATTAAGGGCCAACAAATGTGATCGTTGTGTTTACCTTGAGTGGCTGTCGGAACAAGTCCAATTCTTTTTATGTTTTAGTTGTCACCGAATTGAACGCAGACATGTGCAGTTATAAAACCCGAGCCGAATCCTGCTGACAAACGAACCTAACGCGAACTTCTAAAAGAGGATCCGATTGTCACTTCTCGTCACATGTAGCTCGGTGGGGTGGCCATTGTAACGTAATGCTCAGAGACGATCAGAAGATCCGTTAATTGTATGCATCAAAGTGACAAGTTTGTTGTGTTTACATTTAATTTATTTTTTAAAGGAAGATACAAAAAAAATGTTAGATTCTTACTTTCTTTTACTAACCGAACAAAAATGCCACTACATTTGACTTGCCTGCAGTAGACGCTGATGGAAGTTGTCGTGTTTTGTGGTTTTGGTTTTAGTCTGCGTGAGAACTATTGTAAACCGTTTATGAAAACTGTGGATTGGATTGTATTTCCATGCATTGTTCTCCAACTCTAACACTGCGGTATTCTCCTCCTGTTGTCATATATGTTATATATAACCACTTACCTCTGTTGCCGCTTTTATAAGGCGGTTCTCAAATAATTTATTACGTAATTTTTCCGATCTTGTGAATAATATTGGTACCACTGACGCAAAAGGGCGTACAATATATAAAATATATTTTTCTGGTGAATTTCTATGATTATTATTTAACTGACACAGAATTACGACTTAATTTTGTTGTGAAAGGAAAACTAGTTTTGAAAATGTCAACTTATACTGGTTGGAAACGGATATAGCTAGTCATTAACAAATTGGGCCTCACGTTTTTTTAGGCTGTTTTAAAGTTAAAAATTCAATGTATACCGGCTCCACGACTGCAGGAGTTTGGGTCATGTTGGCATACATGCGACTGCGCTGAGCTCTGATACATTTTGAAAGGAACGCCGCCGCCGCCAATGTTCACCTGAAGTTTTGAGCCGTAGAATATCTTAACCACCTGTTTCAATTTTTACAGTTTCAAAGGATAAACCATGCTCACCTTCACTTAACTTCCGTAACACTTTCCATGGTCCATGTTGGTACTTATTACTCGCTCCATATTGGTGTGATTAGAATGATCGAGTAAACAAGACAGGAATCCCTGAGGCTCCTCCTGCCTGTTACTGAGTTGTTCGATTGAGACGTCTAACAGGTTTGTCTTGAGAGCAGTGCTATTAAAGCAATAACACAGATTAGGATACCTGGGTCTAGCGGCTGTCATACAACAATTGTTGATCATACTAAATAAACAAGCTGACTCGGAACAATCACTGCACCACACATGGACACCTGCTCTTGTTACTGTTATATACGTCAACTTAAAACGATATATCATTTAACAATAGGGGAATCCCTGCTTCTAGTTGATGTGATGGGCGGATGTTCGGTTGGGGGTGGGGGGAGGTTGTGGGTGGGGGGAGGTTGTGGGTGGGGGGGGGTTGTGGGTGGGGGATGCAGCAGACGTAGCAGAGCTGCAGGCCACAAGCGTGACAGTTGTCACTGGATTCCTCAGTGACAGTAAGTTTTCAGTGACGGAGTTGGTTAGTTGGTTTTATTTACCTAGTAGTCAGTGCGGGATCGCAGTGTGCTGGAAATGGTTTGTGTTTGGATACGTTTCCATCGTGTTGTTGACTGTTGGTGGGACCTATTCCATCCACTATGGCAGTGGAAGTTTGCGTGCTTGTTCTTTAAATGTGTTAGCTAAAAACGGAGTCGCTTGTTTTTTATTTCTATTTCGGCAAAGAGGCGTGTATTGTGCAAGACTGTGTGCAACTGAATAAGTGTTTATTATACATTGTGTATGTAAACATTGGCATTTAAGGGAAACTAGTGGCAATTTTCTACCGACCAATTATGGCCCCAAAGTCACTGCATTGTTTTAGATTTCGTAATATTAATGTGTAGACGTGAGGTTACTTCTTTTCTATTTACTTTCAACCGTTTTCTGTACTCCAAATGCACTGGCGATTGAATACAGTGGCAGGATTAGCGCTATTTCAAACTTGGGAAATGTTGGTCTAGTGAATCTGAAATAAACTCCCTCCACCCTCACACTTACCGCTGCGTTCCTCGGTGGAGCTCCTGATAATTTCTCTCTCTCCAATCTTTACTTTACACATTTCTTTCTCACAAAACATTTCTTTCTCCTAATCCTGACAAATTTCTCCGTCCCAATCCTGACAAATTTCTCCGTCCCAATCTTGACTATTTACCTTCCACATATCCCATGAGGTGTAACATTTCTAGCGTACAACTTACACGGCGGGAGGGGGCAGGGGGTTACACGTGACCTCAACTGCTGCCGTAGACCGTGGGTGACGAACCGGTTCTATATAAAGTCTGCAGACAGACACATCTTGACTGTCCTGTTATAAAGGTCGCCCGTGAATGCCATCTGTAACCTAAAATAAAACAGCTGGGGGCGTTGGGGGTTGAGGGGTGAAACGTGCTATAAACAAGATTTGGTAAACACTGCCACATAAGTACGATGCATAGCGTGGAATTCATGGATTACATTCTGAACGACTTATTAAAATTTCGGCTGTGGAGTATCTCTAGAAACGGATCACCGATAGACACGAATTTTGAAGTCAACGTTAACATGGAGATGTGTTAAAATTGAATCAGTTTTTTCTAATGACAGTTTAATCCTTTGAAGTTTTTGGTTATGAAATCTTTTGCCGCATTCAACTTTACTTTTACCCTAATTTTTCTAAGTTCTTTTGTAATTTTTGAAATGTTAAATCTCAACTTTCTTATTTTCAAAATTATGTAGAGAAATGTGCATTAACATGTCCGAGCAATGTTGTTTTCATGTGCTCTGGCTATGTAGGCCCTGTTTGTTTGATAAGACCTGTATTTAGATGAAATCTATTTTGTTTTAAGTAGATCGTGAGCGTATCACTTCCGGGGCACGCCAACTGTTTCTTGGGAGAGATCTAACTGAAGTGTGACTAAATGCTTAAGTAAATTTTAAATAGTAAAAGTCAGTTCTTATAGTGCTCTTCTCTTTTATATAGGAAAGGTCCACTATCAATATGTTAAATGGTAAAAGTCACCTCTTAAAAATGCTCTTCTCTTCTATGGTCCACTACCAATATGTTAAATAGTATAAGTCATTTGGTATTTATAATTCTCTTCTCGTCTATATGGTACAGGTCCACGACTGTTGATTTTGGTAAGGTTGTCTAGTCCGCAGTACGTTACACTGTAGGGTCGGTAGGTTGTACTAATATGGTCACGACCTGTCTCCAGTTCCTCTATAACAAACATTGAATCAATCCAACAATCACACATCTCATCATAAAGCATCAGACGTATGAGACTTTACACAGCAACAAACACACATCCCACAATGAAACATGTGACTTATGTGACTTAACACAGCCACAAACTGACATCCAACCATGAAACATTGATGTTCTTGGCTTGCCATATTGGAGTTCATTGCTCACCATATGATGTTCTTGACTTGCCATATTGGTGTTCATTGCTCATCATATTGATGTTCTTGACTTGCCATATTGGAGTTCATTGTTCCCAAAATTGATGTTCGTAACTTGCCATATTGGTGTTAATTGCTTCCCATAATATGTTCTTGACTTGCCATATTGGAGTTCATCGCTCCCCATATTGATGTTCTTGACTTGTCATATTGTAGTTCATTGCTCATCATATTGATGTTCTTGATTTGCCATATTGGAGTTCATCGCTCCCCATATTGATGTTCTTGACTTGCCATATTGGAGTTCATGTCTCACCATATTGATGTTCTTGACTTGCCATATTGGAGTTCATCGCTCCCCATATTGATGTTCTTCACTTGCCATATTGGAGTTCATTACTCATCATATTGATGTTCTTGACTTGCCATATTGAAGTTCATTGCTCCCCATATTGATGTTCTTGACTTGCCATATTGGAGTTCATCGCTCCCCATATTGATTGTTCTTGACTTGCCATATTGGAGTTCATCGCTCCTCATATTGATGTTCTTGGCTTGCCATATTGGAGTTCATTGCTCACTGTCACATCTGATTAACATAATTTTGTGACGTAAGGTCACGTGTACAAGAGACGCGGGAAGAAAGGAGCATTTCTATTGGTTGAAAGTGTTGGGCGAGGAGTTGTGTGTAGACTTCCGACAGGGAAGCATGTATAGTGAATAACTCAAGATTTCCACGTTATATTACCTCAAATGATTCTTATGTGTACAATATATATGTATATTAAAGTTGTTTTGGATAAACGAATTCTTCAGTGAATTATTGTGCACAAGATTAATTACTGTGAGAACGCCTACATAAAAGAGAGTATACAAAGACATCGTTACATTGGTGTCGAAGTAAAAGTTCTATGTGAACACTGTACAAGAGATTTCAAGAAAGAGGTTTCGTGGAAATAAGTATTGGATATTTCCAAAAAAGGAAAGTATTCTTTAAAATAAGAAATAATAACAGCCATAGTATTTTTTGAATATTCAAGTTCGTAAGAAGCTGTGAATAAACTTTTTTGTTTCAATGAAAATACAAGAAGATTTCAAAATGGCGGCATAAACGGCAGATATCCACAGTGTATAAAACTGGATCAGACTAGTTGGTTCTACGTCACATTCGACGACAGTACAAGTATACTACACAGTACTGGAATCTGGGTCGTGTAGGCTTACTGAATGGTGACACACGGTGAACATATATAGGTCGTGACGTCAACAGGCTCAATGCTAGTTGATTCCAGGAAATATTAGTAAACATAACATCGAACCGAGAAGCTATGGACTATTCAATGTGTTGGTGTGAATTATAAATAAGGAAACGGAATTTTTATCCATTCATTGTGTGAAGAGTTTGATTATCGCAATTTTGGATTAATGGAGTGAACTAAATTGTTTAAAAACTACTCAAAAATTGAAATTTTAACCAAGTGACTTTTATTCAAAACGATCGGACCATTTAATATATTTTGTCAATCTGAGGGAGCGTATATATAAAGTATACTAAAGATCCCGTGTGAGGATTCTTTTGTTGTCTCACCTTGTCAATAACTAGATTTCATGGTTTAGACGTGTCACTTATTTGAACTTAACATTTTGAATTCAAGATATTTCATTTGGACGATTTATAACTTTATCAATATATATCCATACATTCCTTACCGAATTGCTAGATTCATATTATTCAATCAAACAAAACATGGATTACTACGAAAGATTCACCGCCATAGCTAAAGAGATGGGACTAAAAGGAAAAGAAATGAGAGATTTCATTGAAGAAAAAGTTGCTGAAGAAAAAGAAAATCAAAGAATTGCTAAAGAAGAAGCAAGAATAGCTGAAGAAAAAGAACAGCGAAGAAAAGCTGAAGAAAAAGAAAATCAAAGAGAGGCTGAAGAAAAAGCAAGAATTGCTAATGAAGAAGAGATGCAAAGACTCATAGTAAAAAGAGAAATTGAACAACTTGCAGTCGATAAGTTAAAATTACAAAAGGAGCGAGACAGTAGTGGCCACAATCCTGGTGATGAAACAAATAGAAGGTCAGCACCAAGGGATACTATCAAAGTAAGAAAATATGATAGCCAAAAAGAAAAAATGGATGTTTATCTGGATTATTTCGAATCCATAATGGCTATGAAAGGCTATAATGAAGAAGATTGGCCAGCACAACTGATGACTCAATTAACTGGAGAAGCATTTGAAGCTTATAACAGTATAGCCAAAGAAGACAAAAGCATATATAAGAATGTCAAAAAGGCACTTCTATGTCATTTTGGAAAGTCAGAAAATGATTATAGAAGAGAATTTCATGAAATGAGAATCAAGATGGACAAAGATCCACAGATCATAGTACATGAAGCACAAGTCAAACTAACAAAATGGCTGGAACTGACAGCAATAGATACGAGCAATCCAAAGGCCATAATAGACATGGTGTTAATTGACAAGTTTTTAGAAAATGCAACACCAACCCTATTCACATATTTGACTGACAAGAAAGTTCGTACTCAAGCAGAGCTAACAAATGCATTACGAACATTCAAAGACTCTCATCCGAATGTGGAAATGGATAAGAGACAAGACATATTTGCAGCAATACAAATTAAAAGTCAAGAAAAAAGGCAAGGTATGAGAAACCAGAGTCTGCCAAACCAAGGCAACAGACAAACTATTTGCTGGTACTGTAACAAGCCAGGACATATGGCGAAGCAGTGTTACCACAATAAAGGACAACCAAATAGGGTGTCACCTAATGGCAGCCCTATAAGAAAGAAAACAGAAGAAAAATCAAGACAAGGTCACTTTGAAAACAAAGGTAGCCAAGCATGGAGAGAAAAGTATAATCATAATTCCAGATCTAGAGATTATGATCAATGTAGACAATCATAGAAAGAAAAATATCATAATTCCAAACATAGAGACTATGATCAAGATAGACAATTATGGAGAGAAAAATATAATCATAATTCCAGACATAGAGATTATGATCAAGAAAGACAATCATGGAGAGAAAGAAATAATCATAATTCCATAAATAGAGATTATAATCAAAGCAGAAGATCATGGAGAGGCAAATACAATTTTGACTCCAGAAAAAGAAATTATGATCAATCATGGAGAAAGAATGAAAACCAAGACATGAATGATAGAAAAATAATAAAGTTAAATCGAGCACAGACAGAAACTAGTGACATTTTAGCCACTATTAAAAATCAAGTATATGATAAAAGAAATGAAGACCATAGTAGCAGTGAAAGAGATGGTACTAGTGAATCTGAAACCATTTGTGTGAAATCATCTGAATTAGGAAGAACAATTGGTTGTGTATTAAGCCAAATCAAAAACTTTACAGATAGAGACAATATTTTTCAGATAAAAGTTTCTGACAGTGACTCATCTGTTCCAAATTCTATTGAATTATCTGGAAGAAAAAATGACATCTCAAAAGCTAAGCAATTTATTCAAGATGCTGGAATTGAAATTATGAATGAACATAATCGAAGTCATGGTTGGTGAAGTATTGAACATTTAACAGTCTGAAGAAACATTCAAAGCCCATCGATTTGAATTCATACTCGTCAACTGAAGAATGACTATCTTTGAACTAGGCTATGCTATTAGCCGACTACAAATTTGACATTAAACCTGTGAAGGGAAAGGACAATGTGGTTGCAGACATATTAAGTAGAATGACAATAAATAAAGACACTCTGTGAACTCCTAACTGATAAAACCAGAGACTATTAAAAAGACATTCTGTGAATTACTAAATGATAAAATAAGAGACTGTTTTAACATTAGTCTGTGAATTCCTAAAGGATACAAACAGAGACTGTAATTATATTAATATTTTTATTTGTTGAACAATGGACAAGGAACAGTGTTTGAATTCCATTGGATTATTAGTTAATTTTAATAATATTGAGTGTTTAAATATTTTAGTTACACAAAATTACAGATGTGTTAAAATTTTCAGTTTCCATTTTTTCAGTACAGGTAGACTGTTGCAGTCCTACAGAGTTTTTCTCCTTATTTTTTATGTTTAGACTGTTGCAATCCTACAGATTTTTTCTTATTGATTCTATATCCAGAAGTTGTATGTAAGAAAATGAATGTTCATTGATGATAAATATTTGAAATTTGAATATAGATATAGATTGATTTGATTTTATGAAGACCAAAAATGTTGTATTTCATAAACATTTTTTTTTGAAGGATGGGGAGTGAATGTCACATCTGATTAACATAATTTTGTGACGTAAGGTCACGTGTACATGAGACGCGGGAAGAAAGGAGCATTTCTATTGGTTGAAAGTGTTGGGCGAGGAGTTGTGTGTAGACTTCCGACAGGGAAGCATGTATAGTGAATAACTCAAGATTTCCACGTTATATTACCTCAAATGATTCTTATGTGTACAATATATATGTATATTAAAGTTGTTTTGGATAAACGAATTCTTCAGTGAATTATTGTGCACAAGATTAATTACTGTGAGAACGCCTACATAAAAGAGAGTATACAAAGTCATCGTTACACTCACCATATTGATGTTCTTGACTTGCCATATTGGTGTTCATTGCTCACTATATTGATGTTCTTGACTTGCCATATTGGAGTTCATTGTTCCCAAAATTGATGTTCGTAACTTGCCATATTGGTGTTAATTGCTTCCCATAATATGTTCTTGACTTGCCATTTTTGAGTTCATTGCTCACTTAAATACGTTCTTGACTTGCCATATTGGAGTTCATCGCTCCCCATATTGGAGTTCATCGCTCCCCATATTGATGTTCTTGACTTGCCATATTGTAGTTCATTGCTCATCATATTGATGTTCTTGATTTGCCATATTGGTGTTAATTGCTTCCCATAATATGTTCTTGACTTGCCATTTTTGAGTTCATTGCTCACTTAAATACGTTCTTGACTTGCCATATTGGAGTTCATCGCTCCCCATATTGGAGTTCATCGCTCCCCATATTGATGTTCTTGACTTGCCATATTTTAGTTCATTGCTCATCATATTGATGTTCTTGATTTGCCATATTGGAGTTCATCGCTCCCCATATTGATGTTCTTGACTTGCCATATTGGAGTTCATTACTCATCATATTGATGTTCTTGACTTGCCATATTGAAGTTCATTGCTCCCCATATTGATGTTCTTGACTTGCCATATTGGAGTTCATTGCTCATCATATTGGTGTTACTCACGCCCCAATCCTGCGTCGCTGGTAGTCAAGCTTAAGCTAAAGGCTCATATTTACCGCCTTCCAAATGGAACAGCCCATCGGTTCAAATGAGCATGAATGATGAGTAAAGCCATCCAATTTGAAGGGCTAAACGGCTCTGATACCACTCAATAGTGGAGGCTCATCAGCTGTTCACTTGAATTTTATCTCTGTGTCTAGAGATAGGTGATGTTTACCACCTTCTGTGTCTAGAGATAGTTGATGTTTACCACTGGCTGTGTCTAGAGATAGGTGATGTTTACCACTGGCTGTGTCTAGAGATAGGTGATGTTTACCACTGGCTGTGTCTAGAGATAGGTGACGTTTACCACTGGCTGTGTCTAGCGATAGGTGATGATAACCACTGGCTGTGTCTAGAGATAGGTGATGGTTACCACTGGCTGTGTCTAGAGATAGGTGATGTTTACCACTGGCTGTGTCTAGAGATAGGTGATGTTTACCACTGGCTGTGTCTAGAGATAGGGGATGTTTACCACTGGCTGTGTCTAGAGATAGGTGATGTTTACCACTGGCTGTGTCTAGAGATATGTGATGTTTACCACTGGCTGTGTCTAGAGATAGGTGATGTTTACCACTGGCTGTGTCTAGAGATATGTGATGTTTACCACTGGCTGTGTCTAGAGATATGTGATGTTTACCACTGGCTGTGTCTAGAGATATGTGATGTTTACCACTGGCTGTGTCTAGAGATATGTGATGTTTACCACTGGCTGTGTCTAGAGATATGAGATGTTTACCACTGGCTGTGTCTAGAGATATGTGATGTTTACTACCTTCTGTGTCTAGCGATAGGTGATGTTTACCACTGGCTGTGTCTAGAGATATGTGATGTTTACCACTGGCTGTGTCTAGAGATAGGTGATGTTTACCCTTGGCTGTGTCTAGAGATATGTGATGTTTACCACTGGCTGTGTCTAGAGATAGGTGATGTTTACCACTGGCTGTGTCTATAGATAGGTGATGTTTACCACTGGCTTTGTCTAGAGATAGGTGATGTTTACCACTGGCTGTGTCTAGAGATAGGTGATGTTTACCACTGGCTGTGTCTAGAGATAGGTGATGTTTACCACTGGCTGTGTCTAGAGATATGTGATGTTTACCACTGGCTGTGTCTAGAGATATGTGATGTTTACCACTGGCTGTGTCTAGAGATATGTGATGTTTACCACTGGCTGTGTCTAGAGATATGAGATGTTTACCACTGGCTGTGTCTAGAGATATGTGATGTTTACCACCTTCTGTGTCTAGAGATAGGTGATGTTTACCACTGGCTGTGTCTAGAGATATGTGATGTTTACCTTTAGCTGTGTCTAGAGATAGGTGATATTTACCACTGGTTCACATCCGGGCCGTATCCTTGTTTACTTAAATCTCAAGACAGCCGGTGTGTTGACCATACAGTGACCTCAGCTAAAGTCTTTAGGTGTGTACTTGTGTACTGGACCATACAGTGGCCTCAGATATGGTCTTTAGACGTGTATTTGTGTACTGGAACATGCAGTGGCCTCAGATAAGTTCTCTAGGCGTGTACTTGTGTACTGGACCATACAGTGGCCTCAGATAAGGTCTTTAGGCGTTTACTTGTGTACTGGACCATACAGTGGCCTCAGATAAGTTCTTTAGGCGTTTACTTGTGTACTGGACCATACAGTGGCCTCAGATAAGATCTTTAGGCTTGTACTTGTGTGCTGGACCATACAGTGGCCTCAGATAAGGTCTTTAGGTGTTTATTTGATTACTGGTACATGCAGTGGCCTCAGATATGGTCTTTAGGTGTGTACTTGTGTACTGGAACATGCAGTGGTCTAAGATAAGGTCTTTAGGCGTGTATTTGTTATCCTTAAAAGATACAACGATGTTTGAACATAAACATCAAGTTTACATTGTCACCGAGAAACAAATTGACGCCTCGTAAGAACAATATAAAACAGATGTACAAGAATTGATTTAGTGCAGCTGGTAAACTTTAGTAACACCCTCTGCCCCCTCCGCCCTACAAACAGCCTCATGTCAATATACGCGCTCTGCAATATTCCCACAGGCCTTAAATTCGATAAAACCGGAGTGACATATTCCTAATCCTCCTAATTGATACATGAATAATAAATGTATTAATGCGATGAAACATAACATATTTTACACTCGGAAGCCGATAGAGATATTCTTAGCTGATGAATTTTAAACGCAAAAAAATAAATAAACACAAGTTGGAAAGAACCGTTTCGTTGATGTAATATTTGAGCGCCTCCTTCACTAGATGAACGTTATGATTCTGATCGCTTGTTAATTCTCTTAATTCGCCTGTGGAGCATTGGGGTTCGTGTTACGCCTTAAGCTGTAAAAAGAAAAGGCCCCACAGTAAGTTTTTACTCGCCATTTTAGGAATTAAGCGCGCACCTTACTTTTCCACACGACAATCCCTTGCGTTACTCACGGAACATTTACTCTCTCACCCTTATTAACAACGCAATAAGTTTCTTCTCATCACATTTTTACCTGGGAATTACCTGCACGCACGTAAATCTGGTCTCGGAAATTAAAGCAATATTTTTTAAAAGCCATTCCTGCAAAATTAACTTGGGGCAGGATTTTGGTCAGCAGGAAAGATTTTGTCAGTGTCAAGGTTGGCAAACTTTCTGTCTGACATAATAACGAACTATCTTTAGGTGATTCTTTGTGACATTGTACACGCTCAATGATTAACTTAATTCAACTCTCAGATTTATGTCAGAACCATTCAATAGATAACTGTGGTGTAAAAGATGATTTAAAAAAAATTAATTTTCTTTTTTTTAAAATCAATTTTGAACAAAAATTATTTTGTATCTATGTTTATTCGAACATAATAAAACATAATAAAAGATTTCAGTCGCATCCAAAGATATTTAATCACTAAAATGCTTATTTTATTTATTTATCTTTGAAATTATTATTTTGTGTGTGCCCAACGCGTATTTAATGTCAACTTTGTCAACTTTTTTAGTTATCCAAGGATTGACAAAACCGAGAAACATTTTCAAAATGTTAGCTCATAAACTGGGGAAAAAAAATAACCAAAAGAGTACGGCATTTTTAATAATAGCTAAAGAAAATTCTAATCCCATATTTTCCGAGGCGGAATGAGAGAACAAAAATCGACTGAACATAATTCTATTTTTGAAAATGTTATACTGATGGAGTAAAATGTTATACTAAGCGGGGTGAAAATTATTATTATTATTAACAATATTTAACCCATCAAATCATATTTGTATTAGAACATTTAAAAAAGCAACCCCACTACTTTAAATTTTCTCCATGAAAGATGCACTAGAATTAGGAAAATATACAGATTTTCAAAGATTGAGTAAAAACTTATTACATTAAAGACCTGCGTTAAATTGACTCAACCGAAAATCACTCTACTTTCTTGTTACACCGTAATTATCTATCTGACTGACTATCGGCATATCTAACCCCTATGCCATTTTCTTCCTGTTGTTTGTTTTATGCTCTGTGACTTTGCTAGCATTTGATTCATGTTTGGCACAACAATATAAATAAACTACAATGAATCAATAACACCGATAGCAATTCGATAAACATTTCTTTTACAAAAGCGTTCTTATATTTTTCATCCCTTAATTAGTCATTGCTTCGTATCTTTTTTATATAACCTTTACCCCGTCTGAAAGACCAGAAGAACATTATTTCAATCTCCAGGTTTCTTGAGGAACGTTTCGAACTCACCCCCCGACCACATCTTACACCCCCGACCCCCAAACCGAACCCCACCCCGACCCCCACCTCGACCCCCACCCCCGACCACCACCCCCGACCACCACCCGACCTCCACCCCCACCCCCACCCCGACCCCATCCCCACCCCCTCCTCTAAAAAAACAACTTTTAAAAAACGCTAATTTTCCTTAGCGACCTGAAATGAAGCAGAGCGCGCGAAAACACGTGACTTTAATAAACCAATCCTGTCTGACATATTTTACCCATCACTGTTCGAACCTGGAATATTGCTAAAAATTTAAGAGATAAAAAAACTTTGGCGCTCTCTTACCTCCCCTCTTCACTTGCTCACACCGCACCGAGACACTAAAGCAACATTCCTAGAACTTGTGGTGCAGAAGTCGCCACAGCGAGCCAGTGTTTCAGTGCGGACATTTACGGTGTTTTGTGTATCAGAAGTCGCCACAGCGAGCCAGTGTTTCAGTGCGGACATTTACGGTGTTTTGTGTATCAGAAGTCGCTACCGCAGCCAGTGTTTCAGTGCGAACATTTACGGTGTTTTGTGTATCAGAAGTCGCCTCCGCAGCCAGTGTTTCAGTGCGGACATTTACGGTGTTTTGTGTATCAGAAGTCGCCACAGCGAGCCAGTGCTTCAGTGCGGAAATGTACGGTGTTTTGTGTATCCAGTAATTAAAGACTCGCGAATGTTTTACAACGCATGCCGCAAGTGTTTGTGTGTGTGTGTGGGGGGGGGGCTTTTTCTTCCTGTGATGGATTCCTGGGTTCTGATTTAAGTTATATTGATTTATTGATCTTTGTTACCACAGGTGGCACTTCTTGAAAGAAGAACAAAATCTTATACCACTGACACATTTTGGTATACATATTTTATTTTTAATTTTGTCTTTAGAAAAGCTAAACTATGTCAATGAATTGTATTGAATTTGTTTTTAGAACAACGGTAACAGTTTTATCATATCTTGTTGTTTTGGTCACTTTAAACGAATAATTGTACATTGTCCATTTTTATCAAGCATTAAAATTTTTGGTACATTAAAAATTTTCTTTGACTATTTCCTGCAAATGACTTATAAAGACTGCTACATTAAAATTAAGCAAAGAGCTCACATTGTCTGCTGTAATTACATTAAGTAAACGCTGCTCTGACAAAGTAGCACAAACTTATTTGTGTAACCTGCTATTGATCTGTTATTGATCTGGTATTGATCTGGTATTGATCGGGTATTGATCTGGTATTGATCTGCTATTGATCTGGTATTGATCTGGTATTGATCTGGTATTGATCTGGTATTGATCTGGTATTGATCTGGTATTGATCTGGTATTGATCTGGTATTGATCTGGTATTGATCTGGTATTGATCTGTTATTGATCTGCTATTGATCTGTTATTGATCTGCTATTGATCTGGTATTGATCTGCTATTGATCTGGTATTGATCCAATGTGTCCCATAAACCCTCACCTGAAGCTAAAATTCAGGATCATTTATTTTGTCAGCTTGCAAAACTGAAAAACAACAAACAAATTTCATTGAAAGTCACCAACTTCATCCACAGTCATCTGTGTATCATGTTGCCGAGTTGTCTGGGGCCCACGGTAGCAGCTCATGTTCCTTATAATCATTCGATATTTAGTTATGAAAAATATTCAATAGTTTTTATAAAAATATTTTATCTTTTATGTGAGTCAATCATTCATTGTGCTGAGTTGTCTGAAATTATAGCCTGTCACATTATATCTTTATTTATCATCTTTCCCTTGTTAATTAAAGTTACGATTTTCTTAAAAAAACCAGATATGTTAAAAATAAGAAATAGTTTTTTTTTAAAGTTATCTTGTTTACGTCATGAGTAAACATTATATGGACAATTTGTTATATTATAAAATCAGCACTCGCTCATAATACTAATACGCTTAAAGATGTCGGTGCTAAATAAGATGTCTGCTGTGTCACTGCAAGCGAATCGTAGCGTTATTAATGGCAATATGTCTGTGCTCTTAATTCTACTCACAATTTCGAGAAATAACTTCTTGAACTCAATGTTGATTGTTATTCCGTCACGGCTCAAACTTTTACAGCTTGTTTTTATTAAACTTAGAATTGACGTCAGTGAGTTTTAACTAGATTTCGTTAGGAGTGTTTTATTATTATATATTGTTTCTTGGATGTTCATAATCCTATTTAGATTTTTTTTTAAAAACAACGTTGCTTAAAATGTTAGACTTTTCGCCCTTTCTTGCCATGGTGTCTCACTACCTCCGTCTTTACTTGTCTATCTATCTTCCCACTCCCTCCGTCTTTACTTGTCTTAACCTCAATCTATCTTCCCACTCCCTCCGTCTTTACTTGTCTTCACCCCAATCTATCTTCCCGACACTTCCACCAAAAGTCACCCTCATACAATAGGCGCCCTTGGTGCTCCATGGGTTTATTCAATCACCATCATACCCCGTTGAGTCTGTCCGAGAAAGTTGCGATCTTGCAGGAATCAAGTTGTTAATACGATGTTTATCATTCATGAATAAATTATTACTTGCGCTACTAAAGCTGTCAATATATATTGGTATTTCATTCATTCTAAGATAACTTTTTAAAATGAATTTAAATGGCAACAAGTATAACGATGTCTTTTTGTTGTTGTTGTTGTTGGTAATTGTCAGAATCCCTTCAGTGCCGCGCTATTTAGTTGTCTGTCTACGAATTAATATTAAGTTTAAAACCTACGACTGTCTTATACTTAATAAATAATGTTTTAGATCATCAGCAGGACTGAGTGAACAGAATTCAAAATTTTAGCTTTTAAGCCAAAAGGTGATTTTATTGTTTTAAAGTTGCTATAAAAAGAATCATCTTTTGTTGTTGTTTTTTCTGTGGGCGAGTCACGTGGTCTGTAGACCATGAAACATGTTTCCTGGTATATTATACAGTTGTTTACATTATGACAACCATTGAACAACTGAAGTAAACAATTATTTCATTTTATGACGTCATTTGTTTTTGACTCACTTAAAGATTGGAGCTTATATGATAATTAAAGACCACAGCCTTTAGATTCTAGTTTTGATGATAATTTTGAGAGAATTGAGCCACGGGTCAGATCTGCTTCACGTTTGAAGAATACAAAATAAGAAATTATCCAACTGATAAACGACAAACTTGTTTTGAGATCCTTGCACAAATTATTACGAAAATCCTTACGACAGAGTACGCTAAGAAATAATCATGCTATCATCTTGAGAACCGCTCATTAGAAACGTATACTTGATGGCAGAGGGGGGAACTGTCGAACATAGTTCCTTACCATTTGTATGTGACGACAACCAAAAACAGCTAATCATCAGCCATTGATTGCTTCACTGCTCACCACTCGCCGTGCTGTCCCCTTAGATCAGTGCTTCTCGTATTGTGTAAACTCCCGGTCTCTGCTTTGGTTTCTGGTCTTATGCCCATGTAACCGAACTGTAGACACCAAGTTTTATATTTCAATGTCTGTCATATACATGTTTCCTTATAGGGACAAGTTCTTTTTATTGAGGATTGTTTTACTCTGAATGGCGCTCCGTGATCGGTCAAATAAAAGCACATGTCATTAGTTCATTAATGATCAGACCTCTTACACGTGATATGTATGTGTTGGAATAACAATAGTTAAGTGCAGAGATGGACATTCATCGTAATCTATTGGCAGTTTGGGGCGTGGGTCTATGTTCCAGTTGAAATCATTCAACGTTTGGCTTCCTATAAGGATCTCGGCGGTTCTCAAAAGGACAAGTTTGTCATTCACAAAAGAAATTATGACGTTCGAATCCTGAGATGCTGGGAACGTGTGACAGACAAGGAGATGTTATAACTTGACATTCAGTGAGGACTTGTGGTGACAACAGGCCTAGTCATGGGTGTGACAGACAAGGAGTTGTTATAACTTGACATTCAGTGAGGACTTGTGGTGACAACAGGCCTGGTCATGGGTGTGACAGACAAGGAGTTGTTATAACTTAACATTCAGTGAGGACTTGTGGTGACAGCAGGCCTGGTCATGGGTGTGACAGACAAGGAGTTGTTATAACTTAACATTCAGTGAGGACTTGTGGTGACATCAGGCCTGGTCATGGGTGTGACAGACAAGGAGTTGTTATAACTTAACATTCAGTGAGGACTTGTGGTGACAGCAGGCCTGGTCATGGGTGTGAAGCACAGCAAAGAATCCCCGGCTAGGCTGGCGGCCAAAAAACGATGGGGTAAGTATGTCTGTCAGTGTGTGCATGAGTGACGTAAATGTGTCTCCTTCAACATTATGTCACATGATTTCCGACATGTAACAAACGTATTGTAACACACGTAGCACACCATTCACACCATCGATGCACGCCATAGTCTATTTCCGTTTTTGTATTAAACATCACATCGAAATTAGAATTACCGCACAGCAAATTTTAACAGGATATTACAATCATAATATCTGTGTTTTTAGGGTATACAATTTGCAAAACAAAACACGTGTGTTGTGCTACTTTGCACACTTTTTTTAAAAATATTGCACACGGACCAACGAACGTTAGAGGGAACAAAGCCCGAAAAGTTATGTTTAAGTTTTGTAAATGAATTCAATAACAAATCAATCACAGTATTACGGGTAATCTATTATTTGATTAGCTTGCGTGCTCTAGGAAACAATCGACGACATTAAATGACCGTAAAAAACGTCACCTTGTAATACATTCTTCCTTTAGTCATTATTCCTCTCCCTCCTCTCCTCAATATCCCCTCTCAATCAATGTGCTTGTCGTGGTAGGAGTTCGTGCCAGGCGCCAGGTAAAACATCTACCACTCCCGTGAGTACCAAAACCATGATAACAGCGGACTGGTCCAAGGGAGATCAACACAAAGGATTCTAATTTCACGACTGAGTACCGTGTCTTTATTACTTTTAATTTTATCTTACATGTATTATTATTGTTTTCATCGATAGCAACGTAACGTGAAATACATCTTAATTCTATTTGAATTCTCCCGACACATAAACTACATGCACATTTGTGAACTTATATTTATAGATTGGTAGATAAATGTATAATGTATAAATATATTTCAGATATTGAAACTTTTAAAGAAAAGTATTAGTACATGAAAACCGATTTAATTTGTTGTTTTTAAAAAAAAATCAGATTTAAAATATTCAAACTAACTGATTTACTAGATCTGAGGTGCAATTCTTAATTTAATACTGTCGACACAGATAACTTCTATGTACACGTGGCTGGAGTTGTTCGGCTCCTGGTATGTCTATCATTAGAGTTTTAAGTCCAACCAAAATTTGACATCAGGACTCTGGGCTATATGTATGAGAATGAATTTGGAAGATGTCTTAGCGATTAAGTGATCATGTCGCCCAGGTAGGGCAGTTTCATTGTATTTGGAAATAAACTTTGCTAACTTTTTAACAGTCTAAAATAACAGTGACATGTCACGAGTTATTTTGTACATTTAAAATGTTGCTTATTTAGAAAACTGTAACGATCTTCATGATCTCAAATCCGCCAAAATTATACACACCTGTAAAACTGTTTTGTTTGCTTAGGTAAACAAATGCAACGTGTACACTAATAAAAATTATCTTTCCGTAGTAGAATTTATGTTCATGAACACCGCAGGTTTATGTTTCAGACCAAGACTTATGGTTCCATCAGTCTTCTATTGGTCGAATAATTTATGTGCATGGTCACTTGCTGGTCACCGATGGGCTATTGGGGTCAGAAAGTGGGGAGGGGGAGAGATACTAAGGATATGCACATTAGCTATACTGGAAAGTTAATGAGACATTGGAACGTCATGTAAAAATAAAAGTGTGTGTTGGGGAGGGGTAGCTGTTATGTGTTTGCTATCTTTTATTTAATTGGACATTAGCGGCATGTCTTTATTGGTCTCGAGACGTTTTTCGCTGCGCCTTAAAACATGTGGCTTATAAGTTTATTGAATATATTGTACGAAATCCGCCTCTGTCTAACAGTAGCATGCTTCATCTTATACGTGATCGAACCTCTGTCTGTGCCCATTTTCTCTCTCTTTCTTTCTCTCTCTCTCCCTCTCCTTCTTTCGTTCTCTCTCTCTCTCCCTCTTTTATTGCATCCCATAAATACAGGTTACCTAGATTCCAGTGCCCCACCTGGCACTACCCCCCACACCACAACACTCGCTGTTATAAATCCCACTCACCAATAGCCTCACACAAGAGCTCATCTCGTTGCCTGCTCCTGGGCGAACCTTTCACTTACCTTCATTACAGAGGCGTACTCATCTGCAGCAGCGAGCTTCCCCCCAATCGGCGTATAAATTACAAATTAGGATTATCTTATTCCCTGCCCCCCCCCATATAACTAACAGCGGTTTACAACGGGATTCCATCTCTACAAAGTCAACGCTGTCCTCTTAAAGCCTAAAGGGGTAGCATCAGTGGCGTCACTATGGGGTGCGGTGGGGGCGGGCCACCCCGGAGGACACCATCAGGAGGGGTGACACCAAAATGTAAAATTCTGTATGTCCCCGTTATTTGGTACTGGAAGACTTGGGGGAGTTCTATGCGTTAAGTCGTGAGCTGCCGCTCCGGGTGACACCAACCCTAGTGACGCCTCTGGGTGACGTCCTAAGATTCAGAAAATGGATAAAAAGTGAAAGGTTGCAAACTCTTTAAAAATATTTTTTTTAAAATCATATTATAATGCATGTTTCCTAAATACCACATGAGATACGCAGGTGGGTGGACAGCCCCAAAAATCAGACCCACTCCTCTTCGTCCACATTTTAGTTATATTTCGTAATCCGCCTTTACCTAGACAGGGGGAGATGGCTAACAGAAGACGATGGATTGAATGAAACGGGGGTTGGGGGATTGGGGTGGGGGGTTTGGGTAGCGAACGTATAATTAAGAAGTTTGTTTTGCATTCTGCATGTGTGCGCGCGTGCGTGTTGCACCCGTGCAGATAGACAACAGAGGTCCCCGTGTGTTGGCCCGTGCCTCGGAATCTTCTCTGAAACCTTCGCCCGTGAAAAGCCAATTTATTTATATTTTTATCGTCTGCAGAATATTAGCCGTACTGGCTCATTAGTCGGATGAGCCTTAACAAAGTGGCAGGTAGCCTTCTCTCGTACACGTGGATTTCCTAACAGGGATGCGTTGAAAGGTTTTTTCCCACGGGGCCACGGTTCTAGTTGTTTGGAGGTATTGGTGGGGTTGTGGAGATCAGGCCGTGACAGTAGCATTCTGGGCCTCGGTTTTATCTTCACCAAACGTGTGGTACTAGGATGTTTTTTCACAGGACTAAAAAATACAATGTTGGTGAGTACATTGTAGCACTAGATCGGTATACTCGCTAGATGGTATGTTTCTAGGTGCACGTGGTTGTGTATGTGTGTGTATCCTTGCTATATTGTATGTTTCTAGGTGCGCGTGGTTGTGTATGTGCGTAGATCCTTGATATATTGTATGTTTCTAGGTGCGTTTTGTTGTGTGTTTGTGCGTGTATTCGTGCGATTGTGTGAGTGTATTGGTGTGGTTGTGTGTGTGCGTGTATGGGTGCGCGGGTAAAAAACAATAAGGCTTGGACACGAAATTCGGTTCTACAACTTAAAATATTGCCTGGTAACGAAATTACAATTATGAAACCAAATATTATTACAAGTCAATACAATATTTTTAACAATTACACCCTCAATCGAGAAAGAATGGGATTTTGCGAGTAACTGAATATAAGCATGGCATTTTTAGTGTGAGGCCCAAAGCGGTTTCACTGGTTGCATCTGGAGGTGTGGTCAGTCCCTATCTCTTTAGGAATCACTTAAATCGCTCGTCACTAACCACATGTATTTCAATCGATATTAAATGTTTATTTTCCCGATGAAAATCAGCTAGGCGTGTCGCTACGTATAATTATATGGTACAGATTTAAATCGAAATGATGCCTTGAATGTATGATATGTAAGAGCTTTTTGATTGTCGAAGGTTTAGTGTGAGGAAATCGAGGCCACCCACCAATGACTGCCGCAGTTATTGGGGGAGGGGGGTGCATTTCGGAAGCGTTTTGGGTGTAAAATAATAACATGGAACAGGCTTTACCATTGTTTCTCAACCCTTTATGTGCCATACCCCACTTAAGTCCTTTCTAAAACTCTTATGCTCCCATGCATCATTTACATACGGTTTGAAAATCAAAAGTAGGTTTGTTCACTGTTAAGGTTTATATGATAGGTTTAAGGAAGAGATCACTAAGAAATTAAGTATGAAATATTGCGAATAAACTTTCAAAACGTATAATGTAGAAATAAAATTCAATACGAAATACTTTTAATGAGACCGTCTATAATATTTTAATTATTGGTAATTATGAATTATTTACGTTTAGCGAGTTGTTTGAAATTGGTGCTTGATGAAATTAGATTTAATTTTATATTTAGTTTCTTCATTTAGAGCACGCCAAATGTTTTTTGAACTAAAGAGTCCTCCGTATAAATAACACAATTTACAAGTAGCATTTCTGGATTATAATCTTTCTTTAGTTTTAAGCGGCCATTTTTCTAGCCCATCATATTTGTTATCAACGTCTGCAGCTAATGATACTATTCTTTTAATATGTATACAATAACATCTAAGTAATATTTAGCTTATTATCTACATCTTTAGTGGCAGCAGTGCTCTCTAACGATTTACAGATAACATTTCTTCAGCCAAACGCCGTCATAATCAACATATCTTAAAAGTGAGTCATCAATACAGCCTCACTGACTCTCAAAGTTGATTCATCCATTTGCTCTGAGAATTGTCTTGTTTTCATCTTTTCAACAAGTTGTATTTCAATATCTTGACCCATCGCGTCTAATCTTCTGCCAACAGTTTTGTTACTGATCTGCCAACAGTTTTGTTTCTGAGAGGTGCAGCGTTCACGACTGTGTCATCTTTTCCCAGAAAAGTTGTAAGAAATGCTGATACTCATGTTTTGATTAAATTCTCTCTTGTAGCGATATTTGTTCTCAGATTTAGTCATAATTGAGTAGTTTTAAAGTAGCCGCCGACCCCCAGAAAAATTACAATAGCTCCCACTGCGAGGGACTGGGCGCCACTTTGGCATACACAGCACTTGACGAAATTTAGGTTTACTTTACCTAATTGTGTTTGAAGATAATAAATACTTTCATTTTAATAGGTACTAAAGTTTATTTTTAAAAAAAAAGTTTGATACTACTCTCTGTTGTGATGTTATTACAAAAGAAAGATATTTAAAAAGCGGTTACAATGAAATGGAATTTTCCTCTAATAAAAGTTATGTAATGTATGTTGCAATATGGACTTTGCGAAATATTAAACTAGTCATTAATTTAATGGAGCAATATAATACAATACAAAGATAGTCGTGTATATTATCAAGTACTTTTCTTTCTGGCTCTCCCCACGTTTTTCCCATTTTCTCTATGTATGTGACTCTGCGCTAATCTGCACTGTCAGAGTGCTCATAGATTCATATCTTCCGTCTATTTCTAGATTTCGTTGTTAATCTACCCTTGTGCCCTTGTATCTCAACATTGTCTACATTCCGTTTTATCTAACCTTTTAAACTCGCCACGTCGCTCTTTCTCCATCGTGACCTTTTATTTTTATATCATATTAAACACTTTCTCTCGGTGCGATATTTCTCTTATCTTCCTCTTGACTGATGGTGTCCCATGGCCATTGGCATTCATGCCGACCGAGGCGCAGATTTGTGTCGCCTCATTCCATGATATAATATCAGCAGTTTTTCAACAATGACATCACACGCTTAAAAACAAACAAACGAATAAAATAACAACAACAACAAAATCCTCTTGTCGCTATCCGCTTTTTTGCGTCTCTCCCTGAAACCCGACTTAGCTAAGCTGTTGTTGAATTCGCCCCACTCCCATGACCTCAAGAGTCAAGATTTCACTTCGCAAGTCTTAAACCTTGTATATCCAATGTCAGTTAACAGATTTTTATCTACATGGAAATGCAATTCATGTTTTGAGTATGATAAAACACAAAATTATGTGGTTTTTAAATCCTTTATATTAACTCGTGGTGTCTGTTTGTTTGAACCCTTGATTGCTTGCTTGATTGTCGCCAAAACTTTGGATCGATTTTAACCCACTTCCTCGTAAGCTAGCGAGCTGAAATTTTGCAGGCAGTTTCGTGCCAATGATAAAAAGGATGTATCATAATTTCAGATCGATCACATGTACTGTAATTAAATTATTGAATTTTTAGATTATTTTGTTTATTTATATGTATCATGTTATTTTTTTAGATAGAGTGTCGCGGTGCGTATTATATTCAACAACCTTTCTGTCGCGCAATAAGGTGCGTATTTTATTGACAACACTTTTTATAAACATATTCCTGTTCGGTGCGCATTATATTAAAAATATTTTACGACACAACCGCAATTTTGTATTTTTGGATGGTCTTGCGCTGCCTATTGTAATGAACATTCTTTCAGTTACGTCTCGTACATAAAGGATTTATAGTCAAAAACTCGTATTTTTACGGGTTTTTTAATGTAATCCACTATTTTACGACGATCTTGATGTTCGTCACTTTCCAACAAGTAGAAATATTGTTTATATCCAGACCCCTCGTCACTGCTAAGGCCGTTCAAAATGTTTAAACCGGGCAATATGTGGACTTGATGTTTACATTATGCAAACTAGTATAATGAATCACATACTCCTTTTAATTACAATAAATATGTTGCTTTTCCCATTAATTCCTGTTTCTATAATTTTACCACCCCTGAATGTAACTTTTTTTTTAAAAAGTCCCATAACCTCGTGGTCGTTATAACCCCGTAGTCGTAGGGGGTTCTAATGTTTCCATTAGAACATTCTCGGGCTTGATAGACCTGGCGGCGCCCATCCCTCTCCAGGTCAGCGGAGGACTTTCTTAGCGTTAGTCATTCATCAACATTTTTATAGTGGCTTTAACGTGGAATCGATCCCACGCCCCTCAGCTTATACATGTAACTTATACACATCAATTCTTTGAGGTCGATTCTTTTCAAAATGTTTCTAGATTTCAATCTATAAGGTCGAATACGTCATCAAAACAAGTGTCCACAAAAACGTTTAATGAAAGTCTGATTCATTGTTGTCAGCTTACTAAAACCTACAGTTGATGGGACCAACTTGACATTCCTTACTGTCTCAAAAACTTATTCTTTAGATAGAAAAATAAATAAATAGAACTAACAACTTACCGAACAACAACAGCGGAACACGAACAATTGATGGTACCAACTTCTTTTGAGTCGGACTATTGGTCGTTTTTCCTCACCCTTGTTAAAGTGGACTCCTCCTATCTTACCTATCGATCCGTTTCGGGGACTCTACCAATGTGGCGATGAAGGGAATTTAGGTCAGCTCCTCGCCGAAGTGTTGAGTTGTATGAGTGCAATGAGTAACATTTTGGTCAATTGCACATTTTATTTTCGCAGACTTTTAGAAGAAGACAAAAGTGCAGTTAGTTTGGGAGAGGTTCTTAAAAAAACTTTGTCTCCCCTCTTCTCCCCATATTACACATCAGACAAAGGCAAAGAAACTCAAGCTATCTCTTAACCATCACATAGGATGACATCAACGGACCTAAGACTTGCGTTTATTTTCTAACCTGGCGTTAATTGTGCGTTATATAAATAAAATATGTACAGTGCTTACACGACAGTTTATAACTAACACACTTTTAGCCAACAGTCATAGCAATGATAGAGATGAGGGGGGGGGGCTCTTCTGATTTCTTATTTAAGTGTATCTATTGTTAAACATGACCCGCCTTGCTTGGGCTTGAGAAAAACATATGATACTACTCGAGGGCTCCTTGTTTCCACGTTAAGACTAACGAAGCTGTGCGGTGTGGTCTGGGATATGTTTCAGCTTCATAATTTTTTCTTCTTTTTGTTCTGTTGGTGAAATCATTTTGCTGAAATGTCATTTTAGTTAACGGGTCTCCTTTTGTAGAGCCTTGGTGAAAATTGATCGACTCTTAATTTACTTCATGTTTGGAACTTTGCTTTCTATAGTTTGTTCATTCAGATTTCTTCCTATTATTTCCCATGAAACACTCTTGACCAAGCTCAAAATTTTGAGAATCGTCGATGGTAGCAGAAAGGTAAAATCCCGACACCCGAGTCTGCTGGTATTGGCGTGGTATACGCGGATGTGTGAGTGCAAATATACAATCTATCAAATAGTCCATGTGTGGAGAAATACCACTTGTCTTTGTGTAAACAAGAATCAGAGACTTTGTTTTAGTAACTGTCCGAAGTAAAGTAGTGCCGCTTTATAAGGGCAATTATTGTTATTCACTTTTAATTAAAATCGACAATAACATTGTGACTCAACATCATTCATCACACTTCGACAATAACATTGAGACTTGAGATAATTATTACAGCTTCTCTGCTTCGTGATTAACATACACAAGTCCCAAAATAACATACACAAGTCCCAAAATAACATACACAAGGCCCAAAATAACATATACAAGTCCCAAAATAACATAAACAAGTCCCAAAATAACATACACAAGGCCCAAAATAACATATACAAGTCCCAAAATAACATACACAAAGCCCCCAAATAACATACACACGTCCCAAAATAATCTAAACTACATGATTCCTGAATAACTCTTCCGTGAATGAAGCTGAGGGGTCTCTATTACCAGTAACAACATTCTTTTATTAAGTAGCTTCTATATATTTTATATATCAATAATAAATCTAAAATGCCGGTTACCATTCGCCTAACGCACCTTTGTGGGTGTGAGTTCAAACAGGTTATGTTGTTATAACAGGCCGCAGACTCACTTTAAATAAACTCTGTTAGATGGGGTCACTACTCAGAATAATCCCGGAAACAAGCTGTGATATAAATCATCGCGTAAGATCGAACTCCGTGTATGCTACGTGAGCCCTTTATTGTCATCATACATCACCACGTAGAGATTTGGTCCCCGGATGTTCTCCAAATTAACTCATAGACAGAGATACAAATCCACGGTTCTTCTATTCATTGCCGCGCCATATCTTTATTCACATCAATTCAAACACTTGTGGGACCTCATAATGAGACAACCAAGGAATTCGTGAGCCGCAGGGCCTTCGATGAAGTGGTCGTCAATATCATCCACGCTTTGATTTGATCAAAGAGAACGTGCAAGGGATTTTAAACTATAGCGTGAAGTAGGCGAACTGATTGGCTTTGAGAGTTTTATTTCGTTGAAATGGAACTCAGACACGTTGATATAAAATATTATCTACAAAGGGAAGCACTTTGAGATAAAAGCTTAATGGGAAAAAAAGCAAGGATAATATCCATGTATCGTGTTAATGGTGTCATGTCTGTGTGATAATTGATCTTAAAGAGCTTGATTGCATTTGGACGCGCCCTCCCCCTCCCACCCCCCGTCCATATATAAACCAAACTTTAATCTTTGAATCAATCTGATGGCATGTCTTGATATTTGAGTCAGGTGGAGATCAAGTTAGGATCAATAATTGTTGGTCTCTATCAGATATTCAGGTTTGATTGATTTTATCAAAGTTTGGATTGTAGATGACGCCTTGTTCGGACATTGGAGTCAAAACCAAAATTGGGTCACGATATGGGTTTGGGTCATATGTGTCTAAGCTTGGATATTGGAGTCATAATTGAGTGATGTTTGTATTGAGTTCGTCCTATACCATTGTAACTAAATATGTATTCTTTTTATATTTAATTAGTTAATTTTAAAAAAAAATATGTATATGTCTTCTGTGTCAAGAGATCAATATTAAACACAACATTTTGACATGATAAAAGGGGCCCGTGGACGCCAAGTCCAAATGTTTCTGAAATGTCCTATTAACATACCTTATATGAATACTATATGTAATATTTGTGGGTTGTGTGTAGACCTTGAGCACCATTCGCAGTCGGTTACCGAAGACTACTCCGTAGGAAATACCACTCGCAGACTGGTGGTTCCCGATTCTATTTTAAACCTTGCCGCACCACGAGATGTTATCCTCGGTGCTCTTTGCTCGCAGCTTGTTATTGTGACGGCGCGCGCCTTTGACACGATAACGGAAACTGTTATAGGCACTGCTGGTTTGAAAAGATGGGCGGGGTTGGGAAGTCGGACGAGTTGACTTATCACAGGTAGATTCTCTTAGACTTTACAAGCACCCCACAGATTACTGGGTTGTTTTGGGTCGTTTTTGTATGTGCATGTCATACTTCTTATAAAGGGTAAGGAGGAAACCACGCTCTGACTGAGCCTGAACTATTAATAATATGTTGTTGTTTTTTTTACCTGTCAGGTCTTAAGTCTGTTTTTACAAATTACGAAATCTGTGCATACAAATGAACTTAGCACTAGATGAGCAAAAAAGTAATATATCGGATTAGGACTCGTTTTAAAAACTTGAATCTAGTTCTTAGTTTGTTTGTATGTGTAACTCATGTCTTACAGCAGTGCTTCTCAAACTTTTTAGTATTGCGGACCGGCAGGAATTTTTTCATTGCACCAGAGACCGGTGAACTATTTTCCCTGTACTGACGTGGTAGTGAAATGTCCTTTCTTGGTAACTTCTGCGGGCCAGCATCGGATGGCCTACGGACCGACACCGGTCCGCGGACCATCACTTTGAGAAGCACTGTCTTAAAAAACTTCCCATTAAACGAATCATCATGCAATGTGTCCTATGGCAGTTCTTTTGTTTAAATGTACATGTCTGGCTATAAAACTGATCCTCAATATTGAAGCACACGCTCAGTGTTTAAAACATTCAATAATTGTAAGCATGTCAAGTCAGTGTTGGTCGTTGGTCCAATTCAAACACGTCAACACAGTGTTGGTCGTAGGTCCAATTCACTTAGTCCTTTGTTACCTATTTCATTGCATGACTGTGTTTGTGTGTTGCAAGTTGGTAACTTTAACTGTCAGAGTGGTCGGTCCTGATCTCACAAAATGATAACTGCAAGGACTTGATCTACCGCCTTGTACTGATACGATAGGGCTTCCAAATACCACGACTGTCAGGCTTCATTAACTCCCCCTTCCTCCCCACACGCACTGACCCAGTTCCCCCATCAGATGTGCCAGGGATAGCAAGCGAGGGTTGGTCTTGACCCAGATCTTCTTTACAACAGAAACTTATCAGCAGCCATCACGTATGTGGGGCTCACCTGGAAGCTCTCTGCATAGTTAGTCAAGACGGATTACACGACAGTGAAACAAAACCATGTCGACCTAACTAATTGTGTGCCAGCCAACGGTTCTCAACCTGCTGAAATCGTGGCTGTGATCGTGCACCCACCACAACAAACGGTTACTATAATTTACCGTCCGTGCCGTCGCCCAGTATCTGAATGTGACAGTTGCGCACCAATGTGAGATCCGCTATTAGCTTTGACCCCCTCCCCCCTCTTAACCAAATGTTTTGTGTATGTTGAGAGGTATGCAAAGTTTTGAATGAGCCGGGAAAAACTAAGAAAACAAAATTTAAGAAACAAGTGACTATCAATTTTTTAAAGAAATAAAAAAAAGCCTTGTTTATATTTAGGGCTGTTATCGATTAATTTAAATTTAATATTTAACTTTTGAAAAATTATCGATTAATTAATCGATAATTTCGCTTAAAGCCAAAAATAGAAATTTATGACATTATTAAACTGAACATTTCTCACGGACATTGAAAATTAAGAATATTTTGAGCTAAATTTTATGACAATGTGTTGATACTTGATCGCATTTTTGTGCTGAAGGGGGTACGTCAGCGATGTATTTGATCCTTTAAAGGAGAATTGTTAATGGCAGTGAACACAATAAACTCTTTTACCATCTTCGACTTTGCCATCCGCAGTTAGCTTAAAAACAAAATTTTTGCTAAACTTTCTAGTTATATGTTTAAATTTAACTGCGCTGATGCTTTCAGCCATTTTTTAGATTACGTCTGCCGGTCCACATAAAGTAATAAAATAAATTATAATATTACGTGGGAGAAGTTTGTACACAAAAAAATATATAAAAATTATAATTAATAATTAATTCTTCATTAATAAAAATTTATTTAAATATTATAAATATTTTATGTAATTTTAATAGAATTTTTATCGATTACAATAATTTTAATCGATAAAACATTTTAACGATTAATCGAGAAATTAATCGTTAATTTCCGCAGCCCTACTTATATTTAAATTATACAATTTTTTTAATTAAATTTTTATTTGCATTGTATTATTTAATTTTAAATACATTCCTATCATTGCATAATAATAAATGCATTATCCTATAATATTAAGTCCAGAATAACAACCTTTATGACCATATTTACGTTGTGCAACAAAACAAGTGAAATTGTAATAAAGGAACGACCACTGTGTATGAAACACACCCTTTAAAAATTGACTGCTTATTCCCCTTGGTTAATAATGTTTCTGTCAAATACTAAAATCACTTAGATTAAAAATAAATGTGTCTTTCAATTTGTTCATCAACAGTAACTGGCCATTTGAAATGCCTAGTTTCACTTTTATTTAGTAAACACAATATCCAAGACTTTTTAAGCTATAGTTTTTTTCTTTCCCCCCTAGCCTCTGCCGAGAGCTTCTTCCGGACACGTACGACCCTTGAATACAGGAATGAAAGCCTGCCAGGTAGGTACATGGAGAGTTTTTTGGAGATTACAGGAACACGCCATTAATGTCCTGTTTTTATATATGTGTGTGTGAGCGTGCGTGTGCATGTGTGTGTGCGTGCGTGTGTGTGTGTGAAAGGATAATAGTTAAAATTATAGTGTAATTGTTTTGTAATAGTTAAAACAGTATAATTCTTATTTTGGAGTGGTTGTGGAAAGGATGCAAGTCTTTCAGGGACAGTGACAAATTTATTGAAGTGCGGTTTATGGTTCTTTGTCCATTTCTATCAAACACATCTACCTAAGTTCTTTCGAAGGTAAATGGGGCATAAAGTGGAAGACAAAGTGTATAGAGATAAATACAAGGAAAAGAAAGGGATGGAAAGATGAGATAAGTGGAAGACAAAGTGTATAGAGATAGATACGAGGAAAAGAAAGGGATGGAAAGATGAGAGAAGTGTAAGACAAAGTGTATAGAGATAAATACAAGGAAAAGAAAGGGGATGAAAAGATGAGAGAAGTGGAAGACAAAGTTTATAGAGATAGATGCGAGGAAAAGAAAGGGATGGAAAGATGAGAGAAGTGGAAGACAAAGTGTATAGAGATAAATACAAGGAAAAGAAAGGGGATGAAAAGATGAGAGAAGTGGAAGACAAAGTTTATAGAGATAGATACGAGGAAAAGAAAGGGATGGAAAGATGAGAGAAGTGGAAGACAAAGTGTATAGAGATAGATACGAGGAAGAGAAAGGGGATGGAAAGATGAGAGAAGTGGAAGACAAAGTTTATAGAGATAGATACGAGGAAAAGAAAGGGATGGAAAGATGAGAGAAGTGGAAGACAAAGTGTATAGAGATAGATACGAGGAAAAGAAAGGGACGGAAAGATGAGGGAAGTGGAAGACAAAGTGTATAGAGATAGATACGAGGAAAAGAAAGGGGATGGAAAGATGAGAGAAGTGGAAGACAAAGTATATAGAAATAGATACGAGGAAAAGAAAGGGGATGGAAAGATGAGAGAAGTGGAAGACAAAGTATATAGAAATAGATACGAGGAAAAGAAAGGGGATGGAAAGATGAGAGAAGAGGAAGACAAAGTATATAGAAATAGATACGAGGAAAAGAAATGGGGATGGAAAGATGAGATAAGTGGAAGACAAAGTATATAGAAATAGATACGAGGAAAAGAAAGGGGATGGAAAGATGAGATAAGTGGAAGACAAAGTATATAGAAATAGATACGAGGAAAAGAAAGGGGATGGAAAGATGAGATAAGTGGAAGACAAAGTATATAGAAATAGATACGAGGAAAAGAAAGGGGATGGAAAGATGAGATAAGTGGAAGACAAAGTATATAGAAATAGATACGAGGAAAAGAAAGGGGATGGAAAGATGAGATAAGTGGAAGACAAAGTATATAGAGATAGATACGAGGAAAAGAAAGGGGATGGAAAGATGAGAGAAGTGGAAGACAAAGTGTATAGAGATAGATACGAGGAAAAGAAAGGGGATGGAAAGATGAGATAAGTGGAAGACAAAGTTTATAGAGATAGATACGAGGAAAAGAAAGGGGATGGAAAGATGAGAGAAGTGGAAGACAAAGTTTATAGAGATAGATACGAGGAAAACGAAAGGGGATGGAAAGATGAGATAAGTGGAAGACAAAGTATATAGAGATAGATACGAGGAAAAGAAAGGGGATGGAAAGATGAGAGAAGTGGAAGACAAAGTATATAGAGATAGATACGAGGAAAAGAAAGGGGATGGAAAGATGAGAGAAGTGGAAGACAAAGTATATAGAAATAGATACGAGGAAAAGAAAGGGGATGGAAAGATGAGAGAAGTGGAAGACAAAGTGTATAGAGATAGAT
This sequence comes from Ampullaceana balthica, assembly GCA_944989445.1. NCBI lineage: Eukaryota > Metazoa > Mollusca > Gastropoda > Lymnaeidae > Ampullaceana > Ampullaceana balthica. The sequence goes on along the minus strand of CALYLW010000184.1, from coordinate 910,775 downwards.
ACGAGGAAAAGAAAGGGGATGGAAAGATGAGAGAAGTGGAAGACAAAGTATATAGAGATAGATACGAGGAAAAGAAAGGGGATGGAAAGATGAGAGAAGTGGAAGACAAAGTTTATAGAGATAGATACGAGGAAAAGAAAGGGGATGGAAAGATGAGAGAAGAGGAAGACAAAGTTTATAGAGATAGATACGAGGAAAAGAAAGGGGATGGAAAGATGAGAGATGTGGAAGACAAAGTGTATAGAGATAGATACGAGGAAAAGAAAGGGGATGGAAAGATGAGAGAAGTGGAAGACAAAGTATATAGAAATAGATACGAGGAAAAGAAAGGGGATGGAAAGATGAGAGAAGTGGAAGACAAAGTATATAGAAATAGATACGAGGAAAAGAAAGGGGATGGAAAGATGAGATAAGTGGAAGACAAAGTATATAGAGATAGATACGAGGAAAAGAAAGGGGATGGAAAGATGAGAGAAGTGGAAGACAAAGTATATAGAAATAGATACGAGGAAAAGAAAGGGGATGGAAAGATGAGAGAAGTGGAAGACAAATTTTATAGAGATAGATACGAGGAAAAGAAAGGGGATGGAAAGATGAGAGAAGTGGAAGACAAAGTATATAGAAATAGATACGAGGAAAAGAAATGGGGATGGAAAGATGAGATAAGTGGAAGACAAAGTATATAGAAATAGATACGAGGAAAAGAAAGGGGATGGAAAGATGAGATAAGTGGAAGACAAAGTATATAGAAATAGATACGAGGAAAAGAAAGGGGATGGAAAGATGAGATAAGTGGAAGACAAAGTATATAGAAATAGATACGAGGAAAAGAAAGGGGATGGAAAGATGAGATAAGTGGAAGACAAAGTATATAGAAATAGATACGAGGAAAAGAAAGGGGATGGAAAGATGAGATAAGTGGAAGACAAAGTATATAGAGATAGATACGAGGAAAAGAAAGGGGATGGAAAGATGAGAGAAGTGGAAGACAAAGTGTATAGAAATAGATACGAGGAAAAGAAAGGGGATGGAAAGATGAGATAAGTGGAAGACAAAGTTTATAGAGATAGATACGAGGAAAAGAAAGGGGATGGAAAGATGAGAGAAGTGGAAGACAAAGTATATAGAAATAGATACGAGGAAAAGAAAGGGGATGGAAAGATGAGATAAGTGGAAGACAAAGTATATAGAAATAGATACGAGGAAAAGAAAGGGGATGGAAAGATGAGATAAGTGGAAGACAAAGTATATAGAGATAGATACGAGGAAAAGAAAGGGGACGGAAAGATGAGAGAAGTGGAAGACAAAGTATATAGAAATAGATACGAGGAAAAGAAAGGGGATGGAAAGATGAGAGAAGTGGAAGACAAAGTTTATAGAGATAGATACGAGGAAAAGAAAGGGGATGGAAAGATGAGAGAAGTGGAAGACAAAGTATATAGAAATAGATACGAGGAAAAGAAATGGGGATGGAAAGATGAGATAAGTGGAAGACAAAGTATATAGAAATAGATACGAGGAAAAGAAAGGGGATGGAAAGATGAGATAAGTGGAAGACAAAGTATATAGAAATAGATACGAGGAAAAGAAAGGGGATGGAAAGATGAGATAAGTGGAAGACAAAGTATATAGAAATAGATACGAGGAAAAGAAAGGGGATGGAAAGATGAGATAAGTGGAAGACAAAGTATATAGAAATAGATACGAGGAAAAGAAAGGGGATGGAAAGATGAGATAAGTGGAAGACAAAGTATATAGAGATAGATACGAGGAAAAGAAAGGGGATGGAAAGATGAGAGAAGTGGAAGACAAAGTGTATAGAGATAGATACGAGGAAAAGAAAGGGGATGGAAAGATGAGATAAGTGGAAGACAAAGTTTATAGAGATAGATACGAGGAAAAGAAAGGGGATGGAAAGATGAGAGAAGAGGAAGACAAAGTTTATAGAGATAGATACGAGGAAACGAAAGGGGATGGAAAGATGAGATAAGTGGAAGACAAAGTTTATAGAGATAGATACGAGGAAAAGAAAGGGGATGGAAAGATGAGAGATGTGGAAGACAAAGTGTATAGAGATAGATACGAGGAAAAGAAAGGGGATGGAAAGATGAGATAAGTGGAAGACAAAGTTTATAGAGATAGATACGAGGAAAAGAAAGGGGATGGAAAGATGAGAGAAGAGGAAGACAAAGTTTATAGAGATAGATACGAGGAAAAGAAAGGGGATGGAAAGATGAGATAAGTGGAAGACAAAGTTTATAGAGATAGATACGAGGAAAAGAAAGGGGATGGAAAGATGAGAGAAGTGGAAGACAAAGTTTATAGAGATAGATACGAGGAAAAGAAAGGGGATGGAAAGATGAGAGATGTGGAAGACAAAGTGTATAGAGATAGATACGAGGAAAAGAAAGGGGATGGAAAGATGAGATAAGTGGAAGACAAAGTTTATAGAGATAGATACGAGGAAAAGAAAGGGGATGGAAAGATGAGAGAAGAGGAAGACAAAGTGTATAGAGATAGATACGAGGAAAAGAAAGGGGATGGAAAGATGAGAAAAGAGGAAGACAAAGTATATAGAAATAGATACGAGGAAAAGAAAGGGGATGGAAAGATGAGAGAAGTGGAAGACAAAGTATATAGAAATAGATACGAGGAAAAGAAAGGGGATGGAAAGATGAGAGAAGAGGAAGACAAAGTATATAGAAATAGATACGAGGAAAAGAAAGGGGATGGAAAGATGAGAGAAGTGGAAGACAAAGTGTATAGAGATAGATACGAGGAAAAGAAAGGGGATGGAAAGATGAGAGAAGTGGAAGACAAAGTATATAGAAATAGATACGAGGAAAAGAAAGGGGATGGAAAGATGAGAGAAGTGGAAGACAAAGTTTATAGAAATAGATACGAGGAAAAGAAAGGGGATGGAAAGATGAGAGAAGAGGAAGACAAAGTTTATAGAGATAGATACGAGGAAAAGAAAGGGGATGGAAAGATGAGAGATGTGGAAGACAAAGAGTATAGAGATAGATACGAGGAAAAGAAAGGGGATGGAAAGATGAGATAAGTGGAAGACAAAGTTTATAGAGATAGATACGAGGAAAAGAAAGGGGATGGAAAGATGAGAGAAGAGGAAGACAAAGTTTATAGAGATAGATACGAGGAAAAGAAAGGGGATGGAAAGATGAGAGAAGAGGAAGACAAAGTTTATAGAGATAGATACGAGGAAAAGAAAGGGGATGGAAAGATGAGAGAAGAGGAAGACAAAGTTTATAGAGATAGATACGAGGAAAAGAAAGGGGATGGAAAGATGAGAGAAGTGGAAGACAAAGTGTATAGAGATAGATACGAGGAAAAGAAAGGGGATGGAAAGATGAGATAAGTGGAAGACAAAGTTTATAGAGATAGATACGAGGAAAAGAAAGGGGATGGAAAGATGAGAGAAGTGGAAGACAAAGTATATAGAAATAGATACGAGGAAAAGAAAGGGGATGGAAAGATGAGAGAAGTGGAAGACAAAGTTTATAGAGATAGATACGAGGAAAAGAAAGGGGATGGAAAGATGAGAGAAGTGGAAGACAAAGTATATAGAGATAGATACGAGGAAAAGAAAGGGGATGGAAAGATGAGAGAAGTGGAAGACAAAGTGTATAGAAATAGATACGAGGAAAAGAAAGGGGATGGAAAGATGAGATAAGTGGAAGACAAAGTTTATAGAGATAGATACGAGGAAAAGAAAGGGGATGGAAAGATGAGAGAAGTGGAAGACAAAGTTTATAGAGATAGATACGAGGAAAACGAAAGGGGATGGAAAGATGAGATAAGTGGAAGACAAAGTTTATAGAGATAGATACGAGGAAAAGAAAGGGGATGGAAAGATGAGAGAAGAGGAAGACAAAGTTTATAGAGATAGATACGAGGAAAAGAAAGGGGATGGAAAGATGAGAGAAGAGGAAGACAAAGTTTATAGAGATAGATACGAGGAAAAGAAAGGGGATGGAAAGATGAGAGAAGAGGAAGACAAAGTTTATAGAGATAGATACGAGGAAAAGAAAGGGGATGGAAAGATGAGAGAAGTGGAAGACAAAGTATATAGAGATAGATACGAGGAAAAGAAAGGGGATGGAAAGATGAGAGAAGTGGAAGACAAAGTATATAGAGATAGATACGAGGAAAAGAAAGGGGATGGAAAGATGAGAGAAGTGGAAGACAAAGTATATAGAGATAGATACGAGGAAAAGAAAGGGGATGGAAAGATGAGAGAAGTGGAAGACAAAGTTTATAGAGATAGATACGAGGAAAAGAAAGGGGATGGAAAGATGAGAGAAGTGGAAGACAAAGTGTATAGAGATAGATACGAGGAAAAGAAAGGGGATGGAAAGATGAGAGAAGTGGAAGACAAAGTATATAGAGATAGATACGAGGAAAAGAAAGGGGATGGAAAGATGAGAGAAGTGGAAGACAAAGTTTATAGAGATAGATACGAGGAAAAGAAAGGGGATGGAAAGATGAGAGAAGTGGAAGACAAAGTTTATAGAGATAGATACGAGGAAAAGAAAGGGGATGGAAAGATGAGAGAAGTGGAAGACAAAGTTTATAGAGATAGATACGAGGAAAAGAAAGGGGATGTAAAGATGAGAGAAGTGGAAGACAAAGTTTATAGAGATAGATACGAGGAAAAGAAAGGGGATGGAAAGATGAGAGAAGTGGAAGACAAAGTGTATAGAGATAGATACGAGGAAAAGAAAGGGGATGGAAAGATGAGAGAAGTGGAAGACAAAGTATATAGAGATAGATACGAGGAAAAGAAAGGGGATGGAAAGATGAGAGAAGTGGAAGACAAAGTTTATAGAGATAGATACGAGGAAAAGAAAGGGGATGGAAAGATGAGAGAAGTGGAAGACAAAGTTTATAGAGATAGATACGAGGAAAAGAAAGGGGATGGAAAGATGAGATAAGTGGAAGACAAAGTTTATAGAGATAGATACGAGGAAAAGAAAGGGGATGGAAAGATGAGAGAAGAGGAAGACAAAGTTTATAGAGATAGATACGATGAAAAGAAAGGGGATGGAAAGATGAGATAAGTGGAAGACAAAGTTTATAGAGATAGATACGAGGAAAAGAAAGGGGATGGAAAGATGAGAGAAGAGGAAGACAAAGTTTATAGAGATAGATACGAGGAAAAGAAAGGGGATGGAAAGATGAGAGAAGTGGAAGACAAAGTTTATAGAGATAGATACGAGGAAAAGAAAGGGGATGGAAAGATGAGAGAAGTGGAAGACAAAGTATATAGAGATAGATACGAGGAAAAGAAAGGGGATGGAAAGATGAGATAAGTGGAAGACAAAGTATATAGAGATAGATACGAGGAAAAGAAAGGGGATGGAAAGATGAGAGAAGTGGAAGACAAAGTATATAGAAATAGATACGAGGAAAAGAAAGGGGATGGAAAGATGAGAGAAGTGGAAGACAAAGTTTTATAGAGATAGATACGAGGAAAAGAAAGGGGATGGAAAGATGAGAGAAGTGGAAGACAAAGTATATAGAAATAGATACGAGGAAAAGAAATGGGGATGGAAAGATGAGATAAGTGGAAGACAAAGTATATAGAAATAGATACGAGGAAAAGAAAGGGGATGGAAAGATGAGATAAGTGGAAGACAAAGTATATAGAAATAGATACGAGGAAAAGAAAGGGGATGGAAAGATGAGATAAGTGGAAGACAAAGTATATAGAAATAGATACGAGGAAAAGAAAGGGGATGGAAAGATGAGATAAGTGGAAGACAAAGTATATAGAAATAGATACGAGGAAAAGAAAGGGGATGGAAAGATGAGATAAGTGGAAGACAAAGTATATAGAGATAGATACGAGGAAAAGAAAGGGGATGGAAAGATGAGAGAAGTGGAAGACAAAGTGTATAGAAATAGATACGAGGAAAAGAAAGGGGATGGAAAGATGAGATAAGTGGAAGACAAAGTTTATAGAGATAGATACGAGGAAAAGAAAGGGGATGGAAAGATGAGAGAAGTGGAAGACAAAGTATATAGAAATAGATACGAGGAAAAGAAAGGGGATGGAAAGATGAGATAAGTGGAAGACAAAGTATATAGAAATAGATACGAGGAAAAGAAAGGGGATGGAAAGATGAGATAAGTGGAAGACAAAGTATATAGAGATAGATACGAGGAAAAGAAAGGGGACGGAAAGATGAGAGAAGTGGAAGACAAAGTATATAGAAATAGATACGAGGAAAAGAAAGGGGATGGAAAGATGAGAGAAGTGGAAGACAAAGTTTATAGAGATAGATAGGAGGAAAAGAAAGGGGATGGAAAGATGAGAGAAGTGGAAGACAAAGTATATAGAAATAGATACGAGGAAAAGAAATGGGGATGGAAAGATGAGATAAGTGGAAGACAAAGTATATAGAAATAGATACGAGGAAAAGAAAGGGGATGGAAAGATGAGATAAGTGGAAGACAAAGTATATAGAAATAGATACGAGGAAAAGAAAGGGGATGGAAAGATGAGATAAGTGGAAGACAAAGTATATAGAAATAGATACGAGGAAAAGAAAGGGGATGGAAAGATGAGATAAGTGGAAGACAAAGTATATAGAAATAGATACGAGGAAAAGAAAGGGGATGGAAAGATGAGATAAGTGGAAGACAAAGTATATAGAGATAGATACGAGGAAAAGAAAGGGGATGGAAAGATGAGAGAAGTGGAAGACAAAGTGTATAGAAATAGATACGAGGAAAAGAAAGGGGATGGAAAGATGAGATAAGTGAAAGACAAAGTTTATAGAGATAGATACGAGGAAAAGAAAGGGGATGGAAAGATGAGAGAAGAGGAAGACAAAGTTTATAGAGATAGATACGAGGAAACGAAAGGGGATGGAAAGATGAGATAAGTGGAAGACAAAGTTTATAGAGATAGATACGAGGAAAAGAAAGGGGATGGAAAGATGAGAGATGTGGAAGACAAAGTGTATAGAGATAGATACGAGGAAAAGAAAGGGGATGGAAAGATGAGATAAGTGGAAGACAAAGTTTATAGAGATAGATACGAGGAAAAGAAAGGGGATGGAAAGATGAGAGAAGTGGAAGACAAAGTTTATAGAGATAGATACGAGGAAAAGAAAGGGGATGGAAAGATGAGATAAGTGGAAGACAAAGTTTATAGAGATAGATACGAGGAAAAGAAAGGGGATGGAAAGATGAGAGAAGAGGAAGACAAAGTTTATAGAGATAGATACGAGGAAAAGAAAGGGGATGGAAAGATGAGAGATGTGGAAGACAAAGTGTATAGAGATAGATACGAGGAAAAGAAAGGGGATGGAAAGATGAGATAAGTGGAAGACAAAGTTTATAGAGATAGATACGAGGAAAAGAAAGGGGATGGAAAGATGAGAGAAGTGGAAGACAAAGTGTATAGAGATAGATACGAGGAAAAGAAAGGGGATGGAAAGATGAGAGAAGAGGAAGACAAAGTATATAGAAATAGATACGAGGAAAAGAAAGGGGATGGAAAGATGAGAGAAGTGGAAGACAAAGTATATAGAAATAGATACGAGGAAAAGAAAGGGGATGGAAAGATGAGAGAAGAGGAAGACAAAGTATATAGAAATAGATACGAGGAAAAGAAAGGGGATGGAAAGATGAGAGAAGTGGAAGACAAAGTGTATAGAGATAGATACGAGGAAAAGAAAGGGGATGGAAAGATGAGAGAAGTGGAAGACAAAGTATATAGAAATAGATACGAGGAAAAGAAAGGGGATGGAAAGATGAGAGAAGTGGAAGACAAAGTTTATAGAAATAGATACGAGGAAAAGAAAGGGGATGGAAAGATGAGAGAAGAGGAAGACAAAGTTTATAGAGATAGATACGAGGAAAAGAAAGGGGATGGAAAGATGAGAGATGTGGAAGACAAAGAGTATAGAGATAGATACGAGGAAAAGAAAGGGGATGGAAAGATGAGATAAGTGGAAGACAAAGTTTATAGAGATAGATACGAGGAAAAGAAAGGGGATGGAAAGATGAGAGAAGAGGAAGACAAAGTTTATAGAGATAGATACGAGGAAAAGAAAGGGGATGGAAAGATGAGAGAAGAGGAAGACAAAGTTTATAGAGATAGATACGAGGAAAAGAAAGGGGATGGAAAGATGAGAGAAGAGGAAGACAAAGTTTATAGAGATAGATACGAGGAAAAGAAAGGGGATGGAAAGATGAGAGAAGTGGAAGACAAAGTGTATAGAGATAGATACGAGGAAAAGAAAGGGGATGGAAAGATGAGATAAGTGGAAGACAAAGTTTATAGAGATAGATACGAGGAAAAGAAAGGGGATGGAAAGATGAGAGAAGTGGAAGACAAAGTATATAGAAATAGATACGAGGAAAAGAAAGGGGATGGAAAGATGAGAGAAGTGGAAGACAAAGTTTATAGAGATAGATACGAGGAAAAGAAAGGGGATGGAAAGATGAGAGAAGTGGAAGACAAAGTATATAGAGATAGATACGAGGAAAAGAAAGGGGATGGAAAGATGAGAGAAGTGGAAGACAAAGTGTATAGAAATAGATACGAGGAAAAGAAAGGGGATGGAAAGATGAGATAAGTGGAAGACAAAGTTTATAGAGATAGATACGAGGAAAAGAAAGGGGATGGAAAGATGAGAGAAGAGGAAGACAAAGTTTATAGAGATAGATACGAGGAAACGAAAGGGGATGGAAAGATGAGATAAGTGGAAGACAAAGTTTATAGAGATAGATACGAGGAAAAGAAAGGGGATGGAAAGATGAGAGAAGAGGAAGACAAAGTTTATAGAGATAGATACGAGGAAAAGAAAGGGGATGGAAAGATGAGAGAAGAGGAAGACAAAGTTTATAGAGATAGATACGAGGAAAAGAAAGGGGATGGAAAGATGAGAGAAGAGGAAGACAAAGTTTATAGAGATAGATACGAGGAAAAGAAAGGGGATGGAAAGATGAGAGAAGTGGAAGACAAAGTATATAGAGATAGATACGAGGAAAAGAAAGGGGATGGAAAGATGAGAGAAGTGGAAGACAAAGTATATAGAGATAGATACGAGGAAAAGAAAGGGGATGGAAAGATGAGAGAAGTGGAAGACAAAGTATATAGAGATAGATACGAGGAAAAGAAAGGGGATGGAAAGATGAGAGAAGTGGAAGACAAAGTTTATAGAGATAGATACGAGGAAAAGAAAGGGGATGGAAAGATGAGAGAAGTGGAAGACAAAGTGTATAGAGATAGATACGAGGAAAAGAAAGGGGATGGAAAGATGAGAGAAGTGGAAGACAAAGTATATAGAGATAGATACGAGGAAAAGAAAGGGGATGGAAAGATGAGAGAAGTGGAAGACAAAGTTTATAGAGATAGATACGAGGAAAAGAAAGGGGATGGAAAGATGAGAGAAGTGGAAGACAAAGTTTATAGAGATAGATACGAGGAAAAGAAAGGGGATGGAAAGATGAGAGAATTGGAAGACAAAGTTTATAGAGATAGATACGAGGAAAAGAAAGGGGATGGAAAGATGAGAGAAGTGGAAGACAAAGTTTATAGAGATAGATACGAGGAAAAGAAAGGGGATGGAAAGATGAGAGAAGTGGAAGACAAAGTGTATAGAGATAGATACGAGGAAAAGAAAGGGGATGGAAAGATGAGAGAAGTGGAAGACAAAGTATATAGAGATAGATACGAGGAAAAGAAAGGGGATGGAAAGATGAGAGAAGTGGAAGACAAAGTTTATAGAGATAGATACGAGGAAAAGAAAGGGGATGGAAAGATGAGAGAAGTGGAAGACAAAGTTTATAGAGATAGATACGATGAAAAGAAAGGGGATGGAAAGATGAGATAAGTGGAAGACAAAGTTTATAGAGATAGATACGAGGAAAAGAAAGGGGATGGAAAGATGAGAGAAGAGGAAGACAAAGTTTATAGAGATAGATACGATGAAAAGAAAGGGGATGGAAAGATGAGATAAGTGGAAGACAAAGTTTATAGAGATAGATACGAGGAAAAGAAAGGGGATGGAAAGATGAGAGAAGAGGAAGACAAAGTTTATAGAGATAGATACGATGAAAAGAAAGGGGATGGAAAGATGAGAGAAGTGGAAGACAAAGTTTATAGAGATAGATACGATGAAAAGAAAGGGGATGGAAAGATGAGATAAGTGGAAGACAAAGTTTATAGAGATAGATACGAGGAAAAGAAAGGGGATGGAAAGATGAGAGAAGAGGAAGACAAAGTTTATAGAGATAGATACGAGGAAAAGAAAGGGGATGGAAAGATGAGATAAGTGGAAGACAAAGTTTATAGAGATAGATACGAGGAAAAGAAAGGGGATGGAAAGATGAGAGAAGAGGAAGACAAAGTTTATAGAGATAGATACGATGAAAAGAAAGGGGATGGAAAGATGAGAGAAGTGGAAGACAAAGTTTATAGAGATAGATACGAGGAAAAGAAAGGGGATGGAAAGATGAGAGAAGTGGAAGACAAAGTTTATAGAGATAGATACGAGGAAAAGAAAGGGGATGGAAAGATGAGAGAAGTGGAAGACAAAGTTTATAGAGATAGATACGAGGAAAAGAAAGGGGATGGAAAGATGAGAGAAGTGGAAGACAAAGTTTATAGAGATAGATACGAGGAAAAGAAAGGGGATGGAAAGATGAGAGAAGTGGAAGACAAAGTTTATAGAGATAGATACGAGGAAAAGAAAGGGGATGGAAAGATGAGAGAAGAGGAAGACAAAGTTTATAGAGATAGATACGAGGAAAAGAAAGGGGATGGAAAGATGAGAGAAGTGGAAGACAAAGTTTATAGAGATAGATACGAGGAAAAGAAAGGGGATGGAAAGATGAGAGAAGTGGAAGACAAAGTTTATAGAGATAGATACGAGGAAAAGAAAGGGGATGGAAAGATGAGAGAAGTGGAAGACAAAGTTTATAGAGATAGATACGAGGAAAAGAAAGGGGATGGAAAGATGAGAGAAGTGGAAGACAAAGTTTATAGAGATAGATACGAGGAAAAGAAAGGGGATGGAAAGATGAGAGAAGTGGAAGACAAAGTATATAGAGATAGATACGAGGAAAAGAAAGGGGATGGAAAGATGAGAGAAGTGGAAGACAAAGTTTATAGAGATAGATACGAGGAAAAGAAAGGGGATGGAAAGATGAGAGAAGTGGAAGACAAAGTGTATAGAGATAGATACGAGGAAAAGAAAGGGGATGGAAAGATGAGAGAAGTGGAAGACAAAGTTTATAGAGATAGATACGAGGAAAAGAAAGGGGATGGAAAGATGAGAGAAGTGGAAGACAAAGTTTATAGAGATAGATACGAGGAAAAGAAAGGGGATGGAAAGATGAGAGAAGTGGAAGACAAAGTTTATAGAGATAGATACGAGGAAAAGAAAGGGGATGGAAAGATGAGAGAAGTGGAAGACAAAGTTTATAGAGATAGATACGAGGAAAAGAAAGGGGATGGAAAGATGAGAGATGTGGAAGACAAAGTGTATAGAGATAGATACGAGGAAAAGAAAGGGGATGGAAAGATGAGAGAAGTGGAAGACAAAGTGTATAGAGATAGATACGAGGAAAAGAAAGGGGATGGAAAGATGAGAGAAGTGGAAGACAAAGTATATAGAGATAGATACGAGGAAAAGAAAGGGGATGGAAAGATGAGAGAAGTGGAAGACAAAGTTTATAGAGATAGATACGAGGAAAAGAAAGGGGATGGAAAGATGAGAGAAGAGGAAGACAAAGTTTATAGAGATAGATACGAGGAAAAGAAAGGGGATGGAAAGATGAGAGATGTGGAAGACAAAGAGTATAGAGATAGATACGAGGAAAAGAAAGGGGATGGAAAGATGAGATAAGTGGAAGACAAAGTTTATAGAGATAGATACGAGGAAAAGAAAGGGGATGGAAAGATGAGAGAAGAGGAAGACAAAGTTTATAGAGATAGATACGAGGAAAAGAAAGGGGATGGAAAGATGAGAGAAGAGGAAGACAAAGTTTATAGAGATAGATACGAGGAAAAGAAAGGGGATGGAAAGATGAGAGAAGAGGAAGACAAAGTTTATAGAGATAGATACGAGGAAAAGAAAGGGGATGGAAAGATGAGAGAAGTGGAAGACAAAGTGTATAGAGATAGATACGAGGAAAAGAAAGGGGATGGAAAGATGAGATAAGTGGAAGACAAAGTTTATAGAGATAGATACGAGGAAAAGAAAGGGGATGGAAAGATGAGAGAAGTGGAAGACAAAGTATATAGAAATAGATACGAGGAAAAGAAAGGGGATGGAAAGATAAGAGAAGTGGAAGACAAAGTTTATAGAGATAGATACGAGGAAAAGAAAGGGGATGGAAAGATGAGAGAAGTGGAAGACAAAGTATATAGAGATAGATACGAGGAAAAGAAAGGGGATGGAAAGATGAGAGAAGTGGAAGACAAAGTGTATAGAAATAGATACGAGGAAAAGAAAGGGGATGGAAAGATGAGATAAGTGGAAGACAAAGTTTATAGAGATAGATACGAGGAAAAGAAAGGGGATGGAAAGATGAGAGAAGAGGAAGACAAAGTTTATAGAGATAGATACGAGGAAACGAAAGGGGATGGAAAGATGAGATAAGTGGAAGACAAAGTTTATAGAGATAGATACGAGGAAAAGAAAGGGGATGGAAAGATGAGAGAAGAGGAAGACAAAGTTTATAGAGATAGATACGAGGAAAAGAAAGGGGATGGAAAGATGAGAGAAGAGGAAGACAAAGTTTATAGAGATAGATACGAGGAAAAGAAAGGGGATGGAAAGATGAGAGAAGAGGAAGACAAAGTTTATAGAGATAGATACGAGGAAAAGAAAGGGGATGGAAAGATGAGAGAAGTGGAAGACAAAGTATATAGAGATAGATACGAGGAAAAGAAAGGGGATGGAAAGATGAGAGAAGTGGAAGACAAAGTATATAGAGATAGATACGAGGAAAAGAAAGGGGATGGAAAGATGAGAGAAGTGGAAGACAAAGTATATAGAGATAGATACGAGGAAAAGAAAGGGGATGGAAAGATGAGAGAAGTGGAAGACAAAGTTTATAGAGATAGATACGAGGAAAAGAAAGGGGATGGAAAGATGAGAGAAGTGGAAGACAAAGTGTATAGAGATAGATACGAGGAAAAGAAAGGGGATGGAAAGATGAGAGAAGTGGAAGACAAAGTATATAGAGATAGATACGAGGAAAAGAAAGGGGATGGAAAGATGAGAGAAGTGGAAGACAAAGTTTATAGAGATAGATACGAGGAAAAGAAAGGGGATGGAAAGATGAGAGAAGTGGAAGACAAAGTTTATAGAGATAGATACGAGGAAAAGAAAGGGGATGGAAAGATGAGAGAATTGGAAGACAAAGTTTATAGAGATAGATACGAGGAAAAGAAAGGGGATGTAAAGATGAGAGAAGTGGAAGACAAAGTTTATAGAGATAGATACGAGGAAAAGAAAGGGGATGGAAAGATGAGAGAAGTGGAAGACAAAGTGTATAGAGATAGATACGAGGAAAAGAAAGGGGATGGAAAGATGAGAGAAGTGGAAGACAAAGTATATAGAGATAGATACGAGGAAAAGAAAGGGGATGGAAAGATGAGAGAAGTGGAAGACAAAGTTTATAGAGATAGATACGAGGAAAAGAAAGGGGATGGAAAGATGAGAGAAGTGGAAGACAAAGTTTATAGAGATAGATACGATGAAAAGAAAGGGGATGGAAAGATGAGATAAGTGGAAGACAAAGTTTATAGAGATAGATACGAGGAAAAGAAAGGGGATGGAAAGATGAGAGAAGAGGAAGACAAAGTTTATAGAGATAGATACGATGAAAAGAAAGGGGATGGAAAGATGAGATAAGTGGAAGACAAAGTTTATAGAGATAGATACGAGGAAAAGAAAGGGGATGGAAAGATGAGAGAAGAGGAAGACAAAGTTTATAGAGATAGATACGATGAAAAGAAAGGGGATGGAAAGATGAGAGAAGTGGAAGACAAAGTTTATAGAGATAGATACGATGAAAAGAAAGGGGATGGAAAGATGAGATAAGTGGAAGACAAAGTTTATAGAGATAGATACGAGGAAAAGAAAGGGGATGGAAAGATGAGAGAAGAGGAAGACAAAGTTTATAGAGATAGTTACGATGAAAAGAAAGGGGATGGAAAGATGAGATAAGTGGAAGACAAAGTTTATAGAGATAGATACGAGGAAAAGAAAGGGGATGGAAAGATGAGAGAAGAGGAAGACAAAGTTTATAGAGATAGATACGATGAAAAGAAAGGGGATGGAAAGATGAGAGAAGTGGAAGACAAAGTTTATAGAGATAGATACGAGGAAAAGAAAGGGGATGGAAAGATGAGAGAAGTGGAAGACAAAGTTTATAGAGATAGATACGAGGAAAAGAAAGGGGATGGAAAGATGAGAGAAGTGGAAGACAAAGTTTATAGAGATAGATACGAGGAAAAGAAAGGGGATGGAAAGATGAGAGAAGAGGAAGACAAAGTGTATAGAGATAGATACGAGGAAAAGAAAGGGGATGGAAAGATGAGAGAAGTGGAAGACAAAGTTTATAGAGATAGATACGAGGAAAAGAAAGGGGATGGAAAGATGAGAGAAGAGGAAGACAAAGTGTATAGAGATAGATACGAGGAAAAGAAAGGGGATGGAAAGATGAGAGAAGTGGAAGACAAAGTTTATAGAGATAGATACGAGGAAAAGAAAGGGGATGGAAAGATGAGAGAAGTGGAAGACAAAGTTTATAGAGATAGATACGAGGAAAAGAAAGGGGATGGAAAGATGAGAGAAGTGGAAGACAAAGTATATAGAGATAGATACGAGGAAAAGAAAGGGGATGGAAAGATGAGAGAAGTGGAAGACAAAGTTTATAGAGATAGATACGAGGAAAAGAAAGGGGATGGAAAGATGAGAGAAGTGGAAGACAAAGTGTATAGAGATAGATACGAGGAAAAGAAAGGGGATGGAAAGATGAGAGAAGTGGAAGACAAAGTATATAGAGATAGATACGAGGAAAAGAAAGGGGATGGAAAGATGAGAGAAGTGGAAGACAAAGTTTATAGAGATAGATACGAGGAAAAGAAAGGGGATGGAAAGATGAGAGAAGTGGAAGACAAAGTTTATAGAGATAGATACGAGGAAAAGAAAGGGGATGGAAAGATGAGAGAAGTGGAAGACAAAGTTTATAGAGATAGATACGAGGAAAAGAAAGGGGATGTAAAGATGAGAGAAGTGGAAGACAAAGTTTATAGAGATAGATACGAGGAAAAGAAAGGGGATGGAAAGATGAGAGAAGTGGAAGACAAAGTGTATAGAGATAGATACGAGGAAAAGAAAGGGGATGGAAAGATGAGAGAAGTGGAAGACAAAGTATATAGAGATAGATACGAGGAAAAGAAAGGGGATGGAAAGATGAGAGAAGTGGAAGACAAAGTTTATAGAGATAGATACGAGGAAAAGAAAGGGGATGGAAAGATGAGAGAAGTGGAAGACAAAGTTTATAGAGATAGATACGATGAAAAGAAAGGGGATGGAAAGATGAGATAAGTGGAAGACAAAGTTTATAGAGATAGATACGAGGAAAAGAAAGGGGATGGAAAGATGAGAGAAGAGGAAGACAAAGTTTATAGAGATAGATACGATGAAAAGAAAGGGGATGGAAAGATGAGATAAGTGGAAGACAAAGTTTATAGAGATAGATACGAGGAAAAGAAAGGGGATGGAAAGATGAGAGAAGAGGAAGACAAAGTTTCTAGAGATAGATACGATGAAAAGAAAGGGGATGGAAAGATGAGAGAAGTGGAAGACAAAGTTTATAGAGATAGATACGATGAAAAGAAAGGGGATGGAAAGATGAGATAAGTGGAAGACAAAGTTTATAGAGATAGATACGAGGAAAAGAAAGGGGATGGAAAGATGAGATAAGTGGAAGACAAAGTTTATAGAGATAGATACGATGAAAAGAAAGGGGATGGAAAGATGAGATAAGTGGAAGACAAAGTTTATAGAGATAGATACGAGGAAAAGAAAGGGGATGGAAAGATGAGAGAAGAGGAAGACAAAGTTTATAGAGATAGATACGATGAAAAGAAAGGGGATGGAAAGATGAGAGAAGTGGAAGACAAAGTTTATAGAGATAGATACGAGGAAAAGAAAGGGGATGGAAAGATGAGAGAAGTGGAAGACAAAGTTTATAGAGATAGATACGAGGAAAAGAAAGGGGATGGAAAGATGAGAGAAGTGGAAGACAAAGTTTATAGAGATAGATACGAGGAAAAGAAAGGGGATGGAAAGATGAGAGAAGAGGAAGACAAAGTGTATAGAGATAGATACGAGGAAAAGAAAGGGGATGGAAAGATGAGAGAAGTGGAAGACAAAGTTTATAGAGATAGATACCAGGAAAAGAAAGGGGATGGAAAGATGAGAGAAGAGGAAGACAAAGTGTATAGAGATAGATACGAGGAAAAGAAAGGGGATGGAAAGATGAGAGAAGTGGAAGACAAAGTTTATAGAGATAGATACGAGGAAAAGAAAGGGGATGGAAAGATGAGAGAAGTGGAAGACAAAGTTTATAGAGATAGATACGAGGAAAAGAAAGGGGATGGAAAGATGAGATAAGTGGAACTAATGAGAGGGAGGTAGACCGACGTTTTATGGCTTTGTAGAAAATTCATTACACAATATTATCTTGCAATGCAACACATATCTCATTGGCTACCTGTCAGGTTGTTGGGTTTGTATGCGTGCGTAGGTAAAAAAGTGTGTGTGTGGTGGTGGGGGGGGGGAATGGTACCTCCTATCTATTACTACGCTCTATGTAATCCAGCATTTCAAATAATGAACATGAACATTATTTATTTTTTTGAAATCTGATTAGAGTCGTTGTCTAGCTTAGAATTGTGGGATAGCTGTCATTAAAATGTCATGTTTTTCCCATATGAATTATTGAAATATGATGGGAATTAATCTGAATTGTTGAAAGGTTTTTTGTTTAGAGACTTTAGAGTAATATCTTATTATCCCTTTACAGCTTACAGATTCCAAACTTAAACGTTGGTTTTTTTTATGAAGAAACAGTTTTTGTTCTTTAATATCAAGCTAACTTATTCAAATTAATTTTTAAAAACATCAACAGATTTTAATTAGTCTGTCTGGAAAATATTTCCAGGATATAAATATACTTTATAATTTATAAAAAATCTGTATAAAGCATAAATAATTTTATTCCATGGTACAACATTGTTACGTCTGAAATTCTATCTGAAATATATTTTACACAAAGTAAGGACACATAAATTGCTGTCCAATTAAATTTACAGTTTTGATGAATCGTCATCGATTTCTATATCTCAGAGACACTTTCATTTCTCGTATTCCATTTTTTATTTCATAAATGTTGTAGGTTTGTTTTTATGAGGTAAAACAATTTTTAAAAAACATTTAGCAATTCAGTAAGTCTATAATTGTGTCATCGATGAAACAATGTTCTTACCGAATATTTACTTAAACTTGTGTTAGAATGTAGTCCCATATGAACAATGGCATCAAACAAAACAAGGCGTGTTTTAATATAACTGTACTTTGGTATATCATCTTCTATAAATAGTCTATATAGATATATAATTCATCAGAACAAGATCACGAACAAGTAGTATGCAAATAAACCTGACGAATGACCTTCGCTAGGGTCTACCAATCAAGCGATTGCTTCAAATAAAAAAAAAGGGGGGGGGGCATGTCTCGAGACCGACAATGCTTCTTGCGTTAACTTGCGTTGGTTGTGTGGTTTGTAGTGTAGTGGTTATCACGCCCGCCTTACACGCGGAAGGAACTGGTTCAAGCCTAAGCGGAAACATTATTTTTTTTTCAAATGTTTGTTTTTGCCCGTTCTTTTCCGCCTTTTTTGCGAACATAGCTGACCCTCGCTAGGGTCGGCCAATCACATTTTATCAGCAAGCTAGTAATATCTAATTGTAGATGCATGCCGCAATGACTATTTTATGATCCCCCCTCAGATTTATGTGGATCAACTGAGGATATACCATCCACCCCCATCATGGGACACGCTGTGTTCAAACGAACGTTCACCAGCAACAGTAAGTATTTTACCTTGACTTTTACCATAAACAGTTAAGGAATCTTTATACAACTTCTCTTGTACTCCCTACAATGTTATAAGCTTTGCAAAGTTTTGTTGACTTGGATAAGCTAGAAATACACTTCTTTAATGCTGGTAAAACATCCTACCATCTTGATATCGAGAATATCTATATTGTGTGTGACACGAGTTGCAAGCCTCGATTTGGTAATGTGTAGTTTTACAGACCAGTTACTTCCAATTTTCTTGAACACAGTAAATCCATTGCGCTTTCGTGCTGCACCTCATAATATCTTTGATCAAGTTTGTGCTATTCTTTGATTCAGCAAACAAATGGTTATTCAATAGGGTATGTGTGCGCTTGAAAAAAGACTAAAAACAACAAACAAACGGGCAAAAGCTTTCGTCAGCGAACGGACAAAAGCAAAACAGAATAACGAAATAAAATAAAACCCTTCTGCAGTGTTTAGTTCCAGAGGACAGCTGTCAAAGATCAGTAAATACAGAAAACTCTCTTCAATAAATTGCCATTATTGATACAGTTAGTTCATGATGGTATGTATGCTACAAACGATTGTGTCATGCTTTCATTGATACAATTAATACATGACAGTTTGAATCCAGTGGCCAATACAACTGGATGTTTTTATAACTTGAAATATATGTTACATTTGATACAGCCGTTAGAAGTCAACGGCTAGTAAGTTGAACTTAATTTTAACTTTATTGAATTTAAAATCAATTTAATGGAAATTTTTCATATTTAAAAAAACGTAGGGAAAAAAACGGCAAACAAACAAATGAATATTTTTTTTAAAATACAAAAGCTGCCTTGTGATTTATAAAAATAAGCTCAACAACTTTTTGTTCGATCAAGTCTCTGATGACGTTATGTCTGGATTGATATGTCATTATTGATAAGGTAAATGCTTCTGGTCGTTTTGGTAACTAAAATTATACCTGACATTTGATGCTATCGACCCAGTCATGCGGGTATAAAACAATGTAATGGGGGTAATTGGGTATAAAACAATGTAATGGGGGTAATTGGGTATAAAACAATGTAATGGGGGTAATTGTGTATAAAACAATTTAATGGGGGTAATTGGGTATAAAACAATGTAATGGGGATAATTGGGTATAAAACAATGTAATGGGGGTAATTGGGTATAAAACAATGTAATGGGGGTAATTGGGTATAAAACAATGTAATGGGGGTAATTGGGTATAAAACAATGTAATGGGGGAAATTGGGCATAAAACAATGTAATAGGGGTAATTGGGTATAAAACAATGCGTTTATTCGTATCCCCAGTGTTAAGGTTTCTTTCCTCTAATCTGACAACTGACACTTGGAATAACTTTTGAATCGTTGCAAGAACTACAGCGCCTCGCGACACGACCCGTTATAGAAGGGCTGATATGGAATCGTTCACGTGCCGCCCCCTTCCGTCCCCCAGTGTTCTCACCCCTCACCCATCCCCTCTCACCATTTGACAACTATTTTGTATGGCCTCCACGGCAATTCCTATAATCACTTTTCTAACGGGAGCCGCGTTTATCTGCACGCACGGGGAAATTCTGTAACCTTTGCTTTTATTGATCAGTATCCCTTATTTTCTCGCCTTCTCTCTCTCTCTCTCTCTCTTGCTCACATGGCCAGATTGAGACTTGATGGGGCCCCAAGCTATTTGAGATATGGGGGCCCTTTTGAAGCTCAGATATTCTGTTTGTGCGAAATATGAAAAAAGATTCCGGGGGCCCCAAGAAGGAGTGGGCCCCAAGCTACAGCTCGTTTAGTAAATAGGTAAATCCAGCACTGCTCGCTCACTCACTCTCCTCTCTCAATCTCTGTCTCTCTCTCTCTCTCTCTCCCTCTCTCATTCTCTCTTCCTCTGTCTCACTCCCCCCCCCCATCTCATTTTCTCTCCCCTCTCTCCCTCCCTCTCTCTGATCTAGTATTCCATAATCTCTCTTTATGCCTCTTACTTTGTGGACTCATATTTTCTCAATCCATATCTGCACATTGCTGTTCGGGTTTCCGCTATATACACATTATTGTGCTAGATAATGTAAGTGAAACTAAAAGGACGCACTGTGAAAATGCAGTGAAGAAACTATAAGAATTAAACGCATGTGTACTTATTTATGACTGATATACTGAATGTTTATTGTACATAGCATATTTCACAAAGTTCTCACAGCTAAACAAATCAGGTAAACAAACAAATATACATATAACAAAAAACAAAAACAGGCTATTAAAAATTCATCACACAGCGTATGTTAAATACACATACTTCATTAACGTTTAGTGGTCTTCTTTATTATAGGATATTTAGACTCATTATCCTGTCTCAGAGGCTTTTCAACTTGTACCGTGTATTAATGCCCCAAGCAACAATATTATGTATAAACTAGCGTATCACCCGTCAAAAATGACGGAAGTTTTCAGCTGAAATCTATTTATTTTATTAAAAAATGCACTTTTTTAGGGCGCCTACGGCGCCGACCTTTATCAAAAGCCCAACTAACTTGTCCTTGTTTGATAAATACGAAATATTAAACTTTCTGAAATGTACACAAAGTATTTTATAATAGGGATTGTAGGGTGCCTACGGCGCCCCCTTTGTTTTTTGTTTTTTGATGTTATAATTAACCACCATCAAATCCTCTTTTTACATTGATCACTTTTTCCAAAATTAAAATATGAGCGAAAACAATGACATCATATAATATTTTTACAGCGCATCTTTAATTTGCACACCTTTTGATGCTTTGGTGCAGTAATTTGGTTTTCCCTGCTTTCTAAAATTATTAGCGACAGGACTGACAGACACTACTTGCGTGACAATTGCAAATTATATTGTTTATATATATTTTTTTATTTATAAAAAACAATACAATCCTGAAAGTTAGTACAATTAAATTATTAAAAAGAACCATTTCAAATCTGTCATTAAAGTAACAAAAAAATATTTCAGGCGGTATATTTTTTAAAACCTTGCAAATTTCTGCACCATTAACAGTTTAAACAAAATATTTTACTAACCATAACATAGGGAGGATTAATCATGGCTTGCGGGGCTGTGTATAGCTCGTCACTGGATTAACAAGTAACGCATTGATGTCTGCGAGAATGCCGTTTGAAAAAAAAAGCTATGGGAGCTCTCTTTCACTATCTATCTCCCTCTCCCTATCCGCATTGCTCTCTCTCTCTCTCTCTCTCTCTCTCTCTCTCCCAATCTCTTTCCCTCACCACTTATGATCCTAGCTCTGTATTGAGCCCTACCAGCCATCCTCTGGGTCGAACTGACCATAGCGGCCGGGTCACCGCGTTGACAGACACTTTAGGGAATTGAGCCGCGGACTGAAGCTGATGAATCTGTTGACGACTCGCTGTCCGGCCTGTAACATTTCACAATCTTTGACCTTCGGCCTGTAACATTTCACAATCTTTGACCTTCGGCCTGTAACATTTCACAATCTTTGACCTTCGGCCTGTAACATTTCACAATCTTTGACCTTCGGCCTGTAACATTTCACAATCTTTGACCTTCGGCCTGTAACATTTCACAATCTTTGACCTTCGGCCTGTAACATTTCACAATCTTTGACCTTCGGCCTGTAACATTTCACAATCTTTGACCTTCGGCCTGTAACATTTCACAATCTTTGACCTTCGGCCTGTAACATTTCACAATCTCTGACCTTCGGCATGTAACATTTCACAATCTTCGACCTTCGGCCTGTAACATTTCACAATCTCTGACCTTCGGCCTGTAACATTTCACAATCTTTGACCTTCGGCCCTTAACATTTCACAATTTTTAAACTCGGCCGTCCAGCCTGTAACATTTCACAATCTTTGACCTTCGGCCTGTAACATTTCACAATCTTTGACCTTCGGCCTGTAACATTTCCCAATCTTTGACCTTCGGCCTGTAACATTTCCCAATCTTTAACTTTCGGCCTGTAACATTTCCCAATCTTTGACCTTCGGCCTGTAACATTTCCCAATCTTTGACCTTCGGCCTGTAACATTTCCCAATATTTGACCTCCGGCCTGTAACATTTCACAATCTTTGACCGCGTCCGTCTGGCCTTTAACTTTTCACAATTTAATCGTTTACGTTGGCCGTCCGCCCTGTAACATGTCACAATCTTTGACCTTCGTCCATTCTCCTATAGCTTCGTGCTTTCGGTAACGGTAGCTGGCAGCAATCAGTTGCCAACCGCTGAAATACATCGACCTCACACACAAACCACGAGTCATTCTATATTTGATGACATGCTATGTCGATCTAAACAAAGGATAATCCAGACTACTTTATCGTGGGGACAACAACGCTGTTTTTTTCTTTTCTTAAATTTTATCCTATGATCCTTATGGTTCTTTTAAACTGTTTTTGAATGGCGCCATGTATTTTACAAATCTCTGCCTTTTGATAGCCCAACTCAACAATCTGTGAATAGTCAAACGATTAAAGACGTTTGCAGATTAAAACAACTTCATTGTCTTAAACTTTTAAAGATCTAATCACAGTCTATTGTACGATACATGAATCCCATCCGTTCATTGACATTAGTTTTGTCTATGCTAACAGGTTGGGTCCATCTATTTATTGACATTAGTTTTGTCTATGCTAACAGGTTGGGTCCATCTATTTATTGACATTAGTTTTGTCTATGCTAACAGGTTGGGTCCATCTATTTATTGACATTAGTTTTGTCTATGCTAACAGGCAGACCTTGTGTCGAGACTAATAACTTTGAAGCAGATCGATAGTGAAAAAATCCGGGCATTGGTGAACCATTATATTCACATTTGGGTTGGAATGGAAACCTCTACTCCCTGCCTGAAAAGTTTTGCACCTAATCCTGTCTTGATAGGTTTGAAACTACTTCCTGTCTTGAAAGGTTTACACCTACTTCCTGTCTTGAAAGGTTTGCACCTACTTCCTGTCTTAATAGGTTTGCACCTACTTCCTGTCTTGAAAGGTTTGCACCTACTTCCTGTCTTGAAAGGTTTGCACCTACTTCCTGTCTAGATATGTTTGTATTTACTTCCTGTCTAGAAAGGTTTGCACTTACTTCCTGTCTTGATAGGTTTGCACCTACTTCCTGTCTTGATATATTTGTATTTACTTCCTGTCTAGATAGTTTTGCACCTACTTCCTGTCTTGATAGGTTTACACCTACTTCCTGTCTAGACAGGCTTGCACCTACTTCCTTTCTAGATAGGCTTGACCTACTCCAAGTCTAGATAAGTTTGCACCTACTCATTATCTAGATTGGTTTGTTTGCAGGTACTCTTGTCAACACCACTGTAAATATATAAATACACTTTTGTCAACCATTAACTTCAAGCACCACCAAAATAAAACAACGGGTTATTTCCTCTTGGCGTGACCTATTGTATTTTTCTTTGTTATCTCCCATCAATTACGGCCTGTGCAGAAGTGCCCGAAGATGTCCGCCCCTGAAACCTACGATCGTGTGCCGTGACCCAGTGTCCACATGTACCTCACGCACCGCATCGTTCCAATATCCTGATACATCAATCTGGTCTATTTGAAGGCCGCTGTGGCAGGGATAATATCATAGGCTCCCCATGCTAAACAAACAATCCGGGCACCGCATAATGCACTGTAGTCGGTGTGTTGTGGACACGTCCAAATGTGTTGAGTAAACATAAACCCGGGTAGGGGGGTGTGTCTGTTGTATTCATGGGGATTACAAGTGGGTGGAGGGGGTTGCTCTTTGGCACAGAGCTGGTGGGAAGAAACAAAAAGTGCTGCCTTTAATGTCTCGGAGATTCGGTCAGACAACGTGGATATATTAGATTTTAAAAAGCTCGTTGTGTCCTTTATCTTTTTATCAACTTCTTAGTTTTTATTTCTTTCTAAATGACGTGTTTCTATCTAGTTCATTCTGTCTCTCTTAAATTTGCCGTCTAAATACATCACCAACACGACATGTAGGGTAAGTCCATCTTCATATCCATCGTTGAGGACATGTTTAGGTGCTATATTCAAGTTCACTGTTCCCAGTATGTTCATTGTTTCAATGTTTGCCGCATGTTACTGGATATGGAAGCCATCAGCATTGACCAACTGGTATTAAAAAGTTCATGAACGAGCGCTCCTTAATGCGCATGTCTGAGGTCGAATCTTGTTTACCGGAAGTGGTCACTGAATCCAATTATTGCATCCTGAACATACTCATCTTCTGATGGAGATTAAGACGATGTCAGGTGAATGGCGGGCATTTAATCATGATTATAAACAGAATTCACGTCCAACACGACTAGCATTGCTGTTAAACATTGTGTTGGTTAAGATTTCTGTAAATGGAAGAAGTTTCCTAATTGTTATCCTAATTGTTATCGTTTTTGTTATCCTTATTGTTATCCTAATTGTTATCCTAATTGTTATCCTAATTGTTATCCTTATTGTTATCCTAATTGTTATCCTAATTGTTATCCTAATTGTTATCTTAATTGTTATCGTTTTTGTTATCCTTATTGTTATCCTAATTGTTATGCTAATTGTTGAACTAATTGTTATCCTAATTGTTTTGCTAATTGTTGAACTAATTGTTATCCTAATTGTTATCCTAATTGTTGAACTAATTGTTATCCTATTTGTTATCCTTATTTTTATCCTAATTGTTATCCTTATTGTTATCCTAATTGTTATCCTAATTGTTATCCTAATCATAAAAATGACACATAATCATGAGAAAAAATTGTATTTTACCTGCGTATATACTCGTTTTATAGCCCGTTCGTTCATAAGCCGACCCCCCCCCCACACACACACACACACACGCACTTTTGGAAGAGAAAAGTACTAAAAGTGTATAACCCGCTCGCAAGTCGACCCCCCAAAAAATAATAGGACAGCTTAAACAAAATGGTACACATTTGCTTTTTTAAAACTACAAGCTAAATCGGTCATTATGATTGTTTATTTTGTACTGCCTATCTTTGTCTTTGTGCTCTTTGTTAGGCAAGAGTTACCGGTATTTAACCAAAAAGAAACATTATTTGGTAAACAGTGGCGAAAGCGCGTACAATAAAAATCCGTTGTTGAAAACAAAATTTGTGAAACAATTTATTAAAACCTTCACAAAAATAATTAAAATGATTAAATAAGATAAGTGCATATGTTTAATTATATATTATAACTTCTGGTAGAGCAGTCGAATCTTGTAGAATGTAGAAAAGGACCTTGATGATCTACAATAACAACACCGATATTCAATATTCATGCAGAAATACGTAAATGACCCGCTCGTAAGCCGACTACCCAACTTTTTCCCCTAGATTGTGTCCAAAAAAGGTCGGATTGCGAACGAGTATATACGGTATATTATATTTTTTGTTTAAATTGATATTAATGAAAACGCATATTTTTTCAATGGGGACAAACGTTTTCTGCGGCAAAGGAAATACAAAAACACAATCTTTGTCTCGCATAATGTTATTACTACTCAAGAACAATAATTTAAATGTGAAGAAAAAAGAAAACAAAAACAACTCGTATTCAACCCCAGGTCTGCTGGTGTAACCATCTCCTCTCTATACATCTCTGAGACCTGTTAGTCTGCTGGTGTCACCCTCTTCTCTCTATCCATCTCTGTTAGTCTGCTGGTGTCATCCTCTTCTCTCTATCCATCTCTGTTAGTCTGCTGGTGTCATCCTCTTCTCTCTATCCATCTCTGTTAGTCTGCTGGTGTCATCCTCTTCTCTCTATCCATCTCTGTTAGTCTGCTGGTGTCATCCTCTTCTCTCTATCCATCTCTGTTAGTCTGCTGGTGTCATCCTCTTCTCTCTATCCATCTCTGTTAGTCTGCTGCTGTCATCCTCTTCTCTCTATCCATCTCTGTTAGTCTGCTGCTGTCATCCTCTTCTCTCTATCCATCTCTGTTAGTCTGCTGGTGTCATCCTCTTCTCTCTATCCATCTCTGTTAGTCTGCTGCTGTCATCCTCTTCTCTCTATCCATCTCTGTTAGTCTGCTGGTGTCATCCTCTTCACTCTATCCATCTCTGAGACCTGAGAGTCTGCTGATGTCATCCTTTTCTCTCTATCCATCTCTGAGACCTGGGTCAGCGATCTTCCCGGCCCTCTGTGACCCTCGCCCTCTTTACGCCGCAGACCCGCCGCCGCCCTCTATGGCGCTGTCTACCCCATTCTTACTCGGGATTCCCTAACCATATACCGTATTCTATTGATTGTTTGCGCTCGATCTTATCTCTGATACATCGGCGCTACCGTATCTTCTCCAATAACGGATATCTAGCGACCCACACAAACATGTGCCAAGGAAGACGAACAGGTTAAAGCTGTAAAGTCATATATTTTGAAAACACATTTTTATTTATTATTAGATCGTAATCCATTGGTTTTTTTCATCTGTATTCCTGGAGTGTTTCAGCATACGCTGACGTCACAAAGACCTTTCTCCGGGGGCTTGTCGAGAGTGATATCGGGATTTCTTTTTTTACCTGGCCCTTGTTTCAATAGCCCTCTGATTCTAAGATCACATACCTGTACATCAATCACATTATTGAAATCTTGCTTTGAAGATTGCACATCCGACCCCCCCCCCAACTTATTCGCTAATGCGTTTCCGTTTGAAACATAGTTAAAAGAGCCAGTGCTGAACTCTTTGATATTATTTTGAAGAGCCATCGTACTATAACATTACGCAATGAAATGTAAATTTTAAAAAAAAGTTTGGTTTATTACCATATTTACGGTAACATTACGCACTGAGATGTAAATTATAAAATCCTTTTGCCTTATTACCATATGTACAGTAACATTACGCACTGACATTTATATTATAAAACCTATTGGTTTATTACTATATGTACGGTAACAAGGCACTCAGATGCAAATAAAAACCTATTTGATTTTTACTTTATGTACGGTAGCAGTTCAAAAATAATGGGAAGCCAATTCCCGGTGCTAGACAGATGACGTCATAGGTGCATAAATGTACACCCCCCCCCCGTCACCCCTTGACCCGGTACTCCACCCCCCCCCACCCGCGGCCACCGCCCACCCTCATATCCCGCGACAGTTTGTGTTGCCCAGTCAGCAATCACTCCTTCCACTCTCCCCGGTGGAACCTTCCATTTATCTACCGTCTGCTTTCCAAACTTTGTATCGGATGTGGTGTGATCAGCTTGGGCAGGTAACGAGCTGCAGACACGAGTACTACATTGTGAGTGCTACATTGTAAGTACTGCAAAGTGAGTGCTACATTTCGAGTGCTTTATTGTGAGTACCATCGTGGACGTTGTGTCTGGATACGAGTTCAATGCCGTTTGTAAACTGTCAACAAAACAAACAAATGAAATTAGTTTGCGGTGGAGTCTGGATTAACTTTATAGCATCTAATTACCTCGACTGCGCATGCGTGGTTTACATATAACTGTTTTAGCCGCGGTATTCGCAACAAATAACCGAGAAACATGAAGTACACATGTGTGTACTAGTGAACTGGACTTCATTTCAGAGATGTTTTTAAATTTTTGTTTCGTCCATCGGAAGTGAATATTGAAAATCATGAATTCGTATGAAGCATAAATGTATCAGTTAAACATAAGTGTATCAGTTAAATATAAGTGTATTAGTTAAACATAAATGTATCAGTTAAACGCATTAGTCCCGAGAAGTTTGAAAGTTATTGCCCTTTGTTCGATTCGACTGAAAACATTCATTTATTTTAATATTTGATAACTTCCCCCAAGTAAACGTATGTACCAAAAAATTCAGCTATCATATAAAAGAGGTCCTGGTCTTTGTCCATTCTTATTGATCACATCCTCTTCAATACAAGAGCAAATCTGCTTCCATTCCAAGTCACTCATCTTCGATCATATGTCTGGGACTGTTAGAGCCGTAACACATTATTAACTCTCTGCAGATCAATGAACTCTGGCATTGCGGCTAAGTTTTATTATCTAACTGACTTGTCTCTTGTAAAGTCGGTTTGTGAAATATCTACTCACTTGTATATTCTAAACGTGACATATCTACTCTCATGTATGTTTCAACAGTGACACATCTATTATCCCTCTAGCATGATCATGTCAGATAAAAAGTGTGTTCCTCACAAACCGTTTCCTCCATAGGTTATATCCTCCTGTAAAATAATGACAATAATAATAATTGAAGTCTGTGGTTCGCTTTCAATATTTAAATTCTGTATGCCTAAACTCCCAAGTCTATTTTGGTCCAATTCCCCCCAATAGAATAACCGCCTTTAAATCCGTGGTACTGTAACTAGATGTTAGACTGTTATCTGGAGGCGTGGTACTGTAACTAGATGTTAGACTGTTATCTGATGGCGTGCTACTGTAACTAGATGTTAGACTGTTATCTGGTGGTGTGGTACTGTAACTAGATGCTAGACTTTTATCTGATGGCGTGGTACTGTAACTAGACGTTAGACTGTTATCTGGTGGTGTGGTACTGTAACTAGATGCTAGACTGTTATCTGATGGCGTGGTACTTTAACTAGATGCTAGACTGTTATCTGGTGGCGTGGTACTGTAACTAGATGTTAGACTGTTATCTGGTGGCGTGGTACTGTAACTAGATGCTAGACTGTTATCTGATGGCGTGGTACTGTAACTAGATGTTAGACTGTTATCTGGTGGCGTGGTACTGTAACTAGATGTTGGACTGTTATCTGGTGGCGTGGTACTGTAACTAGATGCTAGACTGTTATCTGGTGGCGTGGTACTGTAACTAGATGTTAGACTGTTATCTGGTGGCGTGGTACTGTAACTAGATGTTAGACTGTTATCTGGTGGCGTGGTACTGTAACTAGATGTTAGACTGTTATATGATGGCGTGGTACTGTAACTAGATGTTAGACTGTTATCTGATGGCGTGGTACTGTAACTAGATGTTAGACTGTTATCTGATGGCTTGGTACTGTAACTAGATGTTAGACTGTTATCTGATGGCGTGGTACTTTAACTAGATGCTAGACTGTTATCTGGTGGCGTGGTACTGTAACTAGATGTTAGACTGTTATCTGGTGGCGTGGTACTGTAACTAGATGCTAGACTGTTATCTGATGGCGTGGTACTGTAACTAGATGTTAGACTGTTATCTGGTGGCGTGGTACTGTAACTAGATGTTGGACTGTTATCTGGTGGCGTGGTACTGTAACTAGATGCTAGACTGTTATCTGGTGGCGTTGTACTGTAACTAGATGTTAGACTGTTATCTGGTGGCGTGGTACTGTAACTAGATGTTAGACTGTTATCTGGTGGCGTGGTACTGTAACTAGATGTTAGACTGTTATCTGATGGCGTGGTACTGTAACTAGATGTTAGACTGTTATCTGATGGCGTGGTACTGTAACTAGATGTTAGACTGTTATCTGATGGCTTGGTACTGTAACTAGATGTTAGACTGTTATCTGATGGCGTGGTACTGTAACTAGATGCTAGACTGTTATCTGATGGCGTGGTACTGTAACTAGATGCTAGACTGTTATCTGATGGCGTGGTACTGTAACTAGATGCTAGACTGTTATCTAGTGGTAGTATTTCGTTGTGAACGCCTTCATTTCGGTTGATCTCTGCTCATTTGAAATGATAATCGTTAACGGCTCCCTCAATACTGTCTGACTTATCGAACGGGCTCGCCGAGTCACTGGGATGGTTGCCGCATGGTCTTTCTATACCTTGATTTCCATGGTATTCGCTTGTTACATCCTTGATTTAATCATATTTACACATTGTAAATGTGTACTATGTCGTCATTTCCGATGTGTGTCGCTTGTGTTTTGGGACATCCCTTCAATGAACCTAACCCCGGAGTATCAGCTGCATGAGATGAGAGTATTTTAAAGTTTACCGTTATTACTTGTCAACACATGAACATTTTGGTCAGCCCTTCGTGTAGCTGCTGTTGTTTTAGCCTACATCTTGCCGGACACTGAAATTTGAGATTTTATCAAGTTGTGGAGTGAACGACTCACAGCCTAAGATCGTGACTGAGATTATTTGGTATCGATGGCTGACGTACTGGCATGCGGGACACACGCCTTGTAGTTGATTCATATATTGGCTGTAATTTGTATACTAACGTTATAGTTTTGACAGTTGCTTAAATTATTATACGTCCCACTGTTATATGATTTTTTATATTTTTTATGGGGAAGAGGGGCGGGGACGGCGGTGACTGGTGAAGGGCGTTAAAATGACCACAGTCTGTGTTAAAATGACCACAGTCTGTTAAAATGACCACAGTCTGTGTTAAAATGACCACAGTCTGTTAAAATGACCACAGTCTGTGTTACAATGACCAAGGTCATTGTTAAAATGACCACAGTCCGTGTTTATCTTCCAGTAAATTCAGTAATGACTTTAGCTACAGTGAAAGAATTTTAGTTCGTTTGTCAATTATGTCAGGCCGTTGTTAAAAAAAACAGATAATTTTCTTGCGAAGGTTCAAACGCAATTGAAAAATATGCCTTTTAAAAATAATAATTAAAAAATTTCGTATACGAGATGATGAAATAACGCGCTTGTCATATTGCTTGTCGAAACCTTCTGTACCTAAGGACACTCATAATTTATGAATATTTAAAATATTTTAAACAGAAATGACATGAAGAAATAGTGTTTGGAAATTTAAAAAAAATATCATTATTTATTACTTGATTAATTTATGTAGTATTTTTAAAAAAAATTAAATTACCCATCAAATATTTAACAAAAATAAATGACGAAATAAATGGAAAAAAAAGTAGTGCAATTAAGAAAACAATATTGCAATGTAATTGGATTCCCCGCACATTGGTATGTTATCAACTCACAACTAGGTCACAGGTCAGCACCGTGTATTACTAAGAATTCCCAACGTGACAATACAATAATTGTGCTGGGGAGCTGGTGTTGCCAACCTGGTGGTCAGATTCCATAGCAAATACCGTGACATCCAGGTCACGCCATCGTGACTGATGAGATCACGTTTGTCAGTGGCCTCTGAGGGGGTAAGAGGTTGACAGGGATTCCCAAGCCTTTTTTATGGACAGTCCCTTCTTATGAATGGATTGGCTAAGTTTTAGGTACAGCG
This sequence comes from Ampullaceana balthica, assembly GCA_944989445.1. Taxonomy (NCBI): domain Eukaryota; kingdom Metazoa; phylum Mollusca; class Gastropoda; family Lymnaeidae; genus Ampullaceana; species Ampullaceana balthica. Next base: position 879,507 of record CALYLW010000184.1, on the reverse strand, counting down.
GGGCTAAAATAAATAGAAGTAAAAAAAAAGATTTCTAAAAACCACGTTTTTATAAGAAAATAAATTTTAAAAATTTTAAATGTGAAATAAGTACTATGATGTAATATGACTAAAACGTGGGCGGGCGCTTGTGAGGTTTAACATATGCGGTCACTCATTCTCTCACTTATAGCTCTCTCTTTTGCCTTCTAAATTAGAAATCTTTAATTTTTATACCAAACACGTGCCACACGTTTTTAGTCATTTTAAATCAAATTACTTGAACTTACAAGTTTTAAATTATTTTCTTCTTTTTAGTCCACCTATAAAAACTTGGTTTTTAAAAATCTTTTTTTTACTTCTTTTATTTTATTCTTTTTAGTCCACTTATAAAAACGTGGTTTTTAAAAATCATTTTTTTACCTTTATTTATTTTATTCTTTTTAGTCCACTAATAAGAACGTGGTAAAAGGGGAACTTATGAGCGATTTAATAAAACCAAGAAACCAAGAGTTAGAGGGGGGGGGAATTTGTAATAGTAATTGAAACCTTAAAATATACCATTTAATAAACATTGATGAGGAATTAGTAATTTTAAAAATTATGTCTTTTAGATGCAATCCTCCTGTATGAATGCATTCGAAAGTTGCATTCATTTTTTTTCCTTTACTTTATCCTGTATTCGGCATCACCGATTTATAAAATAAAAAAGACATAAGGCTGCTGTTAGGCTAGGTGGAAAGATATGATTGAAACTTGAACGGTTCAGTTAGGAAAAACACAATCAACAGAACCAGTTTACACATAAAACTTAGAAAATATACATAGGTCAACGAATCATTGGGTAAATGCAAAAAGCTGACGACAGCTTTTTCCCCACAGCGGGTGCCAAATAATATTATTGTGTACACTTGTTACTTCAACTATCTGGGTTTGGGATTTCTGAGTCCCGAGTCCCGTCCCACAACAGAGCAGGGCAGCAATCTATACATAACACGGCAGTGCCCCCCAAGCTGTACACAAAAGGGCAGTGCTTGCAAGATGTACACAGCAGGGCAATGCCCGCAGGCTGTACACAAGGCAGTGCCCCCAAGCTGTACACAAAAGGGCAGTGCCCGCAAGCTGTACACAACAGGGCAGTTCCCACCAAACTGTACACCAAAGAGCAGTCCGAAGAAGCTGTACACAACATGGCAGTGCCCGCAAGATGTACACAACAGGGCAGTGTCCCCAAGCTGTACACAACAAGGCAGTGCCCGCAAGCTGTACACAACATGGCAGTGCCCGCAAGATATACACAACAGGGCAGTGCCCCCCAAACTGTGTTTTCAACATACAGCCACAGTTTCGATTGGATTGTGGGCGGTATTGGTATTGTTTTCGTTTGTTTGTTTTTCGCTTTGGTTTTTTAGCCCAGAGACACACCCGAGGGACTTGTGGCTGTAATAATGAACTCGCCAACTCTCTATGATATAGTCATCTGTGTGAGACTCGTCTACACGTCGACGTGCTCAAAGTTTCCATTAAGAATAATAAATGCTGCTAGTGTGTTCTGATTTACTTGGCATCAGGTATCGCACTGATGGCCGTCTGTTCAACCTCAGGAGGCTTAAAGCTAAGACAAAGCTCAAATTAGACAGCATCCTGGACCTTCTTTTTGCTGATGATTGTGCCCTTAACGCGGGCTCTGAAGCACAACTGCAACTAAGTGCTGATAAATTTTCCAGTGCGTGCTCTAACTTTGGGCTCACCATCAGCACAAAGAAGACAGAAGTGTTATACCAGCCGGCCCGGGCAAATCATATACTGAGCCTAACATATTCATCAACGGCTACAAAATCAACACAGTGAGCCGCTTTACCTACCTTGGCAGCACACTGTCCCAGAAGGCCAATATTGATGACGAGGTGAACTCGAGAATCTCAAAGGCCAGCGCAGCATTCGGTAGATTGCATGACAGTGTCTGGAACAGAAGGGGAATCAGCACCCAAACAAAACTAAAAGTATACAGAGCTGTAGTGCTCCCCACCTTATTATATGCATGTGAAACTTGGATTGTATATCAACGCCATGCGAAGTTGCTGAACCACTACCACACCAAAAGCCTTAAAACAATTCTCAATATAAAATGGCAGGAAAAAGTTCCAGACACCGAAATATTAGCCAGGTCAGGACTCCCCAGCATCCACACTAGCCTCATGCAAAGCCAACTACGCTGGGCGGGGCATCTAGTGCGCATGCCCGACCATCGCCTCCCCAAGAGGCTCTTCTACGGTGAGCTTACAGAAGGGCATAGAGCACGCGGAGGTCCACGTAAGCGCTACAAGGACGCTCTTAAAACTGCTGTGAAGGCCTTCGACATCGGACACGATTCCTGGAAAGCAGCAGCCAGTAACCGAGCCCACTGGCGCTCTATGATATGGAATGGCGCAGCTGTCTGTGAAGCTAATAGACAACAGGCTGCCAAGTTAAAACGTCAAGCCAGAAAGGAACGTATCCAAAACCCTCCTGAAGGGATCGCATCCATCTCTTGTCCGACATGCGGACGCCTTTTTCGTGCCAAAATAGGGTTAATAAGCCACCAGAGGACACATGTGGCGGCCCAGCAAATATGATGAGAGTGGTCATCGTCGACCACGACGGACGAACAACAACAACACTTGGCATCACTGCTGCCAGCGCTAAATTTTCAATCTAGATCTAGGTTTTTTTGACCTTGTCTAGGTTGCTAGGTATTTAAGTACACAAATTAATAAATTTGTGAAATTAATATGCTAAAGAAATTGGAATTTTCAAAAATAAAATTAAGTATTAGATGGCAACAGTTTTTTCACCTGCTCTGTCACGTTATATTATGATATATATAGCTCTACCCCACTGAATTCGAAAGATGGCACTGCTTGCGGTGCCATCAGTCTAAAGAAATCTGGTACACCATAAAACAGCTTGAATGAGCCAAAATATTCAATTTTATTAGACTTTATGACAAACTTAAAAAGCTCTACAATTTTCTTCTGCCTGCTTTGAGAGAATATTCTCTCAAGTATTCATGGTATAAACCAAAGATAATCTAATACAACCCTCAGATAGACATAGTAATAAAATCACTATTGGGGCCGTCCATACAGTACGTCACGCTCCTGAGGTGGTAGGGGTTGTAAGAAAGTGTGACAGTTTGTGACAGGGGAGTGGGTGGTCCGGCCATGTGTGACGTCACGGTGTTTTATATTAAATTTTAATTATTTTGTTAAAACAATTTTACATTTTTTTTCGAAAGTGTGACGTACTTTAGGGGGGAGGGGGTCCGAGATCTGTGACAGTTTGTGACAGGGGGAGGGGGGGTAAAATAGTCAACAATAGCGTGACGTACTTTATGGACGGCCCCATTCCTATTCCGTATGCAACAACAAACACAAACAAAAAAAATCTCGTTCTTTCCGTCCGGGATTCTGAAGTGGAATGGGTTATCTGATCAAATGAGGAAAATCAAAACTATCAACATTTAAAACTCTATTAACATTTAAAACTCTATCAACATTTAAAACTCTATCAACATTTAAAGCTCTATCAACATTTAAAACTCTATCAACATTTAAAACTCTATCAACATTGAAAACTCTATCAACATTTACAACTCTATCAACATTTAAAACTCTATCAACATTTAAAACTCTATCAACATTTAAAACTCTATCAACATTTAAAACTCTATCAACATTTAAAACTATATCAACATTTAAAACTCTATCAACATTTAAAACTCTATCAACATTTAAAACTCTATCAACATTTAAAACTCTATCAACATTTAAAACTCTATCAACATTTAAAACTCTATCAACATTTAAAACTCTATCAACATTTAAAACTCTATCAACATTTAAAACTCTATAAACATTTAAAACTCTATCAACATTTAAAATTCTATCAACATTTAAAACTCTATCAACAATTAAAACTCATGAAAAAAATGCGAGACTAGACATAAAGAATTGATAAAAGCAGGACTCACGAATATTCTGTATAAAAGGAGCGTCTGCGATAGATAAAATAAGAATGGTGCCAAGGATGCGGATAATATTGCCAATAACATTTATAAGGAAGATGACACAAGTGATGAATAAATGCAGATGTAATTATATTTTATAAATATTTATGTGAAACATACTAATACCTTAGGGGTGTCCATAAATGACGAAACGCATCTAAAAGGGAGGGGGTCACACTTTAGTGAGATGTGTGACAAGGGGAGGGAGGTGTTTAAGGACTGCGAAGTCACATAAAAAATGCACAATTTTAAATGAAAGCTCCACTTAAATATTTGATTGCTTACAATAAATTTTTTAAATGACGTTTTAACTGGCTCCGCGCGAGTTACGATATTAGAATGCTGTATTACACTACATTTATAGTTAAATAACAGAAAATTGATTTGAAACATGCTAAATTTTAAGTAGGAAATACGTTGTTTTTTTTGTGGTTTTTTTTTGTGGGTGGGGGGAGCTTTGTGACGTCATATTTGTTTATTTTTTAGCGTTTCTCGGTTTTTTCTTTCGGATCTAGCATTTTTTTTTGACATGTTATCTAGGTTTTTTCCAAAATTGTCACTGGCAGCACTGCTTGGCATCCGACCTATTCGGACTTTCACGTTGTCTCAGACATTAGCTACAGCTACTGCTACAGTCACTCGTTGTCAAATTTCAGCGGTTAAAAGATCCGTCAGTGTCGTGGATTTTTTGGCGCTTTAAACAAATTATCTAACTTTTTTATTTTAACAATTTGTGTTGTTGGGTTGTCGTTGTTTTACTTTAAACTTTCAACAAAGCCACTGCATTCAATGATTTGATTGATGTGAGTTAGTTTCTAAACTTTCAACAAAGCCACTGCATTCAATGGTTTGATTGATGTGTGTTAGTTTCTAAACTTTCAACAAAGCCACTGCATTCAATGGTTTGATTGATGTGAGTTGGTTTCTAAACTTTCAACAAAACCACTGCATTCAATGGTTTGATTGATGTGAGTTAGTTTCTAAACTTTCAACAAAACCACTGCATTTAATGGTTTGATTGATGTGAGTTAGTTTCTAAACTTTCAACAAAACCACTGCATTCAAAGGTTTGATTGATGTGATATAGTTTCTAAACTGATCTACACAAGTCGCACAGTTGATTTTAATATTGTTTGCGTTAAAAATAAGCTTTAAAAAAAAATATCAAAGTTGCTACCCTTTACACAAGAGGTATTTCAAAATTTCATACTAATAAAAAAACATAGCTTTAAAAAAAACAAAAACATATTTATTTATCAACATGTCCATTGCAGTCAGTTTCAGTTACCTGCGTTACATATTTTAATTTGTTTAACAAGACGTATGGGTCAAGCACTTGCTAAATTATTTTTTTTAAGAAATGATTATTGTAAACTGTGAACTAAACGTGGCCCGCGCCGGCTCTTGACATTTAATTTGGTTCCAGCACGGCATTCGAGACCGACATTGTATTGGAGTTTTCATTGGAGAGTAAAATTGAATTCTCAACAAACACAGTCTGATGCAATGAAATATAACTGTGTATTTTATAATCTCAAGTAACGAGTCGTTGCATTTAATGGGCTCGCATGTATTGGTGGAAGTGAGGGTTGGATCTAACGCAGGAGACAGAAAATAACGCAAAGAGAGGTCGAAGGCGAAAAATCGCTCGGCATGGCATGGACATGACATGACGTATCCCATTGGTCTCGAGGGACGCTTCAAGTATTTCCGGTGGTCGCCTGGCATTCGCTCGTTGTGGGAATCTCGTTATTCTGTGATTCAGTGGCGTACGTCAGTTTTTTGTAGGTTGGGTGAAAGTGTGTCCGGCTATTCTGGCAGTAGAGGTAGACTTTTCAGAGGGGTATTTTGGGGGAGGGCGGGGTAGATGGGAATAAATTTGTAATTTGTGGTTAGCTTTCTTCGGCATTGCAGAAAGACAATAACAATAATTTTCAATAATATTATAAAAATAATAATATAATTACAATTATATTATATATCAGAACTTTCGATGTCGGTTTGAACATTCGGACACATAAAAAGAAAATGCACTCATAATTGATATTACATCTTTTTCAACAGATTTAGCATATTCAGACGCTACAGGTAATTATTAAAGTATGTCAACATAACACTTAAAAAAATAAAATGACCACTTGGAATTTACCAATCTAGTTTTATTATCAGTCTCCATTCAGGTTGAGATTACAGCTAATGCCATGTGTGCGCACACTTCATAACAATCATCACCTTAACATTTGAGAAATACATTGGCGTTGCCACGTAGGGAGAGGCGTATTCAATGTTGGTGGTTGTAGGCAGGACAAACTTGGTCCATTTCTTCCGTTCAAATTCACTGGACTCTTTACAACACTACTTGAAACAACATTATAACTAGGCAATATGGGTTAACAGACGCTTAAAACACTATGTAATTTGGTTGTTGCGTCGGCCTGTGTATATTTATTAATAGACGCTTAAAACAATAAGTAATTTGGTTGTGACGTTGGAATGTGTGTATTAACACAGTGCTTCTCAAAGTGGTGGTCCGCAGACCGGTGCCGGTCCGTGGGCCATCCGCCGCCGGTCCGCAGAAGGTCTAAAAAAAGGACAGACAAAATTGTCAGCGCAGGGAAAATAGTGCACATGTCCTTGGTGGAATGGAACAAATTCCTGCCGGTCCGCCATACTTAAAAGTTTGAGGAGCACTGTATTAACAGACGCGTTATTCTCCTTTAAGAATTACTGCCCCTAAATACGAAGTGAAACCAAATTATGGTGATAGGATGCGTGATGGAAGGATGCATCGATTTACTCACCAGACGTAGTTCTCCGTACCTCCCGGCGGTGTTTGCTTTCATTTGATAACCCTTTTAGGACAGTTTTAATATCGTGCCTCCGGTCAAAGACAATGACAGTATTTTTTAAGTATTGCTTTTAAAAACGTGTAAAAATAAATGTTTTTAAAATAAATAAAATGAAATAAAATTCTGACGGGCCAAAAATGATGATTGTATATTTAATAAAGAAATGCTATTGAAAATGTTGTTGTGGGAACATTTCCAAGGCCGTCTTATAAAATTATTTCTACATTGGTTTGATTATAATCCAAGTTTCCAGTTTCTGTCTTGATAGACTGCGAATATGTCGATGGTAATTCTAATAAATTCAAAGTCTATGAGATCCTGGGCTGTCACGTACGTCGTGTGCTTTTTCAAACTACAGAGCTCTTCAAAACGTGTTAACAGTATATGGATGTCAATTAGTCGAATCGTCCGTGATCGAGCGGTTAGTGTTCAAACTGACCGGGGTCGAAACATTGAGGGGTCCAAACATCGTGGGGTCGAATCGGTATGGTGGAATCGTCCGGGGTCGAAACGTTATGGAACCCCCAAAATAGTTAATAGAATACATTTAATTAAGTAATTACAAATCTTTTTAGAAAATTATGTCTTTCGCTTCAAAAATTCCGTTTTACTTTTAACGTGTCTTTACTTTGCGGGTGTTTTCCATTCAGAAATTTCTTTCTATCTCTGTCTATGATTTTGAATATATCCCTTTGATTTGAGCTATTAGATACGGATCCAAAACATTTTAGAGAGTCACTTTTAAATGCTATAATGTAAGACCCACTGTGTTTTTTATATTGTTGTGTGAAACAATTCATCACTTGCGATTGACCGACTGTACGCATCACAGCGTAAGACCCCGCGGCTATTCTCTACCACATGGTATCGAGCGAGTATCTGACATCTCTAAATATTTATACTTCCACGGCTGCGCGGCCACAACTTCTGTACAGCAAAGTTTATTGTGTGATTTGATGGCTCCGAAAATGTTGCTAATTCCCCAGGCGCTTAGAGAGCCAACTCATAGCTTCTATACAGCAAAGTGTATTGCGGGATTCGATGGCTCCGAAAATGTTACTAATTCCCCAGGCGCTTAGAGAGCCAACTCATAGCTTCTATACAGCAAAGTGTATTGTGGGATTCGATGGCTCCGTAAATATTGCTAATTCCCCAGGCGCTTAGAGACCCAACTCATAGCTTCTATACAGCAAAGTGTATTGTGGGATTCGATGGCTCCGTAAATGTTGCTAATCCCCAGGCCGCAGAGAGAGAGAGAGCCAACTTGCCATCAGTGACGTACTTAATGTTTGTGCCGCCCATAAATTTCCTAAATAAGACTGTTCCTATCATGTGAACGTGCTCTTTGTAGAAGTCGACTTGCATTTTTCCAATAGGATTAGTTGTAGGCGACAGGGATGTTGGTGTTTCTAGTTTATGTCTAAATTAAATAGTGCTATTAGGTTTAAATTTAAAACACAGCACTTGTTTCTAATTAGATCCTCTACACAAAATGTGTGCAATTCTTGGACTGGACAATTCTGTTGAGATTCTGATCCTGTTTTCCTAAAAAGCTTGTTTAGGGTTAGTCACTAATTCTATTCAATGATGTGTTTCTTGTATGCGTGTTTGTGGGAGCGTGTCTTTTAATGTGTGTGTGTATTGACACGCCTTTTATAAATCAAAGAGCTTGTGAAAAGTCTGCTGCTAAAACGTATGTAATTTTTCGTCATGAGTCGTCTGTTCTTCCAGACTTCCGTTTGTGTTGTTGGCTTAACATATTGATATTACAAATGAAGAATGCGGTGTTACATATTTATTAATTGATATGTGCGTTTAAAACTCGCTTCAACACCCGAGTCTGGACATTATCTCGCGTTTTTTAAAAATTGATCTGTGCTTGCAATCGATATGTTTTGTTGTTTTTTCAAACGATTTCCTTTACATCACTGTGTACGATGCTGCCATTGATGGCCTGCAGAGACCTTTGCGGCGCCAGTGACACCAAAACAAAGTTGAAGTCAAGTTCTTTCTTCGTTCCTTTTGTCATACCGCATTTTTAAAATTTAGTAATTTTTGCAGTTATTTCAAGCTCTCGATTGTTTACCAAATAAGTGTACTCCTTTGTCTCTTTCTCTCTCCCTACCAACCCCCACGTAGTTTTATAAGATTGTTTTTGGAAATCTATTTCACGTGAGTTGAAGCAGAAAATAGAGGTCATTTGTTTCCCGGTTTTATTCTTACAGTTAATTTTCGAAGCTTTCCATGAATTTGAGCAAACTGGCGTATACGTTTCTGGCTTTAAAAAACAAAACAAACAAAACGTCTTTTGTATTTCGATGACAACGACATGAAATGTTCTAGTTCAATTAACGTAGTCAAAATTCAGGCTAAAATTGCATATTCATTATTTATTTTTACTGAAATTATTCTAAGATCCACGCTATGATTCACGAGAAGTGAAACCATTCCATAACTGTAGCAAGTATGTGGTGCTTCAAACTTGAACTTTTGTTTATCATGGATGAACCAGACAGCGCATTGTCCGGGACTACAGATCGCTGTGTTCTGTCAAGCTGTACATTTTGTCTGTAAGCGTTTACGGCGATGAAAAGCTTAAGTAATGAAATATGTACCGGAAAATCTGCTGGAGTTTTGCCATGGCGACGTTTTGGTTTATGGTGTCATGTGGTAAGGAAACACGTCACGGATTAGCAGAAGCCAAGGAGCCGCACTCAAAATGATGTTCGTTAGAATGGTGCGCTCGTTCATGGGCTTTGGTGAGTACTACACTGTTTTTATTATTATTATTTTTATTATTGTAATCATTTTTGTTAATTTAATAAAGTTAATTTGGACGTCATGTAGTTTAGGTTGGGTTGTTTTGTTTTGACGTTACTTTGTGAATAACCGTTATAATATTGTAGCTGAAATTCAATGCATATTTTCTAGCTTTTAGTTAAATTTTAATTGTAATCCAACTAGAACGGCGCGTGCTTCGTGAGTATTTTGTTTGCAGATGCATGTGATGAAAGCTCTCAGTGTTCATGTGATGAAAGGTCTCAGTGTTCATGTGATGAAAGGTCTCAGTGTTCATGTGATGAAAGCTCTCAGTGTTCATGTGATGAAAGGTCTCAGTGTTCATGTGATGAAAGGTCTCAGTGTTCATGTGATGAAAGCTCTCAGTGTTCATGTGATGAAAGGTCTCAGTGTTCATGTGATGAAAGGTCTCAGTGTTCATGTGATGAAAGCTCTCAGTGTTCATGTGATGAAAGCTCTCAGTGTTCATGTGATGAAAGCTCTCAGTGTTCATGTGATGAAAGGTCTCAGTGTTCATGTGATGAAAGGTCTCAGTGTTCATGTGATGAAAGGTCTCAGTGTTCATGTGATGAAAGCTCTCAGTGTTCATGTGATGAAAGGTCTCAGTGTTCATGTGATGAAAGGTCTCAGTGTTCATGTGATGAAAGCTCTCAGTGTTCATGTGATGAAAGGTCTCAGTGTTCATGTGATGAAAGGTCTCAGTGTTCATGTGATGAAAGGTCTCAGTGTTCATGTGATGAAAGGTCTCAGTGTTCATGTGATGAAAGCTCTCAGTGTTCATGTGATGAAAGGTCTCAGTGTGCATGTGATGAAAGCTCTCAGTGTTCATGTGATGAAAGCTCTCAGTGTTCATGTGATGAAAGGTCTCAGTGTGCATGTGATGAAAGCTCTCAGTGTTCATGTGATGAAAGCTCTCAGTGTTCAACTTATACTGAGAAACAAAGTACTTGATGCGTGTTGCTAATATTGAGATCATTTGCGTAAAGATGCATGAGATGAAAGCTCTCTAGTGTTCATGAGATGAAAGCTCTCTTGTGTTCAACTTATACTGAGAAATAAAGTACTTGCTGAGTGTTGCTAATATTGAGATCATCTGCGTAACGTCAGAGAAAATTCAAGAAAATTCATGTGTTTTTGTAAAGTAAATTAAGCACAAAATCCATGTATATTTTTGAAACTGCAAGTATCTGTCCGTTTGATTAGCCAGAGACACTTTCTCTCTCTCTATCTCTTTTCCATTGATCTTTTTTCTCTCACTCGCTCTTCTCTCCTCTTGGGGATTGAATTTTAATAAGACAATCATTATTTCTATTTAAAGTTATTAAATGGAGCGATGCGTCAACAGACACGGCAGATGCCAAGCAGTGTATAATAAAAAAAAACAGCAACGATTTTTGTAGAGTAATGCCAGTCCATTCGTGTGCGTACGACCAACCCAAAATTGCACGTGTTTAAACTGGTATATATAAACCAAGATAAATATCTGTTACCCTATTTGACATCCATTACAGGTATTGTTTCCAGTGTTTTCTGATATATTTTCACCGTGAAGTACCCACTTGAGCGCTGTTGAAATTGTATGGATATAATGCTAACCTGGTCTCTTTGTCTTTTTTAATGATATAGTTTTAGGGAGTCCATCTTAGGTTTCAGATATTGCACAAGAGTTTCACCCAATGTCAAAGTATAGATTGTATGAAGACATTATTAATATTAAAGAATACATATTTGGATCCTACCAGAAAGTAACGAAAACAGGAACGGTCTGAATGCACTCTGTTTTTAAAATGTATTTTTTCTATTTATGTGTGTGAAAGATTTTTTTAAGACTGTCATTACAGTTCTTCAAAGAGACAACACTTTCTGTTGCCATCAACTCAATAGTTTCATGCCATTTAATACCTTATCTATCAGAGAAGCAACTTCTATCAAGAAAATGATTGCGTCTTACCATTTCCCCATAGTTAGTCTAGTGTTGCATTTTAAAAGAGTTTTGATTGTTGATAAAGTGTTCGTTTTGATGTTAGTTCGTGTAGGCCATTTAATGCCGGTCTGGAGGCATGAGGGTTAGTATCCGATTTTACAATTGTAATGTCTTAACCTGCACATTCTTGCTCAATTTCCTTAATGTTAAAATCTAACAGACATGGCTTATTATCCACTTTAGAGTTTAGTCAGATGTTAATAAAATAAAATCCTCTTGAAGGAGTAAACTTTAAGAGAGATCCGCTGTTAATCAGAGGGTACAATCCTTCCCCCAATTTGAATATGACTATCGGGGGATCTCTATATTTGATCTACTTTACCTGCCTGACGTGTTCTATCTACCCACCGTCGAATACTCACACTGTCCCGTACATCGAGATCCTCCTAGCTGCCCGGCTCAACATTTCGTTTCCGATGTCCCGATGATAGAGCGTGGTCCCTTGATCCTCTACTCACTTGAGGTGAACTCTGATCGCCTTCAGAACTTTTTGTCTTCTTGTGGTTGTCTGTGTGAGATGGAAGGGAAGATCAAACGGAAAGCAGCCTTATGGTTTCCCCCCGCTATACCCTCTCTCTTCCCCCAGCCCTCCAAATAAAAATCCATTTTTGCCAGGAAAGTGCCACCGAGCTTTTCAAACGTGTTTACCACAACGATTTTGAAGTGCGTGTTTGACATTCAAATTCTGGAATAGATTCTCGCTTGCTGTATCGCAGTGGCCTCTATGGTCCAATGAACCAGTGTTCCACAACGCTTTGTCCACAAAATTAACATTTATTTTGTCCTTTTGAGGGCCGAATGATGTTTTGTGTTTTAATGTTTTCATTGAAGATGACCTTCGAAAGTTTGATTTAAATTTTCTGTTATTTCAGTATCGTTCTGTTACTTCAGTATCGTTCTGTTATTTCAGTATTGTTTAGATGTGTCACTATTGTTCGGTTATTTATCTATTACTAGCAGACCGGTCGTGCGTTGCAACGATCTCAGTAAAAATGAATAAATTTAAAGAAACCAATGAGTGTTATGTTCAAAAACAATTATGCAGAAACCTTCGCAGGAGAGTGGTAAAAATTCCAAGTTTCATAGCAAACGGATAAATAAATTAATAATTAAATAGCGTACAAAAGAAGGAACGATATTAAGGGCCCCGGCCCCAAAATGAGTGATAATATCGTTTTTTTTATTGCCATTGTACTCAAGCTAATAATTTTAATCGATAAAAATTCTATTAAAATTTAAGAAAATATTTATAATTTAAAAAAAAATTTTTAGTAATAAATAATAAATTATTAATAATTAATAATAATTTATATATATTTTTTTACGTACAAACATCTCCCGCGTAATATTAAAATTTATTTTACTAATTTATGTTGACCGGCAGACGTCAACTATAAAATGGCTGACAGCCAGAGCCGTATTTACACCATTTTTGGGCCCCGGGCAAAGAAATAGTGTTGGGCCCTTCCCCCGCAGGAATAAAAGATGAATATACATAATATATATAAATAAACATATTCCCGTGGGGCCCATATGCTCGTGGGCCCCCGGGCAAATGCCCAACGGGCCTATGCCTTAAGACGGCCCTGCTAACAGCATCAGCGCAGTTAAATTTAAACATATAAATAGAAAGTTGAGCAAAAATTTTGTTTTTAAGCTACCTGCGGATGGCAAAGTCGAAGATGGTGAAAACGTTTACTGTGTCCACTGCCATAAAAAATTCTCTTTTAAAGGATCAAATACATCGCTGAAGTACCACCTTCAGCACAAATCAAGTATCAACACATTGTCATGAAATTAAGTTCAAAATATTCGTAATTTTAAATGTCCGTGATAAATGTTCAGTTAAATGACGTCATAAATTTCTATTTTTGGTTTTAATCGAAATTATCGATTAATTAATCGATAATTTTTTCAAAAGTTAACGATTAAATTTAAATAAATCGATAACAGCCCTAGTAAAAAGACATTTGGGGCCCCCAGCTCCGAAGGAATGGACATTAGGAGTTCAGTGCACTATAGTAATATAGGCTCTTAAGTTTTTATACACTAAGTTTGGTCAAATCCAGTTATTTTCTTATTATATAACGCTTAAACTACTTTTTATATAGCTAATATAGGGGGAAAATGACATTAAGGGGTCATTCGGTGAAAGAGGTCATTTTAATTCAGTTTTATTGTGGATATATTTCTCAACATCTTAAAAAATTGAATAGGAAAAATATCTTAAACATATACGAAAAAAAGACATTTGGGCCCCCCGGCCCCGTAGATATTGACATTAGAAGTTCAGTGCTCTATAGTATTTTAATATGGGCTAACAAGTGTTTGTATACAAAGTTTGGTGAAGATCTATTCATTTACTAAGTAGCTAACGCATAAACTAATATTTATATAGCTCATATAAGCAAAAAACGAAATTAAGGGCCCCGGAGCCCATTTAGGGCAAGATATGAAGTTCAGAAACCTGTTCATTTCAATATGGATAATAGTGGATACATTTACCATTATTTGTAAAGTTTTTTAATAATTGAATTGAGGAATAAAATCTTAAAAGTTTAAGTAAAAAGGTATTTTAAGCCCCCAGCCCCGAAGTAGTGGCCATTAGGAGTCAATTGCCCTATAGTATTATAATATGGGCTACCAAGTTTTTGTATACAAAGTTTGGTTAAGATCTATTTATTTACTCAGTAGATAACGCTTAAACTAATTTTTATATAGCTCGTATAAGCAAAATATGAAATTATGGGCCCCCGGCGCCCCATGAGTGTTAAATTTTGAAAAAAGTAGCCAGTTACCATCCTGGGAGCGTACTCAACAGTCTCGAAAAGTTTGATGACGATCGGATGAATGGTTTAGTCAGCAATAAAGGGCATGTACACACACACAGACATACTTTGATTTATATATATATATATATATATATATATATATATATATAGATTTGGTTATTGCTGTATTGTTAGTTGACGCACTGATTATACATTCCAACCAGATTTTGTGCACATCAATGTGCATGTGTTGAAATAACGAAACCATTGCTCCAGCTATCTGAAGTTCTATTAGGGTGGGGGTGGGGGCGGCCCTCAGAATGTTCCAGAAACTTTGTGCCCCTTACTTGCGCCCTGTCTGTTTATCGTAGGTATTTTCCTCTTATAGTCTTCCTCCTCTCTAGCTATGCCATGGCGTCTGGTAACATTTTTTGTTGTAACGTCCACACTATGTACCCAGGCCTGGTGTTATTGATTGGGCTCTTGGGGGTCAGCACGACATTTCCCCCTTTATGAATCTTCTGAGCTGACCAGAGATTTGGCTTGCAAATGGCTGTTGACGTTAATGGCTTGGTTTGGAATGTAAAAAAAAAGTTAATTAATGTTATTTCAATTTTTTTTTATAAAACTTAGTTCATGAATTTATGCCTGGTGACTTTTGAGTTGATGACTTTATGCCTGATGACTTTTGAGTTGATGACTTTATACCTGATGACTTTTGAGTGGATGACTTTATGCCTGCTGGCTTTTGAGTTGATGACTTTATGCCTGATGACTTTTGAGTTGATGCCTTTAGAACTGATGACTTTAGAGTTTCCGACTTAAGAGTTGTAGACTTAAACGTTAATGACTTTAGAACTAATGAGCTAAGACATGGTGGCTTTAGATCTGACTAATTTAGACTTAATCCAGTGAGCAAGTCATTAATTAACTCACTCACATGTTGATCTACGTTTTTATCAGCTATCAAGTAATTATTTCCCTTTGATTATGCTTCAATTTATCCTTCCCCTAAAAAACTTAAATTTATTATTACTTAAATAAGTACTTCGATTGGTCGCTCTCTAGCTTTACTGCAGTTGTTCTAAATCTAATCTGCACTTGTTGGTCTTACTCCAGAAATTGTTCCTCTTCAGTTTCCGACCAATATCTTCAGAAGTAAAACCCACCGCTCCTGGTCGCTGAGTCAGTCATAGAAGTAACTCTCAGAAGTAACTCGGTCAGCTTTGACTCAAAGAAACAACATTGTGCAAACAAGCGGCCAGGAGTAATTGTGTTTGAGCAAATTAAAGTATAACAAAATATCCGCGCGGAGCCTCCTTTTGAAACTGGCAACATCGTCTGATGAAAATGAGATTACACGATCGATGCTGGGAGCAACTCCGTTAGTGAGACGGCATCTTTAGGTCTTGGGCGCTGGCTAGTTGACTGGTTGTTGCTTCGAATGGCGTGGAATGAGTTTGTAGTCCCGTGGGAGAGAATAATGGTGTGTGTGTGTGTTTGTTATGTTATGGATTTGTGTGTGGGTGTTGATGAATGACGACTATTACTATTTAAAAGAAATTAATTGAACTTGACCACATCGGCAACAATCTGACCAATGCATCAGTGGGCCACATCGGCAACAATCTGACCCATGCATCAGTGGACCACTCCCGTGATCCTCATGTTATTGGCTGTTTGACTATCTTACCCCACCCTCTAACGTTAGCCGACCTTTCGGGGCCATTTATTGACTCTCATCCTCTCTTAGTTAAATACAATGGGTATCAAGCCCTTCTCGTACAAACAGGGCAGTTCGGCTCTACTCCACAAACGTAACTTACGTAACACTAGTGCATACGACTGAAACATGATACTGGAATATAAGATTTGAACACAACACGGGCATTAGACTGGAATGTAAAAGTTGAACATAAAACTAGAAACAAACCCCCAATATAAGACTAGAAAAGAACCAGACCATCAAAGAAAATTATAATAAAAACATTAAATGTCTTCAAAAGGCCTCAATGACCCACTTACCCAATCCAGCAGCTACCAATGTCTTCATAAGTCCGCAATGACCCACTAACCCAATCCAGCAGCTCCCAATGTCTTCATAAGACCACAATGACCCATTAACCCAATTTATTTGCTTCCGATGTCTTCACAAGACCACAATTCGCTCAGTTGTTTGGAAAATGAAGTCTCCACACTAAAACCTACAGGTGTATTTCCTATAAATATCAATCACAGATGTATTGCATTCTTAATCTTCTTTTCTTAACTCCGTCGTTTTTTTCTTACCCCAAGCCTGCACGATTTCTCTGTTTGTACTCACAGTGTAAATAAAATATTCATCTTGTTCAATTTGTTTCTTCACAAACCCAATATTATTCTACTTTGAATTCCTCTACTTACTGTGTTATTCCTCATCTGCTCCTCCGCCTAGGGGAGGGGCAACAAGGTGACTCCAATTGTCAGACACTGACCACTGGTCAAGAATAACGAGCCGCTTGACCAGGCTTAGCTTTTTAGTCCCGGTAATCTACCCCCCAAGGGATGTGCACTTTGTCTGGTACCGGGCGCAAACCAATAATTGGATTCAGTTCTAAACTAGGCGGACAATCCAATGTCTGTGAGGATCTGTAGGCCCGTGGTGAGGGGATTACCCGCTAGCTTGACCGTGTTTGACCAAATGGTCAGCGCTAAGGGATGACCCGATGTGGACGTAATTCATTTGTTACGTGCTAATCATGCCATGGGATAAGGAAACTGTTCAAGGGATTGAGTGGTGTAAGCCAAGAAATTTTGTCAACCATCTTTCTAAAAGTTTCCAAGTATTGACTTATCCAGAGGCGTCACTAGGGTTGATGTCACCCAATGCGATAGCTCATGGTGCAACCCCCTCACGACTCACCCCATAGACCTTCCCCGAGTCAACCAGTGCCACATAAAGGGAACCCACATAAGTATACATATTGTTGTCACCCCTTGTTTTCGTGTCACCCGTTGTTTTCGTGTCACCCGTTGCGGTCCGCTCCCTCCGCACTCCTCTAGTGACGCCTCTGGACTTATCCAAGTATTTCTGTGCATGTGTTTGTGTGTGTATTTTAATGAGTTTAAATTGTTACCATATCATCTGTTGACAACAAGCCAAGAAAACATAAACACGCCTGCAGCTGATAACACATGGGTTTTGACTCTTAGCTTAGGTTTTTTTTGACTTAGCTGTTGCGGTCGCTGAAGACTCTCAAACTCTGCTAAGTGTAGCTACTCGGGGCTCATGGGAAACGCGTGCTTCCTAAAAACAGACAACGCAAAAAAAAATTGTGTGAAAATGTAGCTGACACGACAAGTTCGAAATGATTTATTAATATGTTTCATTTTTTAAATAGCTTATATTAACTTCACCGTCTTGTCTGTCTGTCGTGATCTCTGTTTGGTCCCGCCGAAAAACAAAAGTAAAAAAATGACCCACTTCCCGTGATGCTATCGAACTGAAATTTTGCACATAGACTTTTGCCACCTAACAAAACAATGCATCGTATCAAAATTTCAGATCAATCAAATGTACCGTAATGAAATTAATGAATTTTTTGTTTATCTCTATGTATCTCTATGTAACATGTAAATTTGTGTTCTAGAATGTCACGCGGTGTGTATTATATTGAACAACCTTTTTACTATTTTGCTGTCGCGCGGTGCGGTGCGCATTTTATTGAACATACTTTTTATAATATATTCCCGATCTGTAAATGTTTATGCTAGTCTGTCGCGCGGTGCATGTTACATTGAACATAATCAATACTTTTAGCTACGTCTCATATATAAGGGATTCATAGTCAAAAACTTTTATTTTACAGGTTATTTAATTAAATCCTTTTTTATTAACTTCACCGTCTTGTCGTGATCTCTGTCGTTGTCCTGGGGAAAAAACAAAATTAAAATATGACCAAATTCCCGTCATCATATCGAGCTGAAATTTTGCACATAGACTTTTGTCACCTAACAATACATTGTTTCAAAATTTCCGATTGTTTGAATACACCGTAATTAAATTAATGAATTTTTAGATTATCTCTATGTATCTCAATGTAGCATGTAAATGTTTATGCTAGTCTGTCGCGCGGTGCGTATTATATTGAACATAATCAATACTTTTTGTTATGTCTCATATATAAGGGATTTATAGTCAAAAACTTTGTTTTTACGGGTTGTTTTTATTTATCTTTGTAACTAGTGTATCACCCGTCAGAAATGACGGAAGAATTCAAAATAAATATATTTCAGCTGAAATCTATTAATTTTGAAACAATACACATGAGAATAAAAAAAATAATGTAATACAGAACTTTAATTTATTTTTAATTTATTCATTTATAATCATATTTAACACATTTATACGGACGTTCGAAGAGAGTTATTTTTGGTGCAGTAATTTGGTGCGCTGCTTTCTAAAATTAGTCGCGTCCCGGACGGGACGGACGGACATTGAAAATTATGTATGTTGATACTTTTTTGAATGGCTTACTGTGTGAAATTCACTTTAAATGCGTTTAAGTTAGTTTCCTTTTTAGTGGTGTAAACTCATCTTTGATGTGTAATATAATACATAGTAAGTGTAAAATTTATATTCCTTAGTATATTTTTAAAAATATAACAAGAGGGTAAATGTGAACGCCCACCAATATGAGTGACCTCAGTTCACAGAATGAAGCAGGCTCAACGTTTGAAGTAGTAGGTCAGATGACCACTTTATAAGGCACATAAGCGGAACTGAGCGATTAGGGCTGCGGAAATTAACGATTAATTTCTCGATTTAGCGTTACAAATTTTAACGATTAAAATAGTTTTAACGATTAATCGACCCACCAATTATACATGTACTGTAAGTCAAAAAGTTAAATATTTCGGCTGATAAATATAAACCAATTTCCGGACGATTACACGAACATTTTGGTTTTGCGTGAATGTTCAAAATGTTGATAAAGGTCATTGTGTCCATTGAGAGAAATCGTTTGCCTACCAGGCAACGTTCCCTCTAAGTCTAAGCTTCGTTGGTTAAAAAAACCCACAATATCTTAAACAAATTTGCACAAAGTCCATTTTTTGTGCAATATTTTACAAAATTTGCTGCGCGGTGATTCTAAACTCCTGCGTGGCGCCGGTCAAATATCTGCGCAGCCGCACTGCTTAAAGGGAACATTGCTACCATGTTTCTAACACTTCACTTACATATCACCTGCAAACCAAACATCCACTACAGCAGGGGTTCCCAACCTTTGTGTACTCTAGAGCAGTGCTTCTCAAACCTTTTAATATGGCGGACCGGCATGAATTTTTGCCATTGCACCAGAGACCGGTGCACTATTTTCCCTACACTGACAATTTTTTCTGTTCTTTTTTTATAACATCTGCGGACCTTCAGCGGATGGCCCACGGACCGGCACCGGTCCGCGGACCACCACTTTGAGAAGCACTGCTCTAGAGCACATTCTAAAATATCGGAAGGTTGGCGGGCACCACCTATTTTTAATCGACAAACTCCATCCATAACTTCTCATTTTCCCATAATTTATCTTCTTATATTCATAATTTCTTAATAAATAATAAACAAAAAGGTTTCAGAATAATGAAATTATTATTCAAATTGCATACACACAGATAAATGTATTTACAAAACGTAAACAAAGTAAACTAAAAACACAAATACAAAGAAAACATTTTATAAAAAGATTTATCAATATGTCAATGTGATCTTTGGCATTGCCTATCATTGGCCAGTGCGTCACAATAAGGAGAGTTTGACGATAATCCTGTTAGTTAACAATCATAAAAATGCTCATCGGAGAGTCGAGATCTATATCTTGATTTTATTAAGTTCATGTTTGAAAACAATGATTCGCATAAATATCTCGAACCGAAAAATGATTCAATTTTATATGCTGCTTCTTTTAAAAAATGGGAACTTTTATCCGTCCAATGTATTCTAAAAATCATCTGATATTAAGGATTTTAGCAAAATATCATTCTTAAGGTCCAAAATTTCTAACTCTAGTTCTTCTGTCTTACCTTGAACAAAATATGCAATACATGCGGCAATTTCCATTACATCTATTTGGCAAGTAAAAGGATTGATACAGAAGGAAACAATTGGATCGATATGTTTAAACTGCAAAAATCTCTCTTCAAACTGTTTTTTTTAACACTTGAAAATGCTTAATAAATAATGACCCGTTTAATTCATTGTCACCTAGCATTTTCTTCATATGTGGGAAATGCACGAGAGAATGTTTATGGAAAAATTCTGTCTTTGTCGAATAGTGGCGGGCACATACGAATCGTTCTGCGGGCGCCATGGTGAACGTGGTCACGGGGTTGGGAACCCCTGCACTACAGTATCGGAAACTTCAGCTGAGACAATCTAAAGCTATGGGAACGATTGTTCAGTTTGGCGGGTTATAGTTATATTGTCCAGCTCATCACTTGAACCAAATAATGTCAATACACTTGTCTGTTTGCGTTGTTGGTTAAAAGATGTCATTTAAAGCAAACATTCCAGTGTTATTTCGATTTTCGATAAGTATTTTAATAAATGTTACTATTGACACCATCAATTTCAATTTTTGGCTTTTATCGAAATAAATAATTTGTTCAGAAGTTAACAATGAAGTTTAATTGATACGTTAACAGCCCTACGAGCGACACATGCACACACAAACACACACAGGGCGGATTGGCGGATAGAGGGAAAGTCGTAGTTAACTGTACATACGTCTTTTACAGCATTCCTGAAAGTTAGGAGAACTAAAACTATTTTGCTTACACAACGGAATGTAATGTGATGCACTGGACATAATAATTAGTGACATAGCTCAGGTCATGAACATAAGTCGTCAGTCGTCATATGATACCTGTGCCTTGGGTCGTTTCTGAGATAAAGATGCTGAAGGTGATTCGTGTCCCATCCCAAGTGTTAATTAGCCAACACTGTCCCAGTACATGCTGACAAACAAAAATACATACATATATACATATATATATATATTATATCATATACTAGAAGACGAAAACTGTTATCTCAATGCTTGCTGCATGGATTCACAAACTCTCTCAGAAAAGTTGAATAAAGGAAACAAAGGACCACTTTAAAAAAAAATATTTTCATTGGGAAATTTGACTAAAAAGCATATGAAATGGTCATTAAATTGACAGATAACGAAATTATCAAACGATAGAATGGAAATGTTGACACGGGAAATCAGAGACGCGCAATAGTTTTATCTGTCTTTTCACATGATGCATGCAGTGCGACAGTCAGGTTGTGACAGTAGGTGAGCGCGCATACATCTCAAGTTGTGACAGTAGGAGAGCGCGCATACATCTCAAGTTGTGACAGTAGAAGAGCGCGCATACATCTCCTCGTCTCACAGCTACATGTACCTAAATATCGCTGTCGTTAACTTTAAATTTTGTTTCTCCAATATTCAATATCTGTCAAATAGTGAATAGCGGCATACCGCGTTTTAAATAAATAATGAACTAAATAAATGAAGAACGTAATTGACTTTGAGAAGCAAAGTTTTTGGTAACAAGGAAATCTACTTCTATCTTTCCGTCACACTTAAGAAAATAGTTAACCCTTAGGCTTTGTGGCGTTTAATTTCATTGCCATTCAATGTGAGCAACAACGACAACTATTAAACGATCTTGTTTCTGTGTCATTTGACTTGACGCAAGATCTAACTTTGTAAACCTGGTTCAACTAGACATATGATAAGCGAATCAAACAGCGATTATGACAATAATATCCTAACTTATTTCTTCTCTCTACCTTTAAAAAAATTATTGTTTTGGCCCTCCCTATACTCCTTCATTCACTATACTCCCAGTCTGTCAGAGACAACACTTATTCACTATACTCCCAGTCTGTAAGAGACAACACTTGTAATTGCATGCATACGTCACCAATACTTGTGCTCATTGATGTAAACACCACAATTATGACACTGTAAAACCGTATTTTGAACCTCTGTCGTAAGTCGTAACGCCCGTAAAGCTCCATGTGATAACTTATCACGGTCAAGTTGGTCGCGGCGCAGCACATTACTTTAGTCCAATCCTTGAGAAAACTCGCTCCATTGTACATATTAATAACGGGATGCAGGGAGTTGAAATGCTTCTCTCCATCGCTTTCTTCCGTTGTTTGTTCTCGCCATCTGTTGGACCATGTGGCACTGGTAGTGGTCCACTTGGAACGTGTAAATATTTACAGTTTTACAAATAACACCCGTTAGGTTTAGGTTAGTTTGAAATAGTTGCGCCATGTTAGTGGATAATTACAGTGTTGTTACGAAGTGCTGTGTTCATTTTAGTGTTCGTTTTATTCTTTGAAATTCTATGGACCCATCAATGGTCGTTTCTGAAACATTGCTTACACCGTAGCTGTTCTTGAGGAGTTATTCGGCTGTGTTTTATCATTGTAGCAACTTGGCTATTCTTACCTGATTTTTAAATAATTATATACTTATTTAGTGCAAGCTAGATTCCATGGGGGTATAGTCAATAGAGATGAAATCTTAAACCAACCTGCATTGTGTAGGCTAAAGTAGCCATATAGGCTAGGTGTCTGGGATAACCCACTCAGCTGCCACGTGCAGGCTAAAGTAGCCATATAGGCTAGGTGTCTGGGATAACCCACTCAGCTGTCACGCACAGGCTAAAGTAGCCATATTGGCTATGTGTCTGGGATAACCCACTCAGCTGTCACGCACAGGCTAAAGTAGCCATATAGGCTAGGTGTCATGGATAACCCACTCAGGTGTCACGTACAGGCTAAAGTAGCCATATAGGCTAGGTGTCATGGATAACCCACTCAGCTGTCACGTACATGCTAAAGTAGCCATATAGGCTAGGTGTCATGGATAACCCACTCAGCTGTCACGTGCAGGCTAAAGTAGCCATATAGGCTAGGTGTCTGGGAAAACCCACTCAGCTATCACATACAGGCTAAAGTAGCCATATAGGCTAGGTGTGTGGGATAACCCACTCAGCTGTCACGTACAGGCTAAAGTAGCCATATAGGCTAGGGGTCTGGGATAACCCACTCACCTGCCCGGCACAGGCTAAAGTAGCCATATAGGCTAGGGGTCTGGATAACCCACTCACCT
This sequence comes from Ampullaceana balthica, assembly GCA_944989445.1. NCBI lineage: Eukaryota > Metazoa > Mollusca > Gastropoda > Lymnaeidae > Ampullaceana > Ampullaceana balthica. Next base: position 855,922 of record CALYLW010000184.1, on the reverse strand, counting down.
GCCCGGCACAGGCTAAAGTAGCCATAGAGGCTAGTGGTCAGGGATACTCCGGTGCTGGGGTACTCCGGTGCTGGGGTGCATAAGGTTGAAAACAATTTGCTGTTACTTGACTGCTGCGCCATGTAAACAACTTCATTTAACACAAAAACCTCTACCAGTTTCAGTGAATTGTGTGTGCATTCAGCGCATCCCATTTTACCTGTGTCAGGCTAATACATTATCTCTCTCTCTCTCCCTGCATATACCTGTATATTCGCATTTATCTAGTTGACAAGTTATTCCCAAACTGATTGTGCGAATAGTCGCGATACGACTGTTTGTAAGAGATCAACAGTTAACTGAATAAATATCTATCTTTGATTGACGGAGAGCGTCAGATCCTTGTCATTCATATACTGTTAGTTTCATGGGACTGGCAAAACAACTTGATTAGCGACATGAAAGCCGTAACACTTACGAGGCGTGCTTACACAGTCCAATAAAACAATGCGTGGTGTGGCGCAAGTAACATTATATTGGCATAGGCGAATAAGAGAATATCATAGAGTCTGTGACATAGCCGTTTTCAGAAGATACAATGGCACCGGAGAATTCAAGCATACCTTAAACTTTAAACGTATTCTAGTATGTGTACATAATTGGCAATGATGAATTCAATAATAAGATGTGTTTTCTGTAGATGCAATGCGCCGCGACTTTTGGTACAATTTCTAAAATAAAGTGAATAATTCGTTTTTGAAGACTTTTAACGAAAACCTTAAAATTAACCGTTTATAATTACAGCCCTAAAAAAACAACCTACCTACATGATCTTTTGGATCCGCCACTGAAGTTTATTCACTTGTTCCTGGTAATGTTGATGTTGGTGTGTGTCGATAAGGTAGGGCGACTAAATGAGGTCCTCCAACACAATAAAACACTTCTGACGTGTTGGGGTGGGGGGCACTTAAACATTGGTCGCGGTGACAACAGTCAACAGGTGCCGTAATGATGAGGATATTGAACGTGGGACCTAGATAACAGAAGAAGGAGAAGTCAACACGCTTAACAAATAAATCATAAACCACAACACTCTCATAGGAATAGGCAGCATCAATACGTGAGACCACTCAGTCTTATCTCTGGTTGGAATCAGCAGTTCAGGATTACCTCTTTAAAGATGGACGTCCTCAGGAGGTTGCGGAGTCGGTCTATACCACATACCAACTGTAAGTACTTTGATAGTTTCCATATTGATAACATACCGGTCCATACCAAATGCCAACTGTAAGTACTTTGATAGTTTCCATATTGATAACATACCGGTCCATACCACATGCCAACTGTAAGTACTTTGATAATTTCCATATTGATAACATACCGGTCCATACCACATGCCAACTGTAAGTACTTTGATAGTTTCCATATTGATAACATACCGGTCCATACCACTTTGATAGTTTCGCTAGTGTTAACTAGGGGTTTACCGGATTCAATTTTTTGAAAACCGACCGGAGACGGATTTACAAATAAAAAACAAAATACATGTAACGTACTACATCACTTGACTTTGTTGAGTGGAGTCACCCGACTGTTCATTACTATAGACATGACCATGATGACATATACTCATATTGATTCATTGAAATGTAAAATAATTACATTAGATTAAAAAATATCAAGTTCTATAAGTTCAAGATGAAAGATAATACATAAGCACATAATGCTAATTTAGTAATTTTATTTACATTTTTTGTTTGATTTTTAGTTTACACATTGTTTTCAGTTAGCAAATTGATAGCTCAGTTACAACTCGCAAAAACAGCGACAGTTTATAGTTATTTCGCGAGTTATTATAATTATTTTCACCGAATGGTAGCAACTGCCGTACTCACACACTTTATTATCGCGCGGTATGCATTCATTAATACATGCTACGCATGCGCGATCAATGATCCCTCTAAGGTTCGTTGGTCATTGTGCAAAGTGAACATGTCGTGTGCAAAGTTGCACAGAAACCATTTTTTTATGGTAGAGCCATCATATATATATATATACAAATCCGTCTGCGGCCCCGGCTCCGGCCAGATTTCACTTCATAAATCCGGCCAAAATCCGGCCGGGTGGAGCCGGATTTGAAACATTTGAATGCGGTACATCCCTAGTTTAAATTTTTATTTACATCAGCGAGCAATAGTAAACTGGAAGTGCTACTGTGATATTGCCAAATCCGGCCCAAATCTGGCAAAATTAGACCGGAGCCGGAGCCCAAGCCCGATTTGTAAAAATGGCCGGACTCCAGATTTACCGGAGCCGAAATCCAGTACACCCCTAGTGTTAACATACCGTGTACGGTCCAACAGAGGCGTCACTAGGGGGGTTCGGTGAATGCTGATCGCACCGGGTGACGACATCACAAGTGCTGACAACCAACATGTAAAATTCTGTATGTTTTTGTTATTTGGCACTTGCTGACTCGGAGGAGGTCTATGGGGTAAGTCGTGAGGGGGTGACACCATGACCTACAGCACTGGGTGACACCAACCCTAGTGACGCGTCTGCGGTCAATACTTCTAAGAACGAAGTCAACTTGTTCCAACTAGTCTCATGCAGGTCAATGATTACAATAATATTTCTTTACCGTTACGTGTACAGTTTGATGTTCTCCACATTAATGTTTAAAATTAGTTTAAAATAGTTGTTTATTTCAAACAGGATTCGAATATGTGGGTGATGAAATTCCATGTTTGATATTTTGATACGCATCGACGCCATTGATAGGAGATTTGTGGTTTATAGGCCTTTCTGCTTGAAAAAACAAAATATGTGTGTGTGTGTGAATCTGAAAATATGCGCCAAGTAAAATCAGCTTTGTTCAACTAAATAACTTGCTTACAACTCGTCGCATCTTACACATTCGAGACAGTCATTTGTTCCTCGCGTCATTAAACATTTTTACGGAGCCCATAGAAAACCAATTGTTAGTTCCTATTAGAGATTAACCACGTCACTATTGGATATCTCATCGCAATAAGTACATGTACACTTGTTTGTTGTTTATAAACAACTTAAAATCTGATTAAGTCCCTGAACTCGATAGACTTATGCGTACCAAACAGGAGTTCTCAGGCTCTACGTTGAGTCTCACTGAGGTGATGTGCACACGGGCTGTAATAACTGATTTTATTTCTTCACCTCGAGCTTTTGCGAGGTTTCAATTTGTCCTTTTCAAATGATTGACGTTAGTACTGCACCATCCTTGTCTAATTGACGTTAGTACTGCACCATCCTTGTCTAATTGACGTTAGTACTGCACCATCCTTGTCTAATTGACATTAGAACTGCGACATCATTGTCTAATTGACGTTAGTACTGCAACATACTTGTCAATTTGCGCCTCTTGGCAGCAACATCTAAGGCTCTAAGCAACGTACAACAATAACAACACAACTTACAACAATAACAACACATCTTTCAGCAATAACAACACATCTTACAACAATAACAACAGATCTTACAACAATAACAACACATCTTACAACAATAACAACACATCTTACAACAATAACAACACATCTTACAACAATAACAACACAACTTACAGCAATAACAACACAACTTACAACAATAAGAACACAACTTACAGCAATAACAACACAACTTACAACAATAAGAACACAACTTACAACAATAACAACACATCTTACAACAATAACAACACATCTTACAACAATAACAACACATCTTACAACAATAACAACACAACTTACAACAATAACAACACAACTTAAAACAATAGCAACGATTCGCCACTTTCCTGCCCCGCCTTGATGCTGTGTTTCATTACGTGGCACGCCCACTTTCTGTCTCTGGACACCATCCATTATTTCCACTTCCTTTTTAACTCCTTCAATTACTGTCAGACGTTTATAACATTTCAATGAACTAACCTGCCTTTACATAACCTATACATATATATATATATATATTCAAATTCATGTTTTCCAAAGTAAATATAGTCTTAAAGAATAACTTAGACTGGCCATTACCTAAGTTACAATAATTTCAACATAAATAAATATGTTTTTTTTCCAAGATCTATTTTCTTCAAGTTCACATTTAGTTGTCGAACCCTTGTCCACAGCGACAACAACCACCACAACACCCTCAACGGTCATAAAAAACAACAACAATTCAAAACTCAATGCAAACCAGTTACAATGCCTCAAGGCTAATCAACAATCACCCGAGCCGCACGACCCTGACTTAAGGCAAAGTTATTGACGAACACATTCCTTATCTGTAAAATGGAGATGTCATACAATGTAATCGCTTTTTCCAACGTGCAATCGATACACAGCATCGCACATATCGCCATTCATCATCATTAACATTTTGACTTTCAAGATATCGCAGCCATTGTTAGTGTGGGTCTGTTTCACTGTCTGGTATCGGTCTGTGGCAAAGAATGCCAGTGTTTAGCGTTGTCTTTGTGGGTCTGTTTCACTGTCTGGTATCGATCTGTGGCAAAGAATGCCAGTGTTTAGCGTTGTCTTTGTGGGTCTGTTTCACTGTCTGGCATCGATCTGTGGCAAAGAATGCCAGTGTTTAGCGTTGTCTTTGTGGGTCTGTTTGACTGTCTGGTATCGATCTGTGGCAAAGAATGCCAGTGTTTAGCGTTGTCTTTGTGGGTCTGTTTCACTGTCTGGCATCGATCTGTGGCAAAGAATGCCAGTGTTTAGCGTTGTCTTTGTGGGTCTGTTTGACTGTCTGGTATCGATCTGTGGCAAAGAATGCCAGTGTTAAGCCACAACGATACACAGAACTTAGCAAATGTAGACTTCAACTACAAGATATGTGGCATCCTCGTAATTCATAATACTATAAGTCATTTATATATTTTTTCTATTCGCATAATCTCTCAACTCAATGTCTCATGCCCAAGTTTTATAATACTTTAACTCAAGGCCATACGACCATTGACCTAAATCTCTAAAGTTAGTGTTATTTTCCCCTTCTCTTATACTCTTTAATATTCGGTCGGTGTGCTCGCTATTTTAAAAGGATCTATAGAGAGCGTTCACAGTTAAGTAAGCAAAGTGTTATCATATACATTAATGTTTAATTTTCTTAAATTAGTAAAAATCTAAACATATTCATACATCATTGAACTTGAAATAAAATTATTCAAATGCAATGCTATACATCAATCCTGTGAGTCTCCTCCACAAAACTCTTGATTGGTCCAAGTCTGGGGCTGCTCTTTTTTGATTGGTCGAGGTCTGAGGTTGCGCTCTATTGATTGGTCCAAGTCTGGGGCTGCTCTTTTTTGATTGGTCGAGGTCTGAGGCTGCGCTTTCTTGATTGGTCCAAGTCTGGGGCTGCTCTTTTTTGATTGGTCGAGGTCTGAGACTACGCTTTCTTGATTGGTCCAAGTCTGGGTCTGCTCTTTTTTGATTTGTCGAGGTCTGAGGCTGCGCTTTCTTGATTGGTCCAAGTCTGGGGCTGCTCTTTTTTGATTGGTCGAGGTCTGAGATTGTGCTTTCTTGATTGGTCCAAGTCTGGGGCGGCTCTTTTTTGATTGGTCGAGGTCTGAGACTGCGCTTTCTTGATTGGTCCAAGTCTGGGGCTGCCCTTTTTTTGATTGGTCCAGGTCTGAGATTGTGCTTTCTTGATTGGTCCAAGTCTGGGGCTGCTCTTTTTTTGATTGGTCGAGGTCTGAGACTGCGCTTTCTTGATTGGTCCAAGTCTGGGGCTGCTCTTTTTTGATTGGTTGAGGTCTGAGACTGCGCTTTCTTGATTGGTCCAAGTCTGTGGCTGCTCTTTTTTGATTGGTCGAGGTCTGAGACTGCGCTTTCTTGATTGGTCCAAGTCTGGGGCTGCTCTTTTTTGATTGGTCGAGGTCTGATATTGCGCTTTCTTGATTGGTTGAACGCAGCCAGCGTTTTGTCATCTTGTTATTCACACTATACATTCACATCAGTAACGATTTTCTGATAAAATCTCTTTTCAAAATTTAGTTAGTAAAAGAAAATTTTCCCGTACCCTCGACTGAATGATATTATTTGGTGGTGTTGTTGCATTGTTTAGGCGAGGGTTTCCCCCCTTCCAAAGTGAGATCCTTTAATCGCTCAATATTTCAAAGAGAAGTGGAGTTACAAATTAAACTAAACTCAATATTTCAAAGCTAAATGGAGATGCACATTAAAATAAACTCGATATTTCAGAGCCAAGGGGAGGTGCACATTGAACTAAAACTCAACTTACGGGTTCTTTAAATAAGGCATCCGGGCAGAATAGCGACTGTCAAAACAGCGACCGTCATAATAGCGACTTCAAAATAGCGACTGTATCAAAACAGCGACTGTCAAAACAGCGACCGTCATAATAGCGACTGCATCATAACAGCGACTGTATCAAAATAGCGACTTTCTTCTTTTGCTTGTATTAATGTTTGAAAACTTACTGTGCCTAGCCTACAATGGAGTTTATAAAATAAAGAAAAGTAAGACACGATAAGCCATGTAGATTTTTTTTACAGAAGGGACAATACAAAATTAAATACAATCAACTGGAGGTGTGTATAAATAAATGTTGGTGATAACACATTTTCGGGACACATTTTGTTTTTTAAAAAATTCTGTGAAAAAAATAAAATTATAACTGCTATTATTTCAGTCAAATATATTTTGCAGAAAGCTCGATAGTGATTAACAAACATAGATGCAGTCGATTAATTTAGGGGGATTGCGGTGGTAGGGGCAGAGGTGGCGTGTGGCTGCTTTTTTTAAGCTAGAGAAAGTTCGACTACCGGACTTTTTGATACCCCGGATGTTTCGACCCTTTTCGTTTTTACCTCGTAAAATTGTTTTTTTTTCTAATTTCAAAAAAAATTCATAAAAATAATATAGTTTAATATTATTATCTATTGAAAATTAAAAACGGCATGAAATAGTTATTTTCAACGATTAATTTACCACTAAAAAGTATATACACTGAAAACCAATCAACATTAAGGGCGAATTCATGATTGTGTTAAATGCACCACTCCTCTGAAGTAGCAAGTCCATCCAAACCTATCCTACTCCACCCCCACCCCCACCCCCAGGCAATGTGGTCAGATAGTCATTTCTTAAGGTACCTACATTCTTTCAGCCCGCAATCCCTTTATTTACCTTCTCCCATAGCACGGGGTCCGTGGCCGTCACTTAGTTTAGCCTTCGTAACATGTCATTATGTAACCCTTTGACAGTTCGACCACAGGACGTTTTGACAAAGGGGGTTGTCAATATTATTAAAAATAGCTGCCCGGGTAACCATGATTCAAATTTTATTTTTTACTGAGCAGTTGTTTGTATTTGACTGAATGCGTGTATATATAGCATAAGTATAAGTTAATTGTTTTAAATTTTATTTTAAACACAATTTTTAATTTCAATAAATACTTCATCAAAATGTTGCTATTTTTTGGAGTTTTTTATTTTTTACTATGCATTTTTGTAGTTTTTTCACTTGGGTTCCTTGGGTAAGTTTAGACAATGAAAAGGGCGTCTATATGTCAAAAAAGTTTGGAACCACTATGTTAGGTGAACGGTTGGACAAGAATAGCTATGTGGTGAAGTCGCTGTTATGACAGTCGCTCTTTTGATACAGTCGTTATTTTGAAGTCGCTATTATGACGGTCGCTGTTTTGATACAGTCGCTATTTTGAATTTGCTATTATGACGGTCGCTGTTTTGACAGTCGCTATTTTGAACCCGTGCCTTTAAATAAGAAATAATTTACACGTCATGTTCATTTCTAGAGGTACTTAATTGAATTATTGTTTTATAGTTTCGTGCATTCCAAAATTAATAACTTTCCGTACGACTTTAGAAGAACATGGGAAAATTTGAGTTCCTTTTTTTTTCGGTGTAAATATACACTTATCAAACGGGCTATTTGAACCCATGTGGTTTTCGTGTATAGCAAGGGAGCGAACACCACTAACTGACAATTTATTCCTGTATTTTGAGGGGCATCATTTTCATGGGAAAGGACGGAGCGTGGTTGTTGACTTGTCACCCACGGGATTCCCTCCTAGGGACTATGGTTTAGTAGTGTGATTACACCGGCAGGTCTATTATAAAACATTTTAACCAATAGCCAAAGGGAGGTTGTTCTGTCTTTTTAAAGACAAAACAGTGAAACATATATTGTTCAAATCTAATAGCTCGGTTGTGTCCCTTACAACTTTAAATCTTATTTCTTCAAAAGCGGGAGTTGGTGGGTGTGGTTTCACGTTTGTGGGGTGGGGGCTGGGGTCTGGTAGAGACCTGTATACATATATTCTTAACTCACGATCAGAAATGGTTTTATACATATATCCTTAACTCACGATCTGAGTTTTAGTTATAGTTTTCTGATCACATATTCACTTGATGTAGACTGCGTTAAACTGGATTCCATTTTGTTGTGTGCACTTTTGAACCCTGAGCTTTTTCGTACACAAACATTGACATTAATGACTACAAAAAGTATGAGTTCCTATGATTGTGAGACATTTCACACGGCCACGGATGAATCTGGACATCTGTCCCTACTACTTTTTCTTTTAAAGAGACGATATCTTATGGGTCAGTACAGTCAAATATTATGACATTCATAAAACACATTAAAACTGATAAACGACACGATACGTCTGTTTGTTTTACATGTACGATATATATGTTTGTCTTGTTGTAGATGTACGCTATGTTTGTGTCTCTTTGTTGTACATGTACGAGATCTATGGATGTAAACATTGACACTGTTGGATTTGCTTTACTTTAAGTGACTTCCGAGAGCAATTTTTAAATGCGTCGTTCTTAAACATGAATCAAATACCGAGGATTGTCGCGAGGGTGTAAAAAAAAACCCCGTTGAGTCATGAAATCAATCGATCGAGCGCCCTGCCGTTGTACGGTGTTGTATGTCAATTTACAACATGATGCCACGGAACGATAAAACTTGTGACGTGTTGTGTGTTTCTCCCCAACGTCTCGGATGGCAAAAGCTTATCAGAGAGTGTAATAACATATTTGTGGATAGATCATTCCCATTGAAGACATTAACAAAATTCTCATTTACGGTCAGATTTAAATGTTATGCATTGTTCAAGTGCAGAGGCGCCACTGAGGGGGGGTACGGGAAATGCGGACCGCACCGCGTGACACCATCACAAGGGGTGACACCATCACAAGGGTGACACCATCACAAGGGGTGACACCATCACAAGGGGTGACACCATCACAAGGGGTGACACCATCACAAGGGGTGACACCATCACAGGGGGTGACACCATCACAAGGGGTGACACCATCACAAGGGGTGACACCATCACAAGGGGTGACACCATCGCAAGGGGTGACACCATCACAAGGGGTGACACCATCACAAGGGGTGACACATCACAAGGGGTGACACCATCACAAGGGGTGACACCATCACAAGGGGTGACACCATCACAAGGGGTGACACCATCACAATGGGTGACAACATCACAAGGGGTGACACCATCACAAGGGGTGACACCATCACAAGGGGTGACACCATCACAAGGGGTGACACCATCACAAGGGGTGACACCATCACAAGGGGTGACACCATCACAAGGGGTGACACCATCACAAGGGGTGACACCATCACAAGGGGTGACACCATCACAAGGGATGACACCATCACAAAGGGTGACACCAAAGTGTAAAATTCTGATTAAAATTTCAGTTATTTATGGAGTAAGTCGTGAGTGGGTGACACCATGAGCTACCGCACTGGGTGACACCATGAGCTACCGCACTGGGTGACACCATGGGCTACCGCACTGGGTGACACCATGAGCTACCGCACTGGGTGACACCATGAGCTACCGCACTGGGTGACACCATGAGCTACCGCACTGGGTGACACCATGAGCTACCGCACTGGGTGACACCATGAGCTACCGCACTGGGTGACACCATGAGCTACCGCACTGGGTGACACCATGAGCTACCGCACTGGGTGACACCATGAGCTACCGCACTGGGTGACACCATCAGCTACCGCACTGGGTGACACCATCAGCTACCGCACTGGGTGACACCAACTCTAGTGACGACTCTGTTCAAATGGTAACATTTAAACGCTTCATATAAACATCGCTAACTGTAAATGTTTAGACACGGACCGCACAATGTGACGCTGGCTAGTGCTTATGTCATTTCCATATATATTAAAAAATGACCGAATAAAACAAAGGGTGATTAGTGTAGTGCACTGTCTCTATCCCCACTAAATTTATTAATGGTTTTTGTTAAGGTCATTTGAAGACTAACAAGTATGTGGTTTACAGAAAAGTAGTCACAGCAAGTTGGTCAGAACGGACGGGGGTCAGCATGTGGTCAATCCGGCACTTTGCTCGACCCTCCCCCCCCTCATCTCGCCATCACCCCGTGTCCCCCGTCTGAACGACAGAATGAATGTTCTAGAAGGTCGCTCGGTGTGGAGTCATGTGAATTATCGATTAGGGTGACCTCATGGAGAATGTCACATCGCCCAAGGCAGGGGTGCCAGATTGGCCTTTTTAAGGCTAAATTCTCAGAATGTGGCCTTTTTTTAAGAGGGTTTGGCCTCAGAATTTATTTTTTTTGCATTTTGGCTTACTTTGTTTTTTTTTGGCTTTTTCTTTAAAAAAATTTTTAAAAATAAAATTAAATAAACGTATATATAAAATTATCTTCATCACCAAGAAAATAAATAAATAAAACATTCGCCAATAAGTCAATAACTTTATTAATTATTATTATTGTTATTTTGAATAGCTTACGTGTATGTTAGACATTAAAATGTTTTTTTTTAAGTTTAACGAAGAGGCTATTAAGACAAAGCCAGATATAGAATGCAGCTCACACTTTTAGACGCTATGTATGTTAGAGTCAGGGCTGAGCTTTTGTTTACAAATAAATGCAGTAAGGACTTTGTCGTGTCACCAAGAATGATTGAAGACTTGACATCTGATAAAGTTTATAATAATACTGCAAATAGCAGTCTTAGAGCAGTGGTTCTTAACCTGTGGTACCGCGGAAAACAAGTGGTCCGCGGAGATGTGCCTGGTGGTCCGCCAGCAAACCATAAATAAAATTGTTTTTTTTAATATATTTGAACACGAAAAGGTATAAATGTTGTGACATTTAGAATATATTGATTAATATCAAAATAATAATTAATTAATATCAAATATGCTTTGATTCTATGTTTACTTTGTTTATACCCAGGGCCGGACTAACACTCCGTCTTTCCGTGCAAATGTTCTATGTTACAACTTGCCCTATTTCTATGTTACAACTTGCCCTATTTCTATGTTACAACTTGCCCTATTTCTATGTTACAACCTGCCCTATTTCTATGTTACAACTTGCCCTATTTCTATGTTACAACCTGCCCTATTTCTATGTTACAACCTGCCCTATTTCTATGTTACAACCTGCCCTATTTCTATGTTACAACCTGCCCTATTTCTATGTTACAACCTGCCCTATTTCTATGTTACAACCTGCCCTATTTCTATGTTACAACCTGCCCTATTTCTATGTTACAACCTGCCCTATTTCTATGTTACAACCTGCCCTATTTCTATGTTACAACCTGCCCTATTTCTATGTTACAACCTGCCCTATTTCTATGTTACAACCTGCCCTATTTCTATGTTACAACCTGCCCTATTTCTATGTTACAACCTGCCCTATTTCTATGTTACAACCTGCCCTATTTCTATGTTACAACCTGCCCTATTTCTATGTTACAACCTGCCCTATTTCTATGTTACAACCTGCCCTATTTCTATGTTACAACCTGCCCTATTTCTATGTTACAACCTGCCCTATTTCTATGTTACAACCTGCCCTATTTCTATGTTACAACCTGCCCTATTTCTATGTTACAACCTGCCCTATTTCTATGTTACAACCTGCCCTATTTCTATGTTACAACCTGCCCTATTTCTATGTTACAACCTGCCCTATTTCTATGTTACAACCTGCCCTATTTCTATGTTACAACCTGCCCTATTTCTATGTTACAACCTGCCCTATTTCTATGTTACAACCTGCCCTATTTCTATGTTACAACCTGCCCTATTTCTATGTTACAACCTGCCCTATTTCTATGTTACAACCTGCCCTATTTCTATGTTACAACCTGCCCTATTTCTATGTTACAACCTGCCCTATTTCTATGTTACAACCTGCCCTATTTCTATGTTACAACCTGCCCTATTTCTATGTTACAACTTGCCCTATTTCTATGTTACAACCTGCCCTATTTCTATGTTACAACTTGCCCTATTTCTATGTTACAACCTGCCCTATTTCTATGTTACAACTTGCCCTATTTCTATGTTACAACCTGCCCTATTTCTATGTTACAACCTGCCCTATTTCTATGTTACAACCTGCCCTATTTCTATGTTACAACCTGCCCTATTTCTATGTTACAACCTGCCCTATTTCTATGTTACAACCTGCCCTATTTCTATGTTACAACCTGCCCTATTTCTATGTTACAACTTGCCCTATTTCTATGTTACAACCTGCCCTATTTCTATGTTACAACCTGCCCTATTTCTATGTTACAACCTGCCCTATTTCTATGTTACAACCTGCCCTATTTCTATGTTACAACCTGCCCTATTTCTATGTTACAACCTGCCCTATTTCTATGTTACAACCTGCCCTATTTCTATGTTACAACCTGCCCTATTTCTATGTTACAACCTGCCCTATTTCTATGTTACAACCTGCCCTATTTCTATGTTACAACCTGCCCTATTTCTATGTTACAACCTGCCCTATTTCTATGTTACAACCTGCCCTATTTCTATGTTACAACCTGCCCTATTTCTATGTTACAACCTGCCCTATTTCTATGTTACAACCTGCCCTATTTCTATGTTACAACCTGCCCTATTTCTATGTTACAACCTGCCCTATTTCTATGTTACAACCTGCCCTATTTCTATGTTACAACCTGCCCTATTTCTATGTTACAACCTGCCCTATTTCTATGTTACAACCTGCCCTATTTCTATGTTACAACCTGCCCTATTTCTATGTTACAACCTGCCCTATTTCTATGTTACAACCTGCCCTATTTCTATGTTACAACCTGCCCTATTTCTATGTTACAACCTGCCCTATTTCTATGTTACAACCTGCCCTATTTCTATGTTACAACCTGCCCTATTTCTATGTTACAACCTGCCCTATTTCTATGTTACAACCTGCCCTATTTCTATGTTACAACCTGCCCTATTTCTATGTTACAACCTGCCCTATTTCTATGTTACAACCTGCCCTATTTCTATGTTACAACCTGCCCTATTTCTATGTTACAACCTGCCCTATTTCTATGTTACAACCTGCCCTATTTCTATGTTACAACCTGCCCTATTTCTATGTTACAACCTGCCCTATTTCTATGTTACAACCTGCCCTATTTCTATGTTACAACCTGCCCTATTTCTATGTTACAACTGCCCTATTTCTATGTTACAACCTGCCCTATTTCTATGTTACAACCTGCCCTATTTCTATGTTACAACTTGCCCTATTTCTATGTTACAACCTGCCCTATTTCTATGTTACAACTTGACCCTATTTCTATGTTACAACTTGCCCTATTTCTATGTTACAACTTGCCCTATTTCTATGTTACAACCCGCTCTACACTATACAACTGATTGTTGTGTCTCTATTCCTCTGGGTGCGTGGCGTCCATTGTGATCACTGTCGTCCTTATAGTCATCATTGTGATCACTGTCGTCCTTATTGTCGTTATTGTGATCACTGTCGTCCTTATTGTCGTTATTGTGATCGCTGTCGTCCTTAGTGTCGTCATTGTGATCACTGTCGTCCTTATAGTCATCATTGTGATCACTGTCGTCCTTAGTGTCGTCATTGTGATCACTGTCGTCCTTATAGTCATCATTGTGATCACTGTCGTCCTTAGTGTCGTCATTGTGATCACTGTCGTCCTTAGTGTCGTCATTGTGATCACTGTCGTCCTTAGTGTCGTCATTGTGATCACTGTCGTCCTTAGTGTCGTCATTGTGATCACTGTCGTCCTTATAGTCATCATTGTGATCACTGTCGTCCTATTGTCGTTATTGTGATCACTGTCGTCCTTAGTGTCGTCATTGTGATCACTGTCGTCCTTATTGTCGTCATTGTGGTCATCATTATCAGACGCCAGGTTGGAGGCTTGCTACACACTGAAGTTGCCATGTATACATTTGTCCACATTTATTATAAAATATGCTAAGTTTGGGGGCCCTAAATCATCGGGGGCCCCTGGCTTTAGCCCGTTCAGCTTAATCCGCCATAGGCTATGACTATCGTGTGGGAAAAGAGATCATTTTAATAGATAAGATTTTATTAATTTATCATATTTTCAGCAATTCATGTATACATTTGTCCACATTTATTATAAAATATGCTAAGTTTGGGGGCCCTAAATCATCGGGGGCCCCTGGCTTTAGCCCGTTCAGCCCCCCCTTAATCCGCCATAGACAACGTGTGACGAAAAGGAGGAGGGAGGATGAAACGTTAAGCCCGGCCCTGGTTATACCGGTAATCACTTGACGTCAAACCAGATTCTAGAAAATAATGGGGGTGAGACTGCAACCAGACTTTTAAATTATTAAATGTATAAGATATAAACAGGGTATGAGTTAGCCTGACAGGACGTAACAAACGTTCGCTGTTTCACTAGATTCTAGAAGGTATAATAATAGTTGTTTTACTAACCTTCAGAAATAATATTTTGAAAACGATTAGTAAATTAGCATTAAATTAATATTAATATGAAAATAATTAAAATAATAAATTAATTAAATTGATTAAACACATGGATACATCTCTACTAAAGAAAATAACCGAACATACAGAGTAGGACAACATTGCGTATTCCTTATACTCATTCTCACAATCTGTGTGTACATAAAATGCAGTTCCGGGGAGGAAAAAAAGACGAATTGCCATACGACGGTATGATGTGCAGTATATGCGTCATAGTAAATGTTCAACCCAGACCACAGTGTGTAATATGCTCACAAATTCTACCAAATAAAGCGATGAAACCTGCACAACTCCGGTCATCTGAAAACTAATCATAATGTCTGCACGGAGAAACCATTGAAATACTTTCCCTGCTAAAACATTCACTTGATAGTCAGAAGTCAGAAGTCCTGCATACGGCAAGCAACAAATGTCAATGAAAAGGCTTTAAGAGCATCATTTTTGGTGGCTTTCTGAGTTGCACAGGCAAAAAATCCTGGTTATCAAGGACGTGGGTGGGGGGGGGAGTGTTTTACAGACTGAGGTGCTTGATGTTGTGAGAGAGTTTCTTGGAAAATAAAATCAAAGCTTGTTGATCATTTGAACGATAGCTTATAGGTTGCAGTTCTGTTTTACTTGGCTGCCATTTTAAAGAAATTATAAACTTAATTCATCTCTGCAAGGAAAGCAGGCACATTTAATCACATTTAATTATTACAAATAAAAAAGTGTCTCCTTTAACGAAAAAGCTTGATCTTCGTAAAACAAGATTACTTCAGGGGAACTATCCATGTTTGATAAATTGTACAAATTCACCGAGAAACAAGAAAATTCTGAAATCAATAAACAATTGTTGATCAATTTTTATTTCTGACCATATTCAATCACTGCAGGATCAATTCAACTTCTTCTTTGGTGATTTGAACGTTCAGAGTTTTTCGTGTGTTTCCAGTCCGTTTCTTGCACACATTGACTCATTAAATTTACTACCATCGAAATTAAACGAATTCATAGAACTGACCAGCGATACTACTTTGAATATTTTGCATCACAAAGTGAGCTTGATAAAATTTTTGTAGTACTCAGAAATGTCTCAGAAAGCTAAAAAAATACCTTTACCCTTTGCAACATCATATCTTTGTGAATGTAGATTTTCTGCATTGGTTACAAAGTTACAATCAAAACAAAACATAGTTCCCGACTTGAAGTTGAAGATGAACTACGATGGAGTCTTTCAAGTATTACACCTTGTTTGGATGTGCTATGCTCAAATGTGCAAGCTAAGGCTCGCACTAAATGAACTAATTTAGCAGTCTTACTAATACTGACTACTGTTTATGACTTAATGTTTTTTTTATAGTAGGCAATACGATTTATATAAGATTTTAAGTATAAGACTAGTATAAGTGACATTTGTTCATTACAAAAGAAAGCCCTTTCGATCAGTTTCCATTCAATATTTTTGGGAGCATGCAAATCGTAGCTTATTAGAATAGTTTTACTTACTAACCTAACATATATACTAGCAACTAGTTATAAACTAAGTATAATTATATACATTTCAAGAACGGGGTTATCACAATAATTAGGTGACCCGTCAAAACGGCCCCGGACAAAACGGCCCCGACATAATGGCCCCGGTCAAAACGGCCCCGACAAAACGGCCCCACAAAACGGCCCCGACATAATGGCCCCGGTCAAAACGGCCCCAGACAAATAGTTATCATTTTTCAACAAAATCTTTCTACATTTTAAGCTTTTGTTAACTTTTTCACCCTTAAATAAAGTAGCAAAATTGTAAAATTATATCTTGTGATGTTATTATATTGTTTCTTGTCAACAAACAGTCGCGATTGGTATCATTTTCGCGTAAAGGCTATTAAATTCACTATTGTGATGTCATAATTATTGCTTATTTTAGGCAAAACATGACACTGAATAGGTGTGTAAAAATACGAATTTAATATTTGATTGGACATTTTACTTTTAGTCTATCTATTAGTCCTGGGCCGTTTTGTCCGGGGCCGTTTTGTCCTGGGCCGTTTTGTCCGGGGCCGTTTTGTCGGTGAACCCAATAATTCATGAATGGTCCGTGGCTAAGACAATAAATGTTCAAGTGGTCCTTTAATCTCAAAAGGTTGAGAACCACTGTTCTAGAGGAAAAGGATGACCTGAAGTTTTTCTTTCAAAATGTTATGTTAGTATCATAGTCTATTTATTTTGTGAGTACAATCATTCAAACGAACATTTGCATTTACACATTTATTAACCTTTTCTCCTGGTTCTACCAAAAATGTTAAATAGAGAACTAATTTTTAGCCGTTTTGAGCCATCCATAGATGACGTCACGCGATTTTGGCATATTTGTCACTGTATTTTCACCCCCCCCCCTCGTCACACATAATCAAGAGCTACACCCTTTCCAATATGACATCACAAAGGTCCCCCCCCCCTATAAGAGCGGTATTTACTATTTAAAATGAGCATGTTTTAAAATAACTTTATTTTCATTAAAGTAAATATTTAATATAATATCCTAACACGCGTGAAGCCATTTAAACGTCATTAAATAAATTGTAAGCAATCAAATATATTTAAGTGGAGCTTTTATCTAGAGTTGCATGTTTTGATGTGACGTCACAGTTCTTAAAAGCACCCTCCCCCTCGTCATACATCGTTACAAGTCTGTGACCCCCTCCCGCCCACTAGGTGCGTGACGTCATTTTTGCCGACATTTTTCATATAACATAAGTTTGGCTTTATTTATTTTTTTTGCCCTTTTTTGGCCGACATTTTGGCTTTTTACCCAAATTATAATCTGGCAACCCTGGCCCAAGGGGAGACACATATCCCACTATTCCTGGAATAGACACTCGCTACTGTGAACTACTTATGGCTTATCTACTCTTGTGGCCATCTCAGCAATGTTTAAACTACTGTATGTAAACAGTTTCTTTCTATAATATTGATGTAATGAATTGATGCTTATATAGTGGCGTAGACTGTTTTTCGACTCAAACAAGGCGACTCCTATGTATCATTCATTACGTCATTGGTAAACACTCCAATAAAATAATGATTACATCACGTGACCTCATTCACCGAGTCGGGCTGCCCCAAGGAAAACCCCCGCTTTAATCGGAGATCACCAATGGGAAGAAAACAAGTATAGTGTCCTATTGACTGTACCGGCGTCTGTGTGTGTGTGTGTGGGGGGGGTGATGAATCACTGTTTGCGGGCCCTGGGTGACACAAGTCGACCAGTCCTCCTCACAGCTTGAAACTTAAATACATCTTGAAAAGACGTGTCCTGATAAGACACATGTTGATCGCCAAGTGATTTACCCTCTCAATGTGTTGTGTGCTAGTGTGTTGTATTTCACTATTGGCTATTGGAGATTACGTCGTGTTGAGAATCTCGAGGTGTGTACTATTGACATGTATAGATAATTTGTGACGCATCAATTATTGCGTGTTTAAATGTTATTTTGATAGGATAACATGCCGATGAATTGTGTTGACATTATTATAAGTTATATTACTTCCTAGAAATAACGTCAAAATATCATGATGTAAGGGAAATAATCAATGTGTTTCATTTTTAAAAAACGCTTTTCGGTTGAAATTTAATTTCAATATTAATCACATCAATAATCTTTTGATCTGGAAAAATCTCAAATTTTTAAAAAAGTGTCTGTAATAATAATCATAGGAATAATAATAATAATAAAATAAATGAACAATCAAAATAGTATCTAATTGTGTCAAGAGATTTATAATTTATACTTTAAAGTTGATTTCTTGTTGTGGTAATCAAAGAAAATATCAGCACTCATTATTGAACACATACAACATGTGTGTCGATTTACAAAGTAGTTACACATCTAAGCAAATATTTACAAATTAGTTACACATCTAAGCAAATATTTACAAATTAGTTACACATCTAAGCAAATATTTACAAATTAGTTACACATCTAAGCAAATATTTACAAATTAGTTACACATCTAAGCAAATATTTACAAATTAGTTACACATCTAAGCAAATATTTACAAATTAGTTACACATCTAAGCAAATATTTACAAATTAGTTACATATCTAAGCAAATATTTACAAATTAGTTACACATCTAAGCAAATATTTACAAATTAGTTACACATCTAAGCAAATATTTACAAATTAGTTACACATCTAAGCTAATATTTACAAATTAGTTACACATCTAAGCAAATATTTACAAATTAGTTACACATCTAAGCAAATATTTACAAATTAGTTACACATCGAAGCAAATATTTACAAATTAGTTACACATCTAAGCAAATATTTACAAATTAGTTACACATCGAAGCAAATATTTACAAATTAGTTACACATCTAAGCAAATATTTACAAATTAGTTACACATCGAAGCAAATATAATTCTTTTAAAGACTTGTATCGAATTGTCGAGTGTGAAATGACTTAGCTAAATGGTTGGATTACTTGTACGCTAGCAGTATTAGTGGTGTTCTACTACCTAGTATGTTATGATCTAACTAATCATTTCGATTACAAATACTTAGATCCTTTGTTGCGACATTTTGTTGTGTTGGATATGACGTAGCCTGAGGGCATGGTTACATTTTAAAACAATCAATTGTTACATCATAATGTCCTGTGTGTCCTGAGTGCTAGGACATTTGGATTAAACCTATAATTTGATCCAGTGCTACATTACAATGTCCTGTGTGTCCTGAGCCCTAGGACATTTACGTCACAGTGTCCTGAGCCCTAGGACATTTACGTCACAGTGTCCTGTGTGTCCTGAGCCCTTGGACATTTACATCACAATGTTCTGTGTGTCCTGAGCCCTAGGACATTTAAATCACAATGTCCTGTGTGTCCTGCATGGGACGACGCAGCAGCTTGTTTTCCGTCGGTCGCATGAAAACTAAGTCCAGTAAGTTTCACTTCCTTCTTTTTGTATTCACTTGTACCTGGGGACCAACGTTTCGCCGACACGTTCTTTTGTCGAACCACTTCCTACCCCCTCTCTCTCTATCTCACTCTCTCTCTCTTTCTCTCTCTCTCTCTCTCTCTCTCTCTTTTTCGGTCCATCTCCTCTCATTATTTTTTTTTAAATTTCCTCTTGTTGCAACAAGGTCAGAACCAAACATGTCTTCTTCCAACATTGTCTTATCACTCGACACTATTATCAACCCGGCCTATGTCTTATCACTCGACACTATTATCAACCCGGCCTTTGTCTTATCACTCGACACTATTATCAACCCGGCCTATGTCTTTTTTTCCCCAAACACACACTCATAACACAATAAACATTAACGAAACTTTCATGGGTTTCTAAAGCAATGAACTTTTGACTAAATTACTCAAAATTTAATAAGAATGTCTACATTATACTTCAATTATTTGATTAATTGTTACAATAATGTTTTTATGTCAGGAAAACATATGAACCATGCTTAGTGTAAATGCCTATTTGATATTATGTTTCTTGTAAATTCATATAACTAACAGCGTTACTTTAAAGTCACATTACCTACAGTGTTACTTAAAAGTCACATTACTTACAGCGTTAATTTAAAGTCACATTACTAACAGCGTTACTTTAAAGTCACATTACTAACAGCGTTACTGTAAATTCACATTACCTACAGCGTTACTTTAAAGTCACATTGCCTACAGTGTTACTTTAAAGTCACATTACCTACAGAGTTAGTGTAAAGTCACATTACCTACAGCGTTACTGTAAAGTCACATTACCTATTTCTATGTTACAGCTCCCCTATTTCTATGTTACAACCTGCACTATTTCTATTTTACAGCCTGCCCTGTTTCAGTGTTACAGCCTGCCCTGTTTCAGTGTTACAACTTGTTGTTTTTATCCTTCTTATGTCCCTTAGGTCCAAACTGCGAATCGGCAGATAAAACAGCTAATTGCCTAGTAATCTAAAAATAAGTGTTTTTAGTAATCGTCTTTTAATTAGGGCTGTTATCGATTAATTTAAATTTAATCGTTATTTTTAGAAAAATTATCGATTAATTAATCGATAATTTCGCTTAAAGCCAAAAATAGAAGTTTATGACGTCATTAAACTGAACATTTCTCACGGACATTAAAAATTAAGAATATTTTGAACTAAATTTTATGCCGATGTGTTGATATTTGATCGGATATTTGTGCTGAAGGTGGTACGTCAGCGATGTATTTGATCCTTTAAAAGAGAATTGTTTATGGCAGTGAACACAGTAAACTTTTTCACCATCTTCGACTTTGCCATCCGCAGTTAGCTTAAAAACAAAATTTTTGCTCAACCTTCTAGTTTTATGTTTCAATTTAACTTCGCTGCTGCTGTCAGCCATTTTTTAGTGGACGTCTTCCGGTCCACATAAAGTAATAAAATAAATTATAACATTACGCTTGAGAAGTTTTTACATAAAAAAAAATAAAAATTATTATAAATAATTAATACAAAAAAATTAAATTAATATAAATATTTTCTTTAATTTTAATCGAATTTTTATCCATTAAAATAATTTTAATCAAAAACAATTTTAACGATTAATCGAGAAATTAATCGTTAATTTCCGCAGCACTACTATTAATAAATTATAATTTTTAAATCAATTCTTGCTCAGGCTTATTTTAAGTATTACTATACTATACTATCCTGGGTTTTAGTATAGTGTACTCAGTTGTCATTTCATTTTATCCCTAGTTTAGGGATCGAAAGTAAGTGGCATGCCACTTCACAATATACCAACGGAAAGTAGCGATATAAGTGTCACATTTTTATAAATACATATCAAACATATGCATACTTATTTATTAGTTTAATTTTTTACAACTTAATTACTTAATAGGACCATTTCTATATGGTGACTTAAAAAACAATCATTACAAACATAAGGTGTATTGCATTCATACGTATGAAAAATTGTCTAATACTAATTACTTATTTCCTGTATCATAACTTTGAAAATTTTCTATTTGAATGTTGTTTAATTTTAACTGGTGAGTTACTTCCCTTTATTAGACATATGACTTCAATATGGCTCGGTTTAGATAATATAATGCTCTAGGGCGGGATAACTCCCAAGAAAAAAAAACAAAAAAGTGATTTGAAACATGTTCATTTTCAAATATAAAATACTGCTTTTACGGGGAGGGGGAAAGCTTTGTGACGTTATATTGGAGTGGGGGGGGGGCTACGTTTTTGTAACAACGTGTGACGAAAAGGAGGAGGGGGAATGAAAGGTTAAGCCCGGCCCTGGTTATACCGGTAATCACTTGATGTCAAACTAAATTCTAGAAAATAATGGGGGTGAGACTGCAACCAGACTTGTAAATTAGTAAATATATAAAATATAAACAGGGTATGAGTTAGCCTAACAGGACGTAACAAACGTTCGCTGTTTCACTAGATTCTAGAAGGTATAATAATAGTTGTTTTACTAACCTTTAGAAATAAGTTTTTGAAAACGATTAGTAAATTAGCATTAAATCAATATTATATTAAAATAATTAAAGTAAAAATTAATTAAATTGATTGAACACATAGATAAATCTCTAATAAAGAAAATAACCGAACATAAGGAGTAGGACAACATTGCGTATTCCTTATACTCATTCTCACAATGTGTGTACATAAAATGCAGTTCCGGGGAGGAAAAAAAAGACGAATCGCCATAAGACGGTGTGATGCGCAGTTTATGCGTCATAGTAAATGTTCAACCCAGACCACGGTGTGTAATATGCTCGCAAATTCTACCAAATAAAGCGATGAAACCTGCACAACTCCGGTCATCTGAAAACTAATCATAATGTCTGCATGGAGAAACCATTGAAATACTTTCCCTGCTAAAACATTCACTTGATAGTCAGAAGTCCTGCATAAGGCAAGCAAAAAAAGTCAATGAAAAGGCTTTAAGAGCATCATTTTTGGTGGCTTTCCGAGTTGCACAGACAAAAATCCTGGTTATCAAATGACGTGGGGGGAGGGTCTTTTACAGATTGAGGTGATTGATGCTGTGAGAGAGTTTCTTGGAGAATAAAATCAAAACTTGTTGATCATTTGAACGATAGCTTATAGGTTGCAGTTCTGGTTGACTTGGCTGACATTTTAAAGAAATTGATAAAGTACATTCATCTCTGGAAGGAAAGCAGACACATTTAATAACATTTAATAATTACAAATAAAAAGTGTCTGCTTTTACGAAAAAGCTTGATCTTCGTAAAACAAGATTACTTCAGGGGAACTATCCATGTTTGATAAATTGTACGAATTCACCGAGAAACAAGAAAATTCTGAAATCAATTTTAAAAAAAAACTGTTGATAAATTTGATTTCTGACCATATTCAATCACTGCAGGATCAATTCAAATTCTTCTTTCGTGATTTGAACGTTCAGAGTTTTTAGTGTGTTTCCAGTCCGTTTCTTGCACACATTGACGCATTAAATTTACTACCATCGGAATTAAATGAATTCATAGAACTGACCAGCGATACTACTTTGAATATTTTGCATGAGAAAGTGAGCTCGATAAAATTTTGTAGTACTCAGAAATGTCTCAGAAAGCTAAAAAATAATTTTACCCTTTGCAACATCATATCTTTGTGAATGTAGATTTTCTTCATTGGTTACAAAGTTACAATGAAAACAAAACATAGTTCCCGACTTGAAGTTGAAGATGAACTACGATGGAGTCTTTCAAGTATTACACCTTGTTTGGATGTGCTAAGCTCAAATTTGCAAGATCAAGGCTCGCACTAAATGAACTAATGTAGCAGTCTTACTAATACTAACTACTGTTTATGACTTAATTTTTTTTATTGTAGGCAATAAGATTTATATAAGACTTTAAGTATAAGACTAGTATAAGTGACATTGGTTCATTACAAAAGAAAGCCCTTTCGATCAGTTTCCATTCAATATTTTTGGGAGCATGCAAAACGTAGCTTATTAGAATAGTTTTACTTACTAACCTAACATATATACTAGTAACTAGTTATAAACTAAGTATAATTATATACATTTCAAGAAGGGGTAGAACAATAATTCGGTGATCCGTCAAAACAGCCCCGGTCAAATTGTTAACATTTTTCAACAAAAACTTTAATTTTTTTCTTTTCATTTTAGGCTTTTGTCAACTTTTTCACCCTTAAATAAAGTAGCAAATTGTTAAATTATATCTTGTTATGTTATTTTATTGTTTCTTGTCAACAAACAGCCGCGATTGGTACCATTTCACGTAAAGGCTATTAAATTCACTATTGTGATGTCATTATTATTGTTCATTATTAGCAAAACATGACACTGAATAGGTGAGTAAAAATACGAATTTAATATTTGATTGGACATTTTACTTTCAGTCCACCTATTAGTCCTGGGCCGTTTTGTCCGGGGCCGTCATGTCGGGGCGGTTTTGTCCGGGGCCGTCATGTCGGGGCGGTTTTGTCCGGGGCCGTCATGTCGGGGCGGTTTTGTCGGTGAACCCAATAATTCATGAATGGTCCGTGGCTAAGACAAAAAATTTTCAAGTGGTCCTTGAACCTCAAAAGGTTGAGAACCACTGGTCTAGGGGAAAAGGATGACCTGAAGCTTTTCTTTCAAATTTGAAAGTTAGTATCATAGTCTATTTTTTTTGTGAGTACAATCATTCATACGAAGATTTGCATTGACACATTTATTAACCCTTTCTCCTGGTTATCATCTCATAATTTTTTATAAATTTCCTCTTGTTACAACAAGGTCAGAACCAAACATGTCTTCTTCCAACATTGTCTTATCACTCGACACTATTATCAACCCGGCCTATGTCTTATCACTAGACACTATTATCAACCCGGCCTATGTCTTATCACTAGACACTATTATCAACCCGGCCTATGTCTTATCACTAGACACTATTATCAACCCGGCCTATGTCTTATCACTAGACACTATTATCAACCCGGCCTATGTCTTTTGTTTTCCCAAACACACACTCATAACACAATAAACATAAACGGAACTTTTATGGGTTTCTAAAGCAATGAACTTTTGAATAAATTACTCAAAATTTAATAAGAATGTCTACGTTATACTTCAATTATTTGATTAATTGTTACAATAATGTTTCTATGTCCAGATAACATGTGAAACATGCTTAGTGTAAATTCCTATTTCATCTTATGTTTCTTGTAAATTCATATAAGTAACAGCGTTACTGTAAAGTCGCATTACCTACAGCGTTACTGTAAAGTCACATTACCAACAATATTGCTGTAAAGTCACATAACCTACAGCGTTACTTTAAAGTCACATTACTTACAGCGTTACTTTAAAGCCACATTATCTACAGCGTTACTGTTAAGTCACATTTACAACAGCGTTACTGTAAAGTCATACTGCTATCAGCGTTACTGTAAAGTCACTTTACCAACAGCGTTACTGTAAAGTAACATTACCTAGAGCGTTAGAGCCTAACTTTAGAGTTTATAATCGATGTCTCCTCATCTGTTTAGCTTCAATGTGCTTGGTGGAATCAAGTTTTTATTGTGAATTAGGAGCATTGATTGAGGGATAATGATGTAACAACATAACCGCGCTAATTGAAGTCACTTGAGGGACTATCGGGTCCATCTCCAAACTTCCTGTTACTTAGTGAGGTCTTTCTGAGATATCCTCTTGTGTTTGGCGTCATGGCATTCGTAACGGTAACTCGGCTGTGACTGAGCACATGCTAGATTTAAACGAGTTCTCTCCCCTTAGATCGAAAGGTTACTGCAACTGTGAACTTTCATTCTACCAATAACAAAATCTACTACTAAACGTTCTATAATAGTTTTTGATCATTACATATATGAACACACTCCTTAATCGGAGTTGGAATCTCACAATGTTTAAGTTTTATGCTAAACATGCAGTTGCTTTACTTTTGTGATCAAAGTTAAACGGAAGCAAAACAAATTATGGAAGTACGATGAACAAACGAATACATTAATAAATTATGTTAAAAAAATACCCGATGTTTGAGATCAATTTTGATGATGTACTAGTAACTATCAAACAATCGGTTCTGTCTTGGTATTAAACAGTAATTACTGGTTGGTTAAGGAATTGTCATTTAGTTAGATTAAGTTGTTAATGTTTGAAATATGCGGTATACGACCTACAGCCGTAGTAGTCAGCATGCACCAACAAATACTGTGTCTGGTTGTTTTGTTTGTTTGTTGTTTTTTTGTGTGTTTTATTTCTATTGAACATATGAACTTTAAACTTTAAGTTGGTGTGGTTTACTCAATTACAATTTTATGTCGTGGCTAAAGG
Source organism: Ampullaceana balthica (assembly GCA_944989445.1). Lineage (NCBI taxonomy): Eukaryota > Metazoa > Mollusca > Gastropoda > Lymnaeidae > Ampullaceana > Ampullaceana balthica. The sequence continues at coordinate 829,790 of CALYLW010000184.1, read as the reverse complement.
AGCCGTTTAAATACAATTTTGGTAACCAAAAATTAAAGATTATGTAACATGTTTAAAACATGCAGGGCATATTTAAGATGGACATTTATTCATTAAAAAGGACCAAGGAGTTGTATGAATATTTCCTTTGACCCCCGTACCAAGGAGTTGTATGAATATTTCCTTTGACCCCCATACCAAGGAGTTGCATAAATATTTCCATTGACCCCGTACCAAGGAGTTGTATGAATATTTCCTTTGAGCTCTTGTTGGCATCACGATACCATGACCGACTGGTTTTATTTCTAAGCATGCATCGCCATTTGAGAGTTTTTCTTCTATTTATTTAGGGCGAACGATCAATATTCCCGTCGTAAGAGCTATATTGCCTTTCCCGAATAATGTCAGGTACCCATTAAAGCTCTGGAGAGTGGGTGGTAGGGCTTAATTAATGACACCCTAAGGACCCGACAGGGAGCCCCGGCCTTCGCCAGGACTCGAACCTCAGGCTCTCCGATCGCTCGTCGAACGCGCTACCGCTCGATCACCGCGTCATTTTAAATAGACGACGCCGATGTACAGAGGGAAGTTTCTGAGGTAGATGATAGAATTAAAACACTGGACAAGCTTCTACATTGACTTTCATTAGAGTGTAACACATATACCAGGCATCAATGCCATACTATTGGACTCATCTTACCGCCATTTCTTGTCTCTCTCTCTCTCTCTCTCTCTCTCTCTCTCTATCTATCTATTTCTCTGTCTGTCTTGGTCGGGCAGGCGGAAAAACAAAAGTAAAAAATGACCCACTTCCCGTGCTGCTATCGAGCTGACATTTTGCACATAGACTCGTGTCACCTAGCAATGCATCGTATCAAAATTTCAGATCGATCGAACGTACTGTAATTAAATTAATGCAATTTTAGTTTATCTCTATATAACATATGTAATTCAAATTCATGGTTTGTTATTGTTTTTCTTTCACGTGCCAGTTGAGTTCACGCGTTGACGCCACCCGTCAATGTCCACACCCCTTCCCCCGGTTTTAAAGCCAGAGGAGATAATTCGGTTTCAGTCTGTACATGTTTGTCACTTTTGAACATAATCAATACTTTTAGTTATGTCTCATATATAAGGGATTTATAGTCAAAAACTTTGTTTTTACGGGGTTGTTTAATTTACTTTTGTTTTTCCGCCCGCTCGCGAACGAGACAGACATAGAGAGAGAGAGATGACGACAATATTTCGAAGTAAATATAGGGGATTTAAAAATGACCAACTTCCCGTTATGCTATCGAGTAGAAATTTTCAGATCGATCGAATGTTCGTAATTAAATTAATGCATTTTTAGTTTATCTCTATGTAACTATATGTAGCCGTCTGCTATTGTTTACATCCACGTGTCACTTGAGATCACTCCAGCCATCGATGACAACATCTTGTGTTTTACACCAAGGGGGAGTTCACTCAGTTTCAGTCTGTAAATTTTTGTCGCGTTGGAACATAATCAATACTTTTAGTTCTGCTTCAAATATAAGGGATTTATAGTCAAAAACTTTTTTACGGGTTGTTTTATTATTTAAGCTGTATACTGTAGTCAACATTTGGATCAATACAAGGCAAAGTCAGAACATGTGTGACTTTCTTGACTTAAGACACTCAGGCCATGTTATTGCCGATACACATTTGAATAAGCGGGAAGCCATCGTTATTGTTTCTTTAGAACCGCTTTAATTTTTGTCACGCATGGGTGATCTTAATGACAATATTCCCACGCCCCGCCCAAATCTGGTCTTGACACGCGCAGATCTCGTTTGTTGAGGATTCGGCCACGGGTTATCATGCTTGTGTGTCCAATATTATTACAGTGGTGTTTCCGGACCCTATTAGTTCCCAGGCGCCATATCTAAGGGTGGAAGGGTTATCATGACTGTGTGTCCAATATTATTACAGTGATAGTTCCAGACCTTGTGTGTACCCAGGTGGTATACGGCATATCTAAGGGTGGAAGAGAGTATTAAGCTTAGAGAGATGACGACTTGACACTGGTGTGACTGTTTAATAGATCCATACAGTGACATATGACAGTATGCCGTGCGTTTCTTTCCATTTATCAAAATGAGAAGAAAGAAGGATTTTCGAAAGATTTTAAAACGTATTATTTTATTTCTTTGTGGTTCAAGACTTTTTTTTCTTCAAATAATTGTAAGCTTTCCACAGTGAAGACAATATTTGAAAATACAAATTTAAAATCTTCTTCCATTAAGGGTAGTGGTCTCTTCCAATATCAGCCCCCCAAAAAAACTGTATATACTTTAAAGAGATGCCCCTGTTTTATTGAAAGAACTGTTAGCGTTTCAGTAATAAAATGACTTCTGCCTGCTAATACGTAAAATCCTCTGTGATCGACCACAATCCCTCTCCCCCCACACGCCCTCCCCCAACCCCCAACCCCCCCTGGCTGGGTAACGGTACAGTTTATTCGGTGCTGAAATAACAAGACAGGAGACTTCTATGTGACCAGTGTAAGACCATGAGTTGTCTTAAACCGTGCAACACCTTGCGCGGTACAACCAGCAGCCCTGGTACAGTTGGACCTTGGTTTATTTGACCAGCTAACCACATGCCTTACATTAAGTCATCAATCACGCCGCTACTGTCAGGAGGGTCGTCTGCTTCTAGATTTGTGTTAGAACATTTATATATTTTTTTCAAGCCGTCGTTTCCAGGGCACTCTGACTTATTTGTATACATAACAGTTTGATCTTTTTATTCGTGTCTGGTTCCACGTGGCGTCTATCACAGTTATTGTGACGTCTATCACAGTTATTGTGACGTCTATCACAGTTATTGTGACGTCTATCACAGTTATTGTGACGTCTATCACAGTTATTGTGACGTCTATCACAGTTATTGTGACGTCTAGCACAGTTATTGTGACGTCTATCACAGTTATTGTGACGTCTAGCACAGTTATTGTGTCGTCTATCACAGTTATTGTGACGTCTATCACAGTTATTGTGACGTCTAGCACAGTTATTGTGACGTCTAGCACAGTTATTGTGACGTCTATCACAGTTATTGTGACGTCTAGCACAGTTATTGTGACGTCTATCACAGTTATTGTGACGTCTAGCACAGTTATTGTGACGTCTAGCACAGTTATTGTGACGTCTAGCACAGTTATTGTGACGTCTATCACAGTTATTGTGACGTTTATCACAGTTATTGTACTGCACTCTGAGAAGTTCAAATCTCAAAGTTTGTCATCGAAGTCTCAAATTTAAAACCAAAGATGTATCAGCCCATGGCCCATATCCTTGTTGTTTGAGAAGCTTTTAACCAACTTTAACTCACGCGCTGTGTACCCCTTCTCACATAATCATCTAATTCATCATATGCCATTAATTTTAATCCATCCGACTCACACACTATTAGTCTAACCGGTAAATTGACGACGTGAAAGGGGGGCGTGGTTTGTTTGCATCACCCCAAATAGTCGTTAGGTAGGACCGGTAACCGGGAATGACAAGCTCTCATTGGCGACTATCGAACACATTCCTCCCCCCCCCTCCTTTTTTAAAAACTGCACACTTTGTGTTGGGCATCGGCTCCGAGCTGAATTTCAATCGTGTTTGCATGAACTTTGGTGGAATGCCAGGGTGCTACTGAAGGGTTGTTTTAGGAATAGTTCGCCCCCCCTCCCCTTCCCCTCTATAAAACCCCACGCCTCATCCGGCCAGGGGATCAGAGCTTTTGTAACGACTCTGTCGTGTGCTGGGGGCAAGTCACGCATTCATTCGTCGAATCTTCCTCTCAGAGGCGTAGACTTTGTGGGCCTGTAACTAGCGCCATGCGAAGATTTGGTGTACTTCCCCAGTGAAAACTTCAGTCAAATGTTGTTTGTTTTTAAAGAACACGCCTACGCCATCATGATTGTCCCTAAAACAGGTTCAGATCTCATGAATTTACGCAAATATCACAGCATGAGGCTACTTAATATCCATTTCTACTCAGACTGTGAACTTATTAAAAAGGGCCAAATTCTCTTCTATAGAGTCTTTTCTATAACTAACAAAACCACATTTAATGACAATGGTCCTAATACACACCGCACAATGCGCGCGCACCCTTGACCGTGTCTAAGTACGGAGGCCCCTCCACAAAACACCTGCCTCTGGTCTCATTGTCACCCCCACCCTTACGCTCCCACCCCTCTCATTATTTGATCATGCCTCTATCTGTGTCTTTATCATCCCTCTTACTCCACTCTCCTCCAACGATATTACCGGCCTGCGTGCTGTAAGCCCGGTCCTACAACACTGTCAATGTAAGCCCGGTCCTAAACCACTGTCAATGTAAGCCCGGTCCTACAACACTGTCAATGTAAGCCCGGTCCTAAACCACTGTCAATGTAAGCCCGGTCCTAAACCACTGTCAATGTAAGCCCGGTCCTAAACCACTGTCAATGTAAGCCCGGTCCTAAACCACTGTCAATGTAAGCCCGGTCCTAAACCACTGTCAATGTAAGCCCGGTCCTACAACACTGTCAATGTAAGCCCGGTCCTAAACCACTGTCAATGTAAGCCCGGTCCTAAACCACTGTCAATGTAAGCCCGGTCCTACAACACTGTCAATGTAAGCCCGGTCCTAAACCACTGTCAATGTAAGCCCGGTCCTAAACCACCGTCAATGTAAGCCCGGTCCTAAACCACTGTGAATGTAAGCCCGGTCCTAAACCACCGTCAATGTAAGCCCGGTCCTAAACCACTGTCAATGTAAGCCCGGTCCTAAACCACCGTCAATGTAAGCCCGGTCCTAAACCACTGTCAATGTAAGCCCGGTCCTAAACCACTGTCAATGTAAGCCCGGTCCTAAACCACCGTCAATGTAAGCCCGGTCCTAAACCACTGTCAATGTAAGCCCGGTCCTAAACCACTGTCAATGTAAGCCCGGTCCTAAACCACTGTCAATGTAAGCCCGGTCCTAAACCACTGTGAATGTAAGCCCGGTCCTAAACCACTGTCAATGTAAGCCCGGTCCTAAACCACCGTCAATGTCAGTTAGTCAAGAGCAATCAATCTAAGACAATACCTCCCCGGGTAGACAGCTCGGTCTCTACCACCGCCTTCTATCATTACCTCATGGAAGTTGTCACGGTGTATTATGCCGTGATCATCACTACTTGCACCCATCCGTCCACATCAAGAACATATTGTTAAAACCAAAATAATAAAATAATTCACTATATGAACAACCTCCACCATCTTTCTTTCATATTGATCTCCCATTGTATAATATACAGATTCCCAAACACATTAAATTATATCTCTGGTAATATGGTTCTGCTTCATTGCTACCGAAATTAACATTTCCTGACTCGCCACCCCCCCCCACCCCCAGAAACACATCAGTTCCTCGGATTAAGATAATTTTACCGCCGTAATACCCCCTACCCCCTACCCCCTCTCATGCACTCCGCCTCTGCACCCGTCCCCTCAGGGGCCGACAACACTGGAGTCACAAAGCGGAGACGGATGTTCCGCCATACTTGATTCCCTTTATATTTTTGTCAACAAACTGAGCCGGTAGTTGACAGAACTTAGAGTACGAATGACTCGCCTCCCTGTTCATCGCAAGAATGTTTTCACTACCATAGCTTTTGCTACAACGAGTTTGTTGTATACTGGTGTAACATGTTTTAGTGATGCTGGTAATTTAAGATTACATTCGGAGAATTGTTCGGATTACCAATAAAACAAAAACATGCTGTTGAGACGCGTACAGCGGATCAAAACGAAGGGTAAGCAAACAATGAACAACTTTCATGTGATAAATGTAATATTGATCTCTTTAATGAAACTCTTTACGTCTTGCCTACCCACAATCATTTTCTTAACGTCTTGCCTACCCACAATCATTTTCTTAACGTCTTGCCTACCCACAATCATTTACTTAACGTCTTGCCTACCCACAATCATTTTCTTAACGTCTTGCCTACCCACAATCATTTTCGCTCAGATGGTTGTTGTTTAACAAATAGAAAGGAAAAAAGAGAGACTGTGAAATCCTAATTAAAAGATTAAGAAGTTATAATGACTGAATACAAAAGTCTGCAAGGTTAAGGTGTAACTGAATCCAATGCATCAGTTTTATTGTATGTGCCTGAGTAGCAAGTGAGATATTTGATAAAATTTGATGGACATCTCCCCTCTACCACCGCAATGTATCTATTTAAGTTAGCCATGCTATAACCATAGACCTTCAAATATATCATATAATTCCTACTCTTAAAGTCTTATACTAATTCCGCCTACTCTTATACTCATTCCGCCTACTCTTAAACCATATTAATTTCTTGCTCTTACCTACACTTTCATACTCTTATACACAATATCTTTCCGCCTACGCAACGTCTTTCCTACTCGTACACTATACCCAATGTCTTCACTACTCCTGTAGCCTGAAGCTAGATCCCATTATTTGCTCCAGCTCTTGTACCTGTGAGTAGTCGTCCAGCACACTCCGCCCACCAAGCCATCAGTCCTAGTTATTAATTCATCCTATGTTTAAAATCCAAGTTTTGACATCGCTACACCTGTCGGTACTCTACCTGTTGTGTCAACTTTGTTTCAACTATGAGGAAATCTAGACCAAAGTAGACAGTGATGGGGGGCAATGAAAACAGACTTCTGTATCATTGGGTGTCGTAGTTTTTAAAATTATTTTATTTCGGTTACTACCTGGTCTATTAGAGGCGGCTCCATGCCTACTTAGAAGGGGTGTGCGTTATGATCCGTGACCCTTATCGTCCAAGTGGCACTTAACACACACACGCAGGTAGAGCACACGCCTGAATGAACAAAGCCCCGGATAACACCGGGTGTGTGTCATTCAACACGACTGGTGATTCACAAAGAAAAGCCAATCTCAGGGTCGTTGGGCTGTGAGATCTTAGTCGTTGGGCTGTGAGATCTTAGTCGTTGGGCTGTGACATCTTAGTCGTTGGGCTGTGACATCTTAGTCGTTGGGCTGTGACATCTTAGTCGTTGGGCTGTGACATCTTAGCCGTTGGGCTGTGAGATCTGTGCACTGTGCACCCCTGGCTTTATGCCGCCTCCAGCATATCACGATTTTCTGTTTAATTGTATACCTTTTTACGCAATAAGTCCTGTATTACACCATACCGCACCGCTGCGTGGTTTTCATCAGAATTCTATGACACACAAAAAGTTGAAAAATTATTTAAATTCATTTCTCTCTACTTTTCCTGACATCGTTTTAAGTATGAATGCATTCTTCTACAGCACTTATACCATCTATGCCATGCTCTTCTACAGCAATTACACCATATATGCTCGACTAGCTTGGCTTTTGAGCTTTATGTTAAAAAACTCCATTAAATAATTTTTAAAAGTCTTCAATTTTGTTATATTGAATTTGTCTTTGTTTTCACACGCTTTCAAAAAATTCCGGAAGACTACCACAATTTCAGTACCGCTCCATCCACTCCGGTAACTTTCAGAAGGGGCTTTGGTAGAAATATATTTTTGCGACGCATGTTTGTAATAAATAAAAGCTTATCAATGATAATTTCATACAGCTCTTATCATGATATAGTGCCTAGTACTGCTAACATTATCTTGGGGGCACGATGGTCGATCGGCATGCGTGTTCAGCCGGGTGTTTTGAGAGTCGCTGGTTTGAGTCTCCTGTGGCCCAAGGGTGTCCCTGAGTCCACACATCTCTGATGGGTACCTGAGTCCACACAGCTCTGATGGGTACCTGAGTCCACACAACTCTAATGGGTACCTGAGTCCACACAACTCTAATGGGTACCTGAGTCCACACAACTCTAATGGGTACCTGAGTCCACACAACTCTAATGGGTACCTGAGTCCACACAACTCTAATGGGTACCTGAGTCCACACAACTCTAATGGGTACCTGAGTCCACACAACTCTGATGGGTACCTGAGTCCACACAACTCTGATGGGTACCTGAGTCCACACAACTCTGATGGGTACCTGAGTCCACACAACTCTGATGGGTACCTGAGTCCACACAGCTCTGATGGGTCCCTGAGTCCACACAACTCTAATGGGTACCTGAGTCCACACAACTCTGATGGGTACCTGAGTCCACACAACTCTGATGGGTACCTGAGTCCACACAACTCTGATGGGTACCTGAGTCCACACAGCTCTGATGGGTCCCTGAGTCCACACAACTCTAATGGGTACCTGAGTCCACACAACTCTAATGGGTACCTGAGTCCACACAACTCTGATGGGTACCTGAGTCCACACAACTCTGATGGGTACCTGAGTCCACACAACTCTAATGGGTACCTGAGTCCACACAACTCTAATGGGTACCTGAGTCCACACAACTCTAATGGGTACCTGAGTCCACACAACTCTGATGGGTACCTGAGTCCACACAACTCTGATGGGTACCTGAGTCCACACAACTCTGATGGGTACCTGAGTCCACACAACTCTGATGGGTACCTGAGTCCACACAGCTCTGATGGGTCCCTGAGTCCACACAACTCTAATGGGTACCTGAGTCCACACAACTCTGATGGGTACCTGAGTCCACACAACTCTGATGGGTACCTGAGTCCACACAACTCTGATGGGTACCTGAGTCCACACAGCTCTGATGGGTCCCTGAGTCCACACAACTCTAATGGGTACCTGAGTCCACACAACTCTGATGGGTACCTGAGTCCACACAGTTCTGATGGGTACCTGAGTCCACACAACTCTGATGGGTACCTGAGTCCACACAACTCTGATGGGTACCTGAGTCCACACAACTCTGATGGGTACCTGAGTCCACACAACTCTGATGGGTACCTGAGTCCACTCAACTCTGATGGGTACCTGAGTCCACACAGTTCTGATGGGTACCTGAGTCCACACAACTCTGATGGGTACCTGAGTCCACACAGCTCTGATGGGTACCTGAGTCCACACAACTCTGATGGGTACCTGAGTCCACACAACTCTGATGGGTACCTGAGTCCACACAACTCTGATGGGTACCTGAGTCCACACAACTCTGATGGGTACCTGAGTCCACACAACTCTGGTGGGTCCCTGAGTCCACACAACTCTGGTGGGTCCCTGAGTCCACACAGCTCTGATGGGTACCTGTGTCCACACATCTCTGATGGGTACCTGTGTCCACACATCTCTGATGGGTCCCTGATATGAGTCAAAAGAAAAGCATAAAAGAAGCCATACTGGTCTAAATAAATATAATAATAAGAAAACCCGCTTCGTTGGTTACAGCTACTTGTAGATCGAAGACAGTGTGGAGTGAAAGAATACGCTAGCCTCACTGTGTAATGTAAATATATTTAGCCATTAATTTCTTATTCCCACTCCCTTAGTAAACTCACCAAAATGTGTGTATCTATTTATCAACAATAACAGACACACTTTTATTCAAATTTGCAAACAAAAACAACACGCATGAAAGCACAAGTCGAGGACGTCACACGTTATGATTTCTTTATTGAACGGGAGATTTGGTACACAGTAGTACATTACACACAGTAGTACATGGTACACATTAGTACATGGTACACAGTAGTACACACGCATCCTGTACGCACGCATCCTGAACACGCGCATCCTCAACACACACATAATGAACACACACATCCTCAACACACTCAACAAACGCACACTTAACACATACATCCTTAACAAACGCACCCTAAAAAAACTTGCCCTGAACACACGCATCCTTTAAACACTCACCCAATAAACGCATCCCCAAGAGACAAACCCTGAACACTTGCACTCTCAACAAACGCACACTGAACACACGCACCCCGAACAAAGACGCCATTAGGAAACGCACCTAGAAAGCGCTGAAAAAATAATAAATAAATGTGCACACTGAGAGTTGTGCACCGTAAATAATTTACACAGCAAATGGCGATCATTGACATTAAACACAAATTACATCCTGTTTTGTTTTTTGTTTTTTTTTATAAATTTTTATTTATTATTATTTTTTATTTTACTGACGTTATCGAATGCAATGCTTAAACTAAGTTTAAACCAAATCGTTTCCATAAATCTACTTACATTCTCATATTTTAAAGATTTAAAGTCAATCTTTGCAAAAGAGAAGAACGCGATTTGAGCTTTTGATTTACTAAATAACATCTGCAAAGTTGTTGCTACTACATTGTCCACATGTCAACTTAACTTTGACATTTTCTAAAAAATGTGCACACTTTTACATGCCGCTGTTAATTTAATTCAACCCTTGTAAGTGGTATGTTGCCTCGTGTGTAATAAAACAAATTATTTGAGATACCAGGAAGAAATGAACGAGACGACATGCCTTTATCTCCGACAACAGCTTGTCACAGACATGGCCTCATCATGTAAGTCAATGTGGTTACACCAACACGCGACTGACGCAATTGTTTCCGAGCGCCCTCCATGTGTTAACGCACTTGCACTCAGTCACCTTTGGTTGGCTGTTGTTTGATTTCCGGCGTATTGTTGTTGACTGTTTACTGTGAGGTGTGTGCGTCATGCTTTGTTGGATAATCGGGTCATGTTTACATCCTCCTTCCCCAGGTCAACTTAATATTCACTACATGCAGGTCACCGATGATGTTGCTTGGTGTGCAGTAAGGGACACTACTCCACAAATGTTTACTTCCTTTAAAACAAATGTTTTTTTGGGGGTTGTCTTTCTTGGTTAAAGTGAATATTTATTTTATTATTATTTTTTTTTACAATCTATTACTTTAAAAAATCCCTTTTTCTAAAATGCAGTAACTATATACATATTATGCACCTAAGAAATTTACCCAGTAACATGACGAAGTTTATCATACGTTTTCTTATGTCATGCAATATTGAACCATTCCGCTCAGTTGGAATATTGTTAATGACTAGATACGACCAGCGGCGTAGCATACTCCGCAGATTTACTCATCTATAGTGCACAGAAAAAAGGGGGGGGTAGAACATACACAAACAGTAGCACGAACAAATGGGAACAACGCAAGTGAACGTTGAGTGGACCGCCGAAGCATTTTTGGAAAGTATTTCGCACATCGCGACAATTTCTGCCTCGCCACCATATACTCCTGAAGTACTCATGTACTGAGCGTATTGAATGACTATGTTTCCGTCACTGAGAACAACGGAGAGCACGTCGCCGAAGTTTTCCCAATGTTGAGAAACAAATAGTACAGCCATGTTGGAGAGCAACAACTTCGTCTATGATCTTTTCCCAGAAATATGCGACCGATAGAAACAGCCAGTTACCTGATGAAGGAATTGGTATAACATTGCGCGAAGCTTTTTTCCGTGAAATACATGCGAAGTGGTGTTTATATTCGCTAAGAAAGGGAAAAAGAACGGACATAAACATTTTAAATTTTATTTTAAATATATGTTGCCGCTGGGGCTTGAACCTACGGGCGTATGTAATAACTAATGCACTACCAAATACATGTACTATATGAAGGATCAACGAATGTGAATGCAAAAAGTATTGCTCGTCTCAAGACATGCCCCGCCCCTCCACTGCCTTCGCTTGCCAACCATTAACGGTGATTAGTTGACCCCAGCGATGGGTCATTTGTCATGTTTAATTGCACATAATCGTTTAGGCGAAATATATATATATATATATATCTTTATAGATATTTGCTAAAAAGTTTGATTTTTGCCGGATGCTATACAAGTACACGCACACACTCAAAACTCACATATACACGCACGCACGCACTCCGAAAAGAAACACACATACATTCTTGGCAGCCGTCCTACATACAGTGAAGCAAGTGTAGACTTTATAGGGCAAAGCTTATAATTGTCTGGGATTATTATGTAGGTAAGAATGCTGCATCTATGAACTTTTGCAACTCATTGTTTGTGGTATGCGAGGTTTTAAATTTCGGGTGTGGCACTGAGAACAATCTCCTGGTGCCCTCCCACAAATTTCAGATCACAGACTTGTCCGGGGAAAAAAGTTTCTTTGTGAGCGTCATACTTATGACGGGCGGCAAATAAAGGGGGGAGGGGGTGGTGGTACCTATGGAGCGGACCAGAATAAGGACCATTATCAAATGGGCTGTGCTCACGAGTCATTGTGTTCACGAGTCATTGTCGGGATGTGTGCTTTCTTCTTCTTCTTCTTCGTTCTCAATTTGAGTATTGCGTGCCGACGAGTTTAGCGCCAATTGGCCCGTGGTCTCCGACTTCCGCCTGCTGTTTTTTATGTGCTTTTGAATGTGCTTCCATAGCCTTTGGTCAGCCGAGACCATCTGCAAGGCAGCAGTTGATTTTGGCAAACTATTCGATAGGTACCCACTCGAAGCTGGGTGGACTCGGGGACGCCCTAGGCCCCGGGAACAAATCCATGGCTTCCCACTCGGCCACCATATCCCCGATGTGTGCTTTTATTATCATGATATATCGATACACTTTGCCATTGATTGCTCATATTGGACACAAGGAGTTCTCGTTGGTTTTTGATATTCAAAATACTTTGAACTAATTTGTGAATGATCCTTGAACCTTCGGGACCACGCACGTCAAAGTGCTGGAATACGATCTTCAATATGAATCAGTGCACGCGATTAATTGTTTTAAAGGCTTTGGAAAATGAACGTGCAGAATATTAAAGCTGTCAGTTGATTCTCTTGGTTTTCATTTATCGGCCTTTTATTTGTTATGTTGTTTACATTTTTTATTTGTTTTGTTGTTTACATTTTTTACAAGAAGTTCTGTATGTTATATGTGTATGGATAGAGCCAATGGACATACAAGAATTATGTATGTTGTATGTGTATGGGTAGAGCCAATGGACATACAAGAAGTTATGTATGTTATATGTGTATGGATAGAGCCAATGGACATACAAGAAATTCTGTATGTTGTATGTGTATGGGTAGAGCCAATGGACATACACGAAGTTCTGTATTTTGTATGTGTATGGGTAGAGCCAATGGACATACACTAAGTTCTGTATGTTGTATGTGTATGCGTAAAGCCAATGGACATACAAGAAGTTCTGTATGGGTAGAGCCAAGGGGCGACAAGAAGCTGCTAGTAGCTGAATTCGATCTTTAAAATGGTTAATGTGTAAAGCTAGTTTTTTGTTTCTTGAAGCGCCAGAAGTCAATGGTTTAATTTAGCCATCTATCAGCAAGCTGCTTCATTGTATGACTACACCATAACTACAAAGTTTTGACTTAAGGTTCACAAAGTCGTTTCATTGTGTATAAAACACTGGATCCGTTTCCTGGCATTCGACCCCCATCGCATCCCCGCTAATTTCCCTCATATCCCCGTGGCGGACTAATCTTTAGGAGATTTCCCCAGAGACTATGGGTCAGAGATTGGTGGATATATTCCTTGTTATTTGTAACCAATGGTCAACTTGGCAGTAAGGGGGGCCACTTTGATGTGACTGTTGGTGATCTTGCCAAAATGACGTGGTTGGTGATCTTGCCAAAATGACGTGGTTGGTGATCTTGCCAAAATGACGTGGTTGGTGATCTTGCCAAAATGACGTGGTGGTGATCTTGCCAAAATGACGTGGTTGGTGATCTTGCCAAAATGGCGTGGTTGGTGATCTTGGCACAATGACTCGGTTTGTGATCTTGGCACAATGACTCGGTTTGTGATCTTGGCACAATGACTCGGTTTGTGATCTTGGCACAATGACTCGGTTTGTGATCTTGGCACAATGACTCGGTTTGTGATCTTGGCACAATGACTTGGTTTGTGATCTTGGCACAATGACTCGGTTTGTGATCTTGGCACAATGACTCGGTTTGTGATCTTGGCAAAATAACGTGGTTGGTGATCTTGACAAAATGACGTGGTTTGCTTGCTGGACTGTCAACGTTTTTTTCCCCTTAAATTTGGCTTTTCATTTTAAACGCATCCGGGGAAAAGTTAAACCGTCGCCGAGTTACTAAACGGCAATGAACCTCCTGATTAATCAGGACCTCTGACAAGAAGACTCACTACCAGTATCATGTTCCACACGGCGTTGAAGAAAATGTATGAAAAACGTTCAACTAATTACGAGTACAACAATCACCCGCCAATGTCAGAGTGACATTCATCATTGTAATACAACCACGCCTTTTTTATATCGAACCATTACAGTACGTGATATTTGATGCCAGAGTGGCATTCATCATTGTAATACAACCATGCCTTTTGTATATCGAACCATTACAGTACGTGATATTTGAAGATAGGAAACATCGTTCACCTATTATTTCAAGGTGCAACAGTTCAAGCCAACAAAAAAAAAGCCCTAAAATGTTGGGTGATGTGGTGTTCGCTTTCTGTATAACATAAATTGAGTGAATGGGCAACGACTCTTTGCCAGAGTTAGAAGTCGTCATTACTTGACGTGTCTACAATTAATTAGTTTGAAGTTTCTTATAGTTTTATAAAGTTGTCAACACGTTTTTGTCTTAAACAGGCCACGCGCCGCTGAGATAACACATCACGGAATACCCGGATATTTGATCGATATCTTAATGAAATTGGTCCAAATGTGCACCCCGGATGTTTCTATTAATAGATTTCCGCCATGAAATGACACGGTCTGTATGTGGTGTCGGGGTAAATGATGTTTTACAACAGGTGTTGGGGTAAATGATGTTTTACAAACGGTGTTGGGATAAATGATGTTTTACAAACGGTGTTGGGATAAATGATGTTTTACAACAGGTGTTGGGGTAAATGATGTTTTACAAACGGTGTTGGGGTAAATGATGTTTTACAAACGGTGTTGGGATAAATGATGTTTTACAAACGGTGTTGGGATAAATGATGTTTTACAAACGGTGTTGGGATGAATGATGTTTTACAAACGGTGTTGGGATAAATGATGTTTTACAAACGGTGTTGGGATAAATGATGTTTTACAACAGGTGTTGGGGTAAATGATGTTTTACAAACGGTGTTGGGGTAAATGATGTTTTACAAACGGTGTTGGGATAAATGATGTTTTACAAACGGTGTTGGGATAAATGATGTTTTACAAACGGTGTTGGGGTAAATGATGTTTTACAAACGGTGTTGGGATAAATGATGTTTTACAACAGGTGTTGGGGTAAATGATGTTTTACAAACGGTGTTGGGGTAAATGATGTTTTACAAACGGTGTTGGGATAAATGATGTTTTACAAACGGTGTTGGGATAAATGATGTTTTACAAACGGTGTTGGGGTAAATGATGTTTTACAAACGGTGTTGGGATGAATGATGTTTTACAAACGGTGTTGGGGTAAATGATGTTTTACAAACGGTGTTGGGGTAAATGATGTTTTACAACAGGTGTTGGGGTAAATGATGTTTTACAAACGGTGTTGGGGTAAATGATGTTTTACAAACGGTGTTGGGATAAATGATTTTTTACAACAGGTGTTGGGGTAAATGATGTTTTACAAACGGTGTTGGGATAAATGATGTTTTACAAACGGTGTTGGGATAAATGATGTTTTACAAACGGTGTTGGGGTAAATGATGTTTTACAAACGGTGTTGGGGTAAATGATGTTTTACAAACGGTGTTGGGATAAATGATGTTTTACAACAGGTGTTGGGGTAAATGATGTTTTACAAACGGTGTTGGGGTAAATGATGTTTTACAAACGGTGTTGGGGTAAATGATGTTTTACAAACGGTGTTGGGATAAATGATGTTTTACAACAGGTGTTGGGGTAAATGATGTTTTACAAACGGTGTTGGGGTAAATGATGTTTTACAAACGGTGTTGGGATAAATGATGTTTTACAAACGGTGTTGGGGTAAATGATGTTTTACAAACGGTGTTGGGGTAAATGATGTTTTACAAACGGTGTTGGGGTAAATGATGTTTTACAAACAGTGTTGGGGTAAATGATGTTTTACAAACGGTGTTGGGGTAAATGATGTTTTACAAACGGTGTTGGGGTAAATGATGTTTTACAAACAGTGTTGGGGTAAATGATGTTTTACAAACGGTGTTGGGGTAAATGATGTTTTACAAACGGTGTTGGGGTTAATGATGTTTTACAAACGGTGTTGGGATAAATGATGTTTTACAAACGGTGTTGGGATAAATGATGTTTCACAAACAGTGTTGGGGTAAATGATGTTTTACAAACGGTGTTGGGGTAAATGATGTTTTACAAACGGTGTTGGGGTAAATGATGTTTTACAAACGGTGTTGGGGTAAATGATGTTTTACAAACAGTGTTGGGATAAATGATGTTTTACAAACGGTGTTGGGGTAAATGATGTTTTACAAACGGTGTTGGGGTAAATGATGTTTTACAAACGGTGTTGGGGTAAATGATGTTTTACAAACGGTGTTGGGGTAAATGATGTTTTACAAACGGTGTTGGGGTAAATGATGTTTTACAAACGGTGTTGGGATAAATGATGTTTTACAAACGGTGTTGGGGTAAATGATGTTTTACAAACAGTGTTGGGGTAAATGATGTTTTACAAACCACATGGGAACCCTGAACAGCTTTGTACATAGATGTCTTATATTCTCTAAGCGAGTATTCTACAACGTTCTACAACCATCCACGTATCACGACTGTCATAGTCGCCATGTCGCCTGAATTTGACACCAGCGACCCAGATGACAGAAGGAATAGTCGCGTTCCGCGTAGGGGTGAACTTCAAGAGAGCGCGGTGAGGTATGTTCCGCCTGTCCGTTTAGCGCTCGCTCACGTCTCGCGCGGGCATCGGTTCGTAGGCCGTGGCTGATATTTTGTTGTGTATCCGCTAGTTTTGGGAATGTTGTGTTAGTGTGGGTACGTGTTTCTTACTGCATCCATTAAGTGATAACGACACTATTTACACGGTGCAGTCCACGGAACATTGCCGGGTATATGATTCTAACTGTGACCAGGATTCGTGCGAGTTCACCAATGAGGATTTACCTTGGCTGTGTATATGTTGGTTACTTAAATGTGTTTATCATATAAGCGATTTGTTGTCCCATTTAATATTCCACCCCCCCCCACGGTTTATATAGAAAATAAATTTCTGCAACAAGCCCTTGTTAAAAACGTCATGTTTTCACCGGCGTATGGCTAGGCGTAGCTTATCACAGGTGTATAGCTAGGCGTAACTTATCACAGGTGTATAGCTAGGCGTAGCTTAATATCTTATCAGTCGCGCCATAAGATGTTTAATTTTCTCTCTCTCTTCCCCCCCCCCTCCCCCGATAGTCTAATTTAAGAGCGCTTACTTTCATTATCAGTTACATACTAGGTGTTTATAGATGTTAGTTATCTTAGCATTCTCTTTAAAAAAAAGCTTGAGATTGCCATGGGCGGGACCCGACTGCTTATGGTTTGCATTTTATTCATATATGATATACAGGAATAATGAAGTAACGACTTTGGTTTATGCCAATGGGCTAATGATAAATCGCTTTTGAAATTTTCTTACAATTTGCTGGAATATTCTCTTGTGCTTGAGTTTATGCTCTCAAAGCCCCGGCCAGTACCTCGGACCTGCTGCTCCAATCTATGGGCCGAGCCATGCAAGATTTCTGAGCCTTGTGCTATATGCTCCCGTCCCTTTCCCCTCGGCGTCCCCCATCTTGGTGGGTGACCGGAAGTGGAAAGACGTGCCACCGTTTCTGTGACGAGGCTGTGGTGACGGTACAATCCCCGTTGGTGGTACAGTCCCCTGTTGGTGGTACAGTCCCCTGTTGGTGGTACAGTCCCCAGTTGTTGGTACAGTCCCCTGTTGGTGGTACAGTCCCCTGTTGGTGGTACAGTCCCCTGTTGGTGGTACAGTCCCCTGTTGGTGGTACAGTCCCCTGTTGGTGGTACAGTCCCCTGTTGGTGGTACAGTCCCCTGTTGGTGGTACAGTCCCCTGTTGGTGGTACAGTCTGTGGATCTTCTGATGGCTACATTTCTGCCACACGAAGCCCTGTGAATATGTTAGTGAGATGACTCCTGGTTGCACTGGAGAATACCGTACAAAGCAACACTACTACTCATAAAAACTTAAAACTCGTATGAGCTTTTACACACACATCGTCACAAACACCAGTGTTTTCGTCTGGCTTTCGGGTGTTGCCTGAAAAAAGCCAGGATAACCAACACACTATCAACTTTTTAAACTCTAATTAAAATGCCAGCTGCACACAAACTATGGATACGCATAGGGCGCAATAAGAAATATAAATGGATTCTCTGCGACTACAAACAACTGGACTATGAATACTGTTCTGGCATGACTGAACTGCTTCTTAAATACTTTTGCGCCAGTTTCATGAGACTGTTTATTCCCGAGTCATTGTATCTCCTCAACATTAGGTCCCGCTCCTCTATTGGTCTATCTCATCATTAGTAAGTGAAACGCTATCAGGGCAACGACAGGAAGTTCACCAATTTGAAGAAACGATTTGTGAGAACTCAGCTCGGGACGTGCTATTATTGGGCTTCGATTAATAGGTCCGTGGACACAGCACATGACCTCGACGGAGTAGGTCCGTGGACACAGCACATGACCTCGACGGAGTAGGTCCGTGGACACAGCACATGACCTCGACGGAGTAGGTCCGTGGACACAGCACATGACCTCGACGGAGTAGGTCTGTGGACACAGCACATGACCTCGACGGAGTAGGTCCGTGGACACAGCACATGACCTCGACGGAGTAGGTCCGTGGACACAGCACATGACCTCGACGGAGTAGGTCCGTGGACACCGCACATGACCTCGTCGGAGTAGGTCCGTGGACACAGCACATGACCTCGACGGAGTAGGTCCGTGGACACAGCACATGACCTCGTCGGAGTAGGTCCGTGGACACAGCACATGACCTCGACGGAGTAGGTCCGTGGACACAGCACATGACCTCGTCGGAGTAGGTCCGTGGACACAGCACATGACCTCGTCGGAGTAGGTCCGTGGACACAGCACATGACCTCGTCGGAGTAGGTCCGTGGACACAGCACATGACCTCGACGGAGTAGGTCCGTGGACACAGCACATGACCTCGACGGAGTAGGTCCGTGGACACAGCACATGACCTCGACGGAGTAGGTCCGTGGACACAGCACATGACCTCGACGGAGTAGGTCCGTGGACACAGCACATGACCTCGACGGAGTAGGTCCGTGGACACAGCACATGACCTCGACGGAGTAGGTCCGTGGACACAGCACATGACCTCGACGGAGTAGGTCCGTGGACACAGCACATGACCTCGACGGAGTAGGTCCGTGGACACAGCACATGACCTCGACGGAGTAGGTCCGTGGACACAGCACATGACCTCGACGGAGTAGGTCCGTGGACACAGCACATGACCTCGACGGAGTAGGTCCGTGGACACAGCACATGACCTCGTCGGAGTAGGTCCGTGGACACAGCACATGACCTCGACGGAGTAGGTCCGTGGACACAGCACATGACCTCGTCGGAGTAGGTCCGTGGACACAGCACATGACCTCGACGGAGTAGGTCCGTGGACACAGCACATGACCTCGTCGGAGTAGGTCCGTGGACACAGCACATGACCTCGTCGGAGTAGGTCCGTGGACACAGCACATGACCTCGTCGGAGTAGGTCCGTGGACACAGCACATGACCTCGACGGAGTAGGTCCGTGGACACAGCACATGACCTCGTCGGAGTAGGTCCGTGGACACAGCACATGACCTCGACGGAGTAGGTCCGTGGACACAGCACATGACCTCGTCGGAGTAGGTCCGTGGACACAGCACATGACCTCGTCGGAGTAGGTCCGTGGACACAGCACATGACCTCGACGGAGTAGGTCCGTGGACACAGCACATGACCTCGACGGAGTAGGTCCGTGGACACAGCACATGACCTCGACGGAGTAGGTCCGTGGACACAGCACATGACCTCGACGGAGTAGGTCCGTGGACACAGCACATGACCTCGACGGAGTAGGTCCGTGGACACAGCACATGACCTCGTCGGAGTAGGTCCGTGGACACAGCACATGACCTCGACGGAGTAGGTCCGTGGACACAGCACATGACCTCGACGGAGTAGGTCCGTGGACACAGCACATGACCTCGACGGAGTAGGTCCGTGGACACAGCACATGACCTCGTCGGAGCCCGTAATGAATGACTCATGGGTTTATCGGATGTCGGCTGATGACGTCAACCTGTCAGATTCGCTATGATGAGTGGCTTGTTAAGGAGATGACAGTACCGACTGTGTTGTCTTGTCAGTCTACGTATGGGCGCGGGGGAGATGGCGACATATGGCTTCTCTGCTGTGATAGTATTTAGTATTGGGTTTTTGTTGTTTTTTATGATAAACCAGGGGCTCTTGAAACACTATTTGTTGGGAGGGGGTGGGGAGCCACAGTTCTCGTTGTGTCCGAGCCAATATAGAACAAACGAGCCAATATAGAACAAACGCGCCAATATAGAACAAACGAACCAATATAGAACAAACGAACAAATATAAAACAAACGAGCCAATATAGAACAAACGCCAATATAGAACAACCGAGTCAATATAGAACAAACGCGCCAATATAGAACAACCGAGTCCATATAGAACAAACGAGCCAATATAGAACAAACGAGCCAATATAGAACAAACGAGTCAATATAGAACAACCGAGTCAATATAGAACAAACGAGCCAATATAGAACAAACGAGCCAATATAGAACAACCGAGTCAATATAGAACAAACGAGCCAATATAGAACAAACGAGTCAATATATAACAAACGAGCCAATATAGAACAACCGAGTAAATATAGAACAAACGAGTCAATATAGAACAAACGAGTCGATATAGTACAATTGAGTCATTATATACGATTAACCGAGTCAATGTGAGTCAAAGCGTGTGGCTAGACATTATTGTTATCATCTGCTACATGGGCCAAACGATGCTGTTAGGGTAGGATGTTTTGTGTTGGGGTGGGGGGGCGGAACAACAGACCACACTTATGCATTCGAAATAAGCCAGATGTGGACAGAAGAGCAGTCTGGGTCATAGCCGCATGGCTACAACATTAACCATACTTGGGTCAGTGCGAACTAACACGAGAGTTGACCAGAGAAACATTGTTTACCGTCTTTTGATGTTCAAATCACTGTGTGCACTGCCAGCCATTTCAACACCTTATCATGTGTGCACCAACCCTAACTTTGCACCAACCCTAACTTTGCACCTTCCTTAACTTTGCACCTTCCCTAACTTTGCACCTTCCCTAACTTTGCACCTTCCCTAACTTTGCACCTTCCCTAACTTTGCACCTTCCCTAAATTTGCACCTTCCCTAACTTTGCACTTTCCCTAACCTTGCATCTTCCCTAACTTTGCAGCTTCCCTAACTATGCACCTTCCCTGACTTTGCACCTTCCCTAAATTTGCACCTTCCCTAACTTTGCACCTTCCCTAACTTTGCTTCTTCCCTAACTTTGCACCTTCCCTAACCTTGCACCTTCCCTAACCTTGCACCTTCCCTAACCTTGCACCTTCCCTAACTTTGCACCTACCCTAAATTTGCACCTTCCCTAACTATGCACCTTCCCTAACTTTGCACCTTCCCTAACTATGTGCCGCTGATAAACCTGAAGAGCCCATCACACTACAACACCAACATTTTAAACATTTTTGGGGTAATAAATCGGTTATTCTGAACCATCTCCAAATCCTCACAACCTTCACCTTGCACCTATACTTCTAGGATTAATACATACATTTTAAATTTGCATTACTGCTAGACAAGAGAGGTAAGAATGTTGTTATGATTGCTATAGGCGATGAAGACTATTTGTGAAGGCAGTACTTTTAGTTTTCTTCATTTGTCCGAGTCACATTTCTCCATCCGAACAATTGGCCCCAGTCACATTTCTTCGTCCGAACAATTCTTCGCTCACTGCCTCGGGATCCACCCCTTCATGCCCAGCCCATCTGCTCACGAACGAATGTTTCATTGAAGACCTAGAGATTGCCTGGCGACTCTCGGACAAACACGAGATCTTAGATATCTCGCCCTGGCCTCGTCCGTTCCTCTCTTTCTCTCTCCCGTCTTTGTCACTTCAGGTCCTTCGTCTTTTAGAAGTGTTTGGGGAAAGGCTTGCCAGGTTCTCTTCTAAACTTGATTTTGTGACCAGGGTGAGGTGAAGCCTTATCTGTTAGTTTAATTCTTATAGACTTGGATCCCATTCATTTAATGAGAACAGATTTCTTAAAAGTATTTTTGTTACATATGTATTTATTTAAAACTAACGATGTCATATAGGCTATTTTAATTGTTTTCATTACTCTTAGAAAATAGTTCTTTAGTTGCCAAACTTTTTTTTTATTAAATAATTTTACTAATGAAAATTCATTTCCAATAACGAAATGGCTTTCATCGCAATATTTAATTTTTCCATAAAGAAATTTAGCCTACATTTGTTGACTAATTAGTCCTATCCAGGGCCGCTCTTAGCGATTGCTGGGCCCTATTCGGCTTGGTATGCCAAACGGATTGCGCGGGGCCCAGTTTGGGTAAGGATAAGGAATTAGTAAGGATAATAAGCGTGGGTCCCACTGCGGCCGCATAGGTTGCAGTGGCCTAAGACCGGCCCTGGTCCTTTCCTTCACATAATGTATAGATGTTATTAAAGCTTAGACACATTTAGCCAATTAATGTGCGAATGTTTTATTTAATTTAATAAAGACTAGTCAATTGTGTGTATAATTGAGTTATAAAGGAAAGAGATATAGTGCTACATCATATGACCCAACATTCCATTACGTTCTGTTAGTAGATTTTGTCATTTCGGAATGTTATGAAAGATTATACATTTTTGCACCCTGCTTTCCTGTAATGCTGTTACCCAATGGCAAGTTAAACCTGAAAGTCGAAGATAATTAATTCCTATTAATTTTTAACTCATGAAATTATTTTCATTTTTTCCCCTCATTAATAGAGTTATCCATTAATTGAACCTAGTTAATGAGATCCAAAAATAGTTTGTAAACAAGGTATCTTCAGTGCTAAAACTGTTGTAGTTATTTAATGACACGTGACATGGGTCATGATGGGACACATCTTTTGTGGAAACATTGTGATGTCACATCAGCTGCTGGGGACGTAGACTCTTCCAGGCACGATTTCATCTTGAATTCACTCCAGAGTTTGTTTGCAGGAGCGGAGATCTTGATTTCTTAAACATTCTCCACCATGATCAAAGATAAACATAAGATCTAGAGCGACGTGTCCTCAGTTGCTACTTTTGACTCTGCCCTTTGTTTACCAGATCCGTGCAACATAATAACTCAACTCCAAGATGATTATTTGTCCACAGTAACTTGCCACGTCTTGCCTCCACCCTCCACCCTCCCAACCAGGCAGATCATTGCCTCTCCTCACTACCGATTGTCAGCAGACTTGAACCCATCCTACTGTCAGTGAATCACATCCTCCTCGCAATTCAACGGATCCGGCCACTTCCAAAATATCATGTTTGTTATTTCTTTGTTATCGTCCCCTCGCCACCCCTCTCTCGCCACCCCCTCACCCGACACCCCTCACTCCAAACTCCCTCGTCCTCCAGTGCGCATCACTCCCTCCTCGTTTTGTCTTAATTAGCTTTTGTTTGTTCCCTCGGCTGGGCTCCTCTTGCTTTCTAATGAGCAGCGGGCCGGAAGTGGAAAGGAAATTAAGAAGAAAATGATAAGAAAAAAAAGTTTAGTGCTTCCCTTACACCGTGATCTGTTTCCCTTACAATGTGATCTGTTTCCCTTACAATGTGATCTGTGTCCCTTACACTGTGATCTGTTTCCCTTGCAATGTGATCTGTTTCCCTTACAATGTGATCTGTTTCCCTTACAATGTGATCTGTTTCCTTTACAACGTGATCTGTTTCCGTTACAATGTGATCTGTTTCCCTTACAACGTGATCTGTTTCCGTTACAATGTGATCTGTTTCCCTTACAACGTGATCTGTTTCCCTTACAATGTGATATGTTTCCCTTGAAATGTGATCTGTTTCCCTTACAACGTGATCTGTTTCCCCTGTTATATGAAATAATATGGGACGTAAAG
Organism: Ampullaceana balthica; assembly: GCA_944989445.1. Taxonomy (NCBI): domain Eukaryota; kingdom Metazoa; phylum Mollusca; class Gastropoda; family Lymnaeidae; genus Ampullaceana; species Ampullaceana balthica. The sequence goes on along the minus strand of CALYLW010000184.1, from coordinate 805,733 downwards.
TGGGTCATTAAGTAATCATTAATTGTTTCAGATATTTTAATGTAGAATTTTAAGTTTTAACAAATATATTAATTTCACTATGTGTGCTTCAATATTTTATCAGGGTTCCATACTCTCTGTGACTTTGAATTATCCACAATTTTATCATATGCTCTGTGTATCCACAATTCCGGAGAAGAAATTTGAAGACGAATATGTTCCGTATGTTTCATCACTCCACTTGTATGCTATATCTTTCTTTTGTATTGATTCAGATGTCATATATCTTTTATTACAGTCCAGCGTTTGTTATAGGAGACGTCCATATACAAATTCGGCTTAAACTTGTGTTATTATTATTTCCTTTAAATGATCAAATGTTCGAAAAAATCTGTTGTTTCTGCCTTCAGATCATCTATCGCTGTACACATTTTTCTTCTTTGATTTTTCTTAGTTCGTTTCTTTGGTTTGTTTCGTTTTTTTTCTTTTAATTAAATTAAAACTTTTTTTGGAGGGGATAAAAATGAAGACGGCTTCCAAAGCTGAACTGCTCTGTTTCAAATAAAATAAACAGAAACGTATTTTCACATGAAAGGAACACGTATAATAATTATATTTTTTTAAATACGGAAAAGCGATGTAATTTTGTTACGTGAACTCACTGGAACTGTTGCATCGAATGTTACAAAACTTCGCAGCTCACTGTATCTGCCACACGAAATATAAGGGGTATCGTCATAATCTCTAACCTCTAGGTGACTACGTGTTTGACCTGGAAGCCATTCCGTTTCTGTGGCTGGTTTCTTGTCGTTGGAATTGGGCCAAAAGGTGAGCTACGCTCTGACCATCGTGATAGTGAAGTGGGTCACATGTCAAGCAAACAGTCTGTCATGTCGATGGTGCCCGGCCTGTCATGTCGATGGTGCCCGGCCTGTCATGTCGATGGTGCCCGGCCTGTCATGTCGATGGTGCCCGGCCTGTCATGTCGATGGTGCCCGGCCTGTCATGTCGATGGTGCCCGGCCGGTTACGAGCACAATCAGACCTTTTACTCAGCTCTGTACCTACTACTGCCTTGTAGCATAGTTCCTAGTTAATCCACGTTTTGTCTTCTGCACTCACGAGCCGCGGTTGCCTCCCATCTGATAAGACCCTCGTCTGTACCTCGTCACCTCCACCCGTTATAATCTAAGATAGTTATCAAACGTTGACCGAAGCGTGTCATCATATAACCACAAACACAGACCACGAGTTGGCTTACCTCATAACGTCATATCTATGACAACACATCATGGTAGAGCACAAAGAAACTCATTAACTGGGTCATGTTGTCTCCGTGCAAGTTTGGGTGTATACTTTATGTTGATTCTCATGTTTGCCTCTGCTGCCTGGACACTGAAGCCATGAATATCTTTGCCAGCCTCTGATAACAAATACTTAACACGGCTGAAATATGGCCATGGCCTAACGTGACCCACAACTGCCACGAATTGATATCTACATGGAACGGTTCAATCGGTTACCTATGATGTGTGACCTCATGAGGTGTGACGTCATAGATGAGGTGTGACGTCATAGATGAGGTGTGACCTCATCAGGTGTGACGTCATAGATGAGGTGTGACCTCATCAGGTGTGACGTCATAGATGAGGTGTGACCTCATCAGGTGTGACGTCATAGATGAGGTGTGACCTCATGAGGTGTGACGTCATAGATGAGGTGTGACCTCATAGCAGGAACTGGGTTCACCCACAAACTGAAGCCGGACGTGGGTAGCTCAAGTGCGAAAGTTGTTATCCACTTATCCACTCTGTTGTGTCCAAGATATTCCATGACCTGTTCGTAACACGGCATTATTCAAGGTGTTGGGGGAGGGTAGGGCTGGCTCGTATGGCTCCACTTTGTGGATTTACCAGATGCAATCTATAGTTGTCTACACATTATAGATGGATACGCTCTAGTATTGTACGTCCATGTGTTATAGATTGAAACAATCTAGTCTAGGATTTTGTCTCTATACGTTACAGATAGATACAGTCTAGTTGTGTGTGTCTGTCTATACATTGTATATTCTAAATGATGCGCTCACCATTGAAACTTCCTTTAAGTACAACGTTTAAGTACAGTACTATCAAACGGGATGGTATTGAATCCCTTTTGATTTAAGATGGAAATTGTGGCACAACAGGAAGAACTGGATATAATTACAGTCTCCCCGCTCCGCGAACCTCCGCCCCCCAAAGCCCTCCCCCGCCCCCCAAAGCCCCACGCCCACCCCAACCCCAACACATCTCCCGTTTATGGCCTGTGATGCCAAGATTCAAAGCCAACAGTAAATCACGGCACATCATTACTTAAGGGCTCATTTCTGGGGCCTTAATTTCTATTGTTTTTATTTTTTACATTAGAATCTCCAATCTCCGTCCGCCAATTGTTGTTTGAATAAACAAGCTCCACTTATGCTTGGATTGGGAACTTGGAAACACATGGAGACGTGGGTGTGCGGGGTGGGGGGGAGCGATCATTCAGCTATTGATTCTGGTGTGGGTGTCACGGCGCCCTGGGCGTGCGTCTGGGGAGCCGGCCCAAACATGAATTGTAAATGATAAATTTGCCCAGCAATCACTCGGTGATGCCGAGGTTGTCCGCTGTACATTGGCGTGCATTTATAACGACAGGTTTGTGTCGAGATACAAGGGGCGGCTAACTCGGGCAAGGCAGCTGCTGTTATCGGGTTTAATTTATGTAGAGTTATAAGACGGAAGCCCTTCTACTCTCCATTAAAAATGTATAACACGGAGATAGAATGTGCAGTTATGTAGGTGAGGGCTTCATGCGGTGAAATGATTGAAAACAAGTGTAGACGAAACCAGGTGTTGTATTTATTAGTAATTGTTGGGAATATTTTCCAAACACACGCATACAGTTCATATACACATAATATGCGTATATTATTTACGCGTTTTATATTATAGCAGTATTCTATATAATAAAAGGCTAAGTTCTGTCCCGTCATCTATAGCGATTGGTCTCTCAAACACACATGACTCCTACAGCCAATCATATCAAGTTTACGCGGACGTTCAAAACGAGTTATCTTTGGTGCAGTATTTCTTCCAAGACTTTATTTTGAGTTATGCGCGTTGGGATTTATAGTCAAAAGCTCTGTTTTTACGAGTAGTTTTTTTTAAACTATAATGAATAGTATTTTTGACGTGATGCACATGTATGCCGGTCGAGACGGCTGTTGAAGGGGAGTTACAACATGCCACCGAACGGTGGCGGAACGTCTTTGGACGGGCCTAGTTGCTCATATATATATACTCAAATCGTGTAACTAAATGTTGATTAAATGTCCTCGAATTAATGTATAATTTATATAGTATATAATAAACGAGAAGCGTATTGTCATTGTGTTGATACAAGTTTGAATGAAACACATTGGAGCATGCTTATCAACGATATTCTAACATTGCTTACTCAGCCCGTACCCTCTATTGAACATTTAGAACACTACCATTAACAGTAGCTGCTCATATCTTCCAATTCTCATATATAACTTACTACACCAACAAGCGCTGGCATTTTTGTTGTGGTTGGGATGTGGGCTATGTGTATGGTTGTGTGTTTGTGTGTGGGCTATGGGTATGGTTGTGTGTTTGTGTGTGGGCTATGGGTATGGATGTGTGTTTGTGTGTGGGCTATGGGTATGGTTGTGTGTTTGTGTGTGGGCTATGGGTATGGTTGTGTGTTTGTGTGTGGGCTATGGGTATGGGTGTGTGTTTGTGTGTGGGCTATGAGTATGGTTGTGTGTTTGTGTGTGTTCAAAATACAAGACAGTAAAATAAAAGGCAAGACGATATGAAACAAATAGTTGAAATTCCAAAAGTTCAAATATTGCCACTGGAGTTCTGAGTCTCTCCTGACGCCCACAGCCCAATAACTGATGTGGCTGAGAGTTTCCTGAATAAAACAAGAACTCGTTGTCGCCAGCGGTAGCACTTCGTCTCTTAGTCACTCCAGGCCAGTTGTGGTTTCCATAGACATCACTTCAACTAAGATGGTCCCCAAAATGCAGCCGTGCGTAGAATATAGGCCTCGGCTCGAGTGGACCATTTTAAAGCCGAAAGTTGAAAAACGTTGTATTCAGTACTTAAATAGGATAGAAAAATAGACCCGGTCCTACACGTTAAGTCGACTATGGATATTGTATTCAATACTTATTTAGGATAGAAAATAGTTCCTCCGCTTCATGTTTGAATAGCTGGAAGTTTTATGCATTGTCTTCTCTTGGAATATTTATTCAGTACATAACGAACAAGTACATAACGAACACACGACTTGATGTTTGAAAAGCTGGAAGTTTTATACATTGTGTTCTCTTGGACTATTTATTCAGTACATAACGAACACACGACTTGATGTTTAAAAAGCTGGAGGTTTTATACATTGTGTTCTCTTGGACTATTTATTCAGTACATAACGAACACACGACTTGATGTTTGAAAAGCTAGAAGTTGTATACATTGTGTTCTCTTGGACTATTTATTAAGTACATAACGAACACACGACTTGATGTTTCTACTATTGACAACGTCACATTCGACCCGGTGGCCGGTGATACATAGATCTGCTGTCTATTGAAATGAAATCAGATCTGTCGTCGGCCTACAATACGCGTCATGGTCGAGTTGCTAGTGTTCATACCCCCCCCCCTGCGAGGACCTGTGCTCCTATAGAATCGCCGGGCACAACCCGAGTCAACACAATATGTCTTACAACGGTTGCCGTCAGTGTGGAGGTTGTGCCGAGGTCCCACGCCCACCGAGTCAACGTTTTCATAGGTGTGATGTATGGACGGAAGAAGCTCGGTTTATCTTGTCAAGGTCAAGGTGGTCTCAAAAAGATTCGCAGTCCTCAAACCACCATAACAAACGTTACCTTTTCCCCCCATCTGTTTGATGTCATGTTCTATGACAGGCCATAACGAAGTCTGTTACTGAAATGTAATGTTTACTTAATGCCTGTTTCCATATGTTCATTAATACAGTCATTGCTCATGCCCACCCACCACCTTTTTTTTTCTTCTTCAAAACTAACAACAAAAATGTGTCCCGCTCATAGAACTTTCCATGTAAAATAGAAAGAAAGAATCAGAACGGTCATCGTTTGACCTTTCTATTGTCCGAGGCCCAGTGCCTGTTGCAGTTTAGTACCATGTCAAGTTCTACGTTAGCGTCCTGAATTGGAAATAATTTGCTGTTTCACAGCTTGTGATTGGTTGTCCTGTCACGAGAAATTGTTTTGTCATTTAACCGATACTCCACATTGTTCTTATTTAGGTCGTGTCAATTACAGTATGAGCAATGGAATAGTTCAAGGTGTTGACACTGAGAGACACTTTGAACAATGCATTGATACAGGTATGAGTATCGTAGTGAGTACAGCAAGCGTTCAGGTGTAACATGTTGTACCGTCTGTGCTCCACTAGTTTGTGTCAGGTTCGTGTTATTATGATTACCAAGCGTCGGTGTTTAATCATTGACGTATTATGCTGAAATAGGTCACTTGGTGCAGGAATTTGTACTCAATGCTTCGGGAGCCAGTGGCGAATCCGTTTAAATCATTGATGGAGGCACACAACAATTACCCTGATTTACTTTTATCTCCTTGTCTCGTTTTCGTGTGTGCTGCACGTATAGAATATGTATCAAAATGCTTCTGGTGCAGAAGGGGAAATGTTGCAGAGAGAAAATGTCCCTAGTGTAATGTAACTTAATATCTTGTGCGATGTATGTCTGGTGTAAATTATCTGGCTGTATGGCTTACTGGTCGTATATCTGGTGTAAATTAGCTGGCTGTATGGCTTACTGGTCGTATATCTGGTGTAAATTAGCTGGCTGTATGGCTTACTGGTCGTATATCTGGTGTAACTTAGCTGGCTGTATGGCTTACTGGTCGTATATCTGGTGTAAATTATCTGGCTGTATGACTTACTGGTCGTTTATCTGGTGTAAATTAGTAGGCTGTATGGCTTACTGGTCGTATATCTGGTGTAAATTAGCTGGCTTTATGGCTTACTGGTCGTATATCTGGTGTAACTTAGCTGGCTGTATGGCTTACTGGTCGTATATCTGGTGTAAATTATCTGGCTGTATGACTTACTGGTCGTTTATCTGGTGTAAATTAGTAGGCTGTATGGCTTACTGGTCGTATATCTGGTGTAAATTAGCTGGCTGTATGGCTTACTGGTCGTATATCTGGTGTAACTAAGCTCGGTGTATGGCTTACTGGTCGTATATCTGGTGTAAATTATCTGTCTGTATGACTTACTGGTCGTTTATCTGGTGTAAATTAGTAGGCTGTATGGCTTACTGGTCGTATATCTGGTGTAAATTAGCTGGCTTACCGGTCGTATATCTGGTGTAACTTAGCACGGTGTATAGCTTACTGGTCGTATATCTGGTGTAACTTAGCACGGTGTATAGCTTACTGGTCGTATATCTGGTGTAACTTAGCTGGCTTACCGGTCGTATATCTGGTGTAAATTAGCTGGCTGTATGGCTTACCGGTCGTATATCTGGTGTAACTTAGCTGGCTTACCGGTCGTATATCTGGTGTAACTTAGCACGGTGTATAGCTTACTGGTCGTATATCTGGTGTAACTTAGCACGGTGTATAGCTTACTGGTCGTATATCTGGTGTAACTTAGCTGGCTTACCGGTCGTATATCTGGTGTAAATTAGCTGGCTGTATGGCTTACCGGTCGTATATCTGGTGTAACTTAGCACGGTGTATGGCTGTCACCCCTTTCCTACCACCAACATTGTGATTGTTTTCATTCATTAGTGCCGATGTCTCACGTTTGCAGTGTGACTTTGATGCTTGCAAGAATGTCTAGGCTTAGACCTATATATAACCACGGTGGTGCGCTACCGAAGGTGCTATGATACCTGACACTTGCTTTACTCGTGTTGCACCCCGCACCTATTGGCGCTGCTGAAAGAACGCCGTGTACGCTGGCAAGTAACTTGTCAATATACCGTGGCCAACAAAAGCTTCTCTCTTGGTGGCTCGGTTTAATGGAATTAATGGCGCTGTCCGACTGTGACAGGTGGAGCCGCCTCTGGAGGCAGTGGTGGTACGTCACTGAGCTAACCTGAGTCGAGGCAGCATTCATGCCAGCAGGCATGTTGAATGGTGGCCTAACAGCGGTGTCTTATGGAGTAGGACACCTTATACTTACTTACAGCTCGGGTTTACACTGCGGCTCTTGTGATCACGGATATCTTCTTGTGCATGGAGGATTAACTTTGATAGACTCGTGTGTTCTTGTGATGTGTGATTAACTTTGATAGACTCGTGTGTTCTTGTGATGTGTGATTAACTTTGATAGACTCGTGTGTTCTTGTGATGTGTGATTATTTCAGATCTGTTTAAAGACTCGTATAATGCATTGTCATTACGTTCTGTGGAGAACTCATTTCATATGAGGAGTTTTTCTTTCGTTTAAATACATTAATATGTCGTGTGTAGTGATATGCATGTGTTAAACTACTGTAGATAATCTCTGGCTTGCACATTAGAGATGCCACTGTTGAGTTACCTTATCTTAACATCTGCACCGTAACTCAAGATAGAGCCCCTTAGAATGCGTCGCGAGAACCACTGACGTTAGGGACTTCCTTTCTCCTGTCACCGCACGTCATTGTGGGAAAAGATGAATGGCGGCGTCCACACCTCGCCATGTCAGGTCTCTCACTCAGGCTAGCCACACTTGAGGCGTAACGCGACAAACTTCTTGTATCCTTTCTTGTACATACCTCATACGGTCATCTATTTACCTCACTCTACTCTACTGGACACTGCGTGGACAAAAGAGTAGCCGTTTTACCAGGTCTCATTCCGCTTTACTGATAGATAATTTTCATCGATCATCTGGTTCAACTGATAATACGCTTTATAAATCCTAATGCGACTGGTTGTAGAATATACTTCGATACTACACACACTGTATAAGGGGGCCGTCCATAAAGTACGTCACGCTCCAGAGGGGGGAGGGGGTGTAAGAAAGTGTGACAGTTTGTGACAGGGGGGAGGTGGTTCGGCCATGTGTGAAGTCACGCTGTTTTATATTAAATTTTGATTATTTTGTTAATAAAAAACATTTTTGTTCGAAAGTGTGACGAACTTTAAGTGGGGGGGGGGTGTCCGAGATGTGTGACAGTTTGTGACGGTGGGAGGGGGGAGTTAAAAATGGTCAAAAATAGCGTGACGTATTTTATGGACGGCCCCAAGGTAGACATTTCGTTACTGCACACTGAGCGTTAGAACTTTCATTACTACACAGTTTTGTAGACCTTTCACTACTACACACAATTTAGTAGGAAGCCTTTCGTTACTACACATAGCGCTAAACACTACGAATAATTACTGCCTGGTGATGTACATATCGCTCAGTAATAATCTCCGTTGGACGCTTCAAGCATGGCTCCTACTACTGTAGACATTTTAAATCTGCTGCTAAACAAATAAGTTGTAAAATGAAGCGACCTGCATGTCCATAATGTTGGCCCGACCGTCCTCACCCCAACCCTGTCTGTCGTGATACGCTCTTAACAATTTTGTCACGTTATGGCACCGTGACCTTAGTTGACTGGTAGATTATCTGGGCCACGGTAGATTTGTTGGGTCGTGACCACTAGGCGTACGCTAATCTTTTAATCCAGTGGCTCTATAAGTGTGGCGATTCGGGTTTTGACAGTTGTGACAGTTATATAGTCAGTATTGATTCTTGAATTAGGATACAACGGTGGGTGAACAGTTTAAGGTACACATTTTCTATGACACATTTGTACAATAAAATGTACGTTATTGTGTTTATCAATTTTGCAGGAATTGTGGGCAAAAGTTCTGGGGGGCTGGATGGCATATGACAACAACAACAAAAAAGACCTGCTATAAGAAAAGACACCTGCTATAAGACAAGACACCTGCTATAAGACAAGCCACCTGCTATAAGACAAGACACCTGCTATAAGACAAGACACCTGCTATAAGACAAGACGCCTGCTATAAGACAAGACGCCTGCTATAAGACAAGACGCCTACTATAAGACAAGACGCCTGCTATAAGACAAGACACCTGCTATAAGACAAGACACCTGCTATAAGACAAGACGCCTGCTATAAGACAAGACGCCTGCTATAAGACAAGACGCCTGCTATAAGACAAGACGCCTGCTATAAGACAAGACACCAGCTATAAGACAAGACACCTGCTATCAGACAAGACACCTGCTATAAGACAAGACACCTGCTATAAGACAAGACACCTGCTATAAGACAAGACACCTGCTATAAGACAAGACACCTGCTATAAGACAAGACACCTGCTATAAGACAAGACGCCTGCTATAAGACAAGACGCCTGCTATAAGACAAGACACCTGCTATAATACAAGACACCTGCTATAAGACAAGACGCCTGCTATAAGACAAGACGCCTGCTATAAGACAAGACGCCTGCTATAAGACAAGACGCCTGCTATAAGACAAGACGCCTGCTATAAGACAAGACAACTGCTATAAGACAAGACACCTGCTATAAGACAAGACACCTGCTATAAGACAAGACGCCTGCTATAAGACAAGACACCTGCTATAAGACAAGACACCTGCTATAAGACAAGACGCCTGCTATAAGACAAGACGCCTGCTTTAAGACAAGACACCTGCTATAAGACAAGATACCTGCGTTCTTATCGGTTATTGGGTTGGTAATGAGTTCATTGGAGGTGCTGTGAGTACTTGCTGTGAGTACTTGTTGTGAGTACTTGATGTGAGTACTTGCTGTGAGTACTTGTTGTGAGTACTTGTTGTGAGTACTTGTTGTGAGTACTTGATGTGAGTACTTGCTGTGAGTACTTGCTGTGAGTACTTGCTGTGAGTACTTGCTGTGATGATTGCTTATCGATAAATTTCATTACATCGGGTGAGAGTTCAGTAAGACGTCTTAAAGAACGTATTGCTTGTTGTTACCTGTAAAGGACATTAGTATTCTTTGTTTACCTGTGTAGGACATTAGTATTCTTTGTTTACCTGTGTAGGACATTAGTATTCTTTGTTAACCTGTGTAGGACATTAGTATTCTTTGTTTACCTGTGTAGGACATTAGTATTCTTTGTTAACCTGTGTAGGACATTAGTATTCTTTGTTAACCTCAGTAGGACATTAGTAGTATTCTTTGTTTACCTGTGTAGGACATTAGTATTCTTTGTTAACCTGTGTAGGACATTAGTATTCTTTGTTAACCTCAGTAGGACATTAGTATTCTTTGTTAACCTGTGTAGGACATTAGTATTTTTTGTTTACCCTAGTAGGACATTAGTATTCTTTGTTAACCTGTGTAGGACATTAGTATTTTTTGTTTACCCTAGTAGGACATTAGTGTGGCGGAGTCGTTGTCTAGGGGTTGAGGTTCCCCCCTTAGCCACAGATATTTACCACGTAGACGGGTAAAAGACTTAGCAACGCTGGGTTGTTTTCTTTCAACATAAGTTTAATGACATCCAGAAGCTTTGAACATATTTATGGTACAGTACAATTGGCAGTTTACAGTTGATGGTCATACCATCCAGAGTCCTCGGCCCAGCTTGACCGGATTGGACTACGTTCACAAACTCCACACTCTATCGTACGTCTTTCACCTGTCTGCTACTTGGCAACTTAACAATCTCCCAGCGACACACAATGTGACCCATTTTATACCCCGTCTTGTCCGACTGGTTTTTGACTGGCCCCTGGGTCAATCACCATGTCTCCCTTTGACCGTGGTCCTGTCAATTCATTACAACTTGCACGTACCTTGAGTTCACCCGCCCCCCCGTTCCACGAGGACAAGTGTTCACAACCCCATTTATGCGTAGTCATCCCCACACCACAACATCTGACCGTAACACCCCCCTCCTCACGAGCGACCTTAGCAAGAATGTCGCGAGTTTATAAACATAAGGTCTTGAGGTTTTGGTGTGTCATGATCTACTAATAATATATCCCATTCTTACACACACAGGTATTTCATTAATATATAGTTATTTTAACAATATTCAACAATTGCAATGTGCACTATATACAGAATTTTCACCAGTAATATGCTAGCTTCCAAAAAAATATTAGTTCACAATAGCTGGTGTATATTCCCAAATACATAATAAGGAATCGTTTTATTTACATTGTGGAACTACCCGGTTTTCGTACCTGCGTACGAGTCTAGTCCTATACTACCTCGCTTTCGAGGGTAGCAAAGGTTATTATTACTCAAAATGATAACGATATATATACATCAATATACTAAAAAAAAATTTGTCACATTTGAAGTATTAATATTCTTCACATACAAAAAAAATCTTGGTATGGTTAAATGACTTAAATGATACCCATGTTTCACAAGCAAAGAATCTCATGGTTCAATGATTTAGATGATCCCCATGTTTTACAAGCGAAGAAAGTCATGGTTCAGTGACTTAATTGCTCAACATGTCTCACAAACATTGAATGTCATGCTTCAATGGTTTAATTGCTAATCATGTGTCACAACAATCACTATCCACCCAATTTTCTGTCCCTTTTCATTAATACTTGCATCTGTATCTTTATGGGACATGTTATGTATGTTTTCTGTCCCCATAGCGGGATCTCGTATGTATATTTATCGTCCCCCCTACTGGGACCAGTTATAACCACCAGTTAATGGGTTACAAATTATCATATTCATAATCATAACATAGTCATCGGCAAAATTTTCATGAATCAAAAATTTCATCATCATAACATATAATAAATACATATTATCAATGTTATACCAAATGCCCGAGGGCTCCAAACATGTTGTGCTTACATAATCAAAATGTGTCGTGCACCTAAGAATTGTCTTATCAATTCATATAATAGTAATACTGGGAAATGGTCGCTCAGACCCCCCAAGTAAATACAAAAATACAGTATCATAACTCCTCATAGTTATCAACAAATAGCAGCCTCATCATCCTAATCAAAACATTATCATCATAACAACATCTCTTATCATAAAATTTGGACTGAGGTCTCCAGTGCACAAAATTTCTTATATGATCAACACATTTGTCATGAACATACGAACCACTTTATTTCATTTCACAATGATACTGGTACAAGGTCACTCAGACCCCAACTTCAATCCCAACAATATTATCATTAGTCATCATAATTTTCAACAAATTATCATCATCATAGAAGACACAATACCAATTCCGTGTTAATTCAATGTATGCATCAAAAATCATAGTCATTGTTTTTGATGGTGGAACATTTCGTATATTTCCCATTCTAAACAAGAAACGACTCTTATTAGCATTACCAAGAGCGTACCCTAAAATTTGGGAAACTACAATCATTTGTCATTGTCCCAGGCTTAATTATTAGCTATTTTGATCATTCTTGTACTCAACCCTACAAAATCTGTCAGTATACTGGTAGTCTTAGTGGGATTAGTGGGACCGTGATTTTCTATCAGTCTTTTGTCTGTCCCACTACCACTGTCTGCTAAGTACGTCAGCCAATGTATTATCAGCCCCTGGGATCGGTCTGATAGTAAATTTGTATTCTTGTAATGTTAACGCCCATCGTGCCACGCGGTTATTAATGCTCTTGGATGTCTGTAACACCGTCAATGGTTTGTGGTCCGTCTCGATAGTAAAGTGATTACCAAAAAGGTATCTTGAGAATTTTGTAATCGTCCATACTACCCCCAAACATTCCTTTTCAATTACTGAGTATCGGGTCTCCCGGGATAATAGTTTCCTGCTTACGTACGCTATCGGGTGTAATAATCCCTCCCGTTCTTGCATTAAGCATCCCCCTATAGCGGACTCGCTCGCGTCTGTTCTGATTACAAACTCATGATTTATCTCTGGCAGTATAAGGATTGGTTGTGTAGATAGAGCCTTTTGGATCTTTTCTAGTGCTTCTCTACATGTGCTAGTCCATTGTACTTTTTCTGGTTTTCCTTTTTTTGTTAGATCTGATAGACTGGCCGATATATCTGCGAAATCCGGAACAAATTTTCTATAATAACTGATCAGCCCCAATAAGCTCCTCACTTGTTTCTTGGTGTTCGGAGGTTTGATATTTAATATTTTACTTGTTATACTGGCGTTAGGTCTCTGTGTACCTCCTCCGACTATATGACCCAGAAACTCTATTTCTGAAAACCCGATTTCCATTTTTGTTGGCCTAGCTGTCAACCCCGCAGTTTTCAATCTGTTTAGTACCTGATCCAATGTATGATTATGTTCTGTTATGGATCTTCCAAACACGCAAATGTCATCAAAAAAACTGACCACGTTTTTTTGATCACCTAAGACTCGACGCATGCCTCGTGCGAATGTCGCTGGTGCGTTACACAGCCCAAATGGCATGTATTTAAACTGATACAATCCCAAGTCAGTTTGAAAAGCAGTATATTTCCTCGAGTTTATTTCTACCGGTAATTGCCAATAACCTTTCACTAAGTCAATTTTTGAGAAATACTTAGCTTGTCCTAATTGAATAAATAAATCTTCCTGATTGGGTATTGGTTCTGCGTCTGTTATCGTTATAGCGTTTAGTTTCCTGTAATCAATGCAGAAACGTGTGGAACCGTCTTTTTTCTTAACTAGGACTATTGGCGAGGAGTAGGGTGAAGTTGACTTTTCTATAATGCCCTCCCCTTCCATTTGCCGAATTTCCTTAATTATCTCTTGTTTTGCTGAAAAGGGTATAGGATATGGTCTCAGACAGATTGGTTTTTCTGTGTTTAACTCAATAGAGTGAGCTACTACAGTGGATTTTCCTGGTGTGTTAGTTATAACGTTAGCGTATTTATCTAGTATCCTTTCTATTTGTTCTCTTTCATACTTTTTGAGGTGGGGGTTAATTCTTACATCTTTCATCGATTCCTTAACCCCGCTCGCCTGTGTTGGCAACGAACTAATGTTTCTGCTTTCATTTTCTGTCTCGTTATCTTCTATAACGACGGCGTAAGCCGCGTTTTTCGCACTGCTGTTTGTAATAGGGTGATTGGTACATGTCTCAGTATGCTTTTGACTTGATTCTTCCCTACTATGATATTCCTCTAGCAAGTTTATGTGATATGTTTTCCTTTTTCCCTTTTCCAGGATTACATAATTACAATCCCCTACTTTTTCTACGACCTTATATGGTCCATGCCATCGGGATCTTTGTAGTTTACTACCCGCCGACGCTTTCATCACAACCACATGACTTCCTACAAGAATCTCTCGTCTTCTGGCTCTACGATCATAGAGTAGTTTTTGTTTTTCTTTTGCTGCCCTCGTCGTTACCGCCCCTGCTACTACTTCTGTCCCGATGTTTTCTATATTAGTAGTTACTCTACGGTCACAATCTCAAATTCGTCTACCGTCTTCCTATCGTTTTGTATTAGGGACCCAATATAACAATACTCAATCTACAAAACTACTATCTCAATAATACAATTTGGGGATTCATCATATACAAATATATAATATATAATATCTAAAACATACTAATTTAATATTAGAAATTAAGTTGTACTTGCCTGTACGATAGAAATTACCACACAAATAGTACCCATACATAAGAAAAACACATTATACCAGGGCAGTATCAGTATCCATAGGCGAGAGAGTCACAAAGTCACCTCCTTCACTGTCACGTATTACTGAGGTTGTAACCTCGAAGTTGTCCAGGCTGTAGTCAGCTTCTGTGTTACTATCTAAGTTAGTGTTCGTTATTCCTCCGATGCTCTTCCGGGTGTAGTCTGTATGGCCTCCCTTTCTGCGTCTGTCTGCAATTCCACTGCTACGGCTGTCTACAACACCACTGCAACGGCTGTCTGTAACACCACTGCAACGGCTGTCTGTAACACCACTGCTACGGCTGTCTGTAACATCACTGCAACGGCTGTCTGTAACATCACTGCGACGGCTGTCTTCAACACCCCTGGTCTCGTCGTTACGAGGTGTAAGCCCTACGCTCTCGTGATGATCTTGCTATCGGGATGGCTAGTACGGCCAGTTCGTTGATGTGTTTTTCGTCGTTTCTCCTTTAGTGACGTGTCTTGATGCACAGCGTCTTGGCTCGGTTTTTCGACGGGGCCCCCACTGTGGCGGAGTCGTTGTCTAGGGGTTGAGGTTTCCCCTTAGCCACAGATATTTACCACGTAGACGGGTAAAAGACTTAGCAACGCTGGGTTGTTTTCTTTCAACATAAGTTTAATGACATCCAGAAGCTTTGAACATATTTATGGTACAGTACAATTGGCAGTTTACAGTTGATGGTCATACCATCCAGAGTCCTCGGCCCAGCTTGACCGGATTGGACTACGTTCACAAACTCCACACTCTATCGTACGTCTTTCACCTGTCTGCTACTTGGCAACTTAACAATCTCCCAGCGACACACAATGTGACCCATTTTATACCCCGTCTTGTCCGACTGGTTTTTGACTGGCCCCTGGGTCAATCACCATGTCTCCCTTTGACCGTGGTCCTGTCAATTCATTACAACTTGCACGTACCTTGAGTTCACCCGCCCCCCCGTTCCACGAGGACAAGTGTTCACAACCCCATTTATGCGTAGTCATCCCCACACCACAACATCTGACCGTAACAATTAGTATTCTTTGTTTACCCTAGTAGGACATTAGTATTTTTTGTTTACCTGTGTAGGACATTAGTATTCTTTGTTTACCTGTGTATCAAAACTAATTTTAATTGATCAAAATTGTTAACGATTAATCAACTAATTAAAGGTGAATTCGTTAGCCCTAATAGATTTTGATTGGCGGAGGTTTATGTTGAAATATTAGTTTTACACACAGGCAACATAATATCACAATGACTGGGAGTGTAGTGTGATATTTGGGTATATATATTATTTACATTTTACAGTCAGTTGAGACTTGAGGGTGCTTTTATAATTTCCTGTCTATAAATGTGTTAGTTGCTATTCAGTTTAATAAATGCTGAACAACGAATCGCTAACGTTGGCTAACAACGAATCGTTAACGTTGGCTAACAACGAATCGCTAACGTTGGCTAACAACGAATCGTTAACGTTGGCTAACAACGAATCGTTAACGTTGGCTAACAACGAATCGCTAACGTTGGCTAACAACGAATCGCTAACGTTGGCTAACAACGAATCGCTAACGTTGGCTAACAACGAATCGCTAACGTTGGCTAACAACGAATCGCTAACGTTGGCTAACAACGAATCGCTAACGTTGGCTAACAACGAATCGCTAACGTTGGCTAACAACGAATCGCTAATGTTGGCTAACAACGAATCGCTTACGTTGGCTAACCATGTTTACATATAATTATCAATAGCTAAAAAAATCAAACACGTGGTACGTGCGTGACCTTATCCTGTATTGGAATCACATCTTCAAAGTTCAGTGTTGTCATTCTTGTGACGCCCCCTCCCCTCCCCACTTTCTGTTATCTTGAGTGTG
Organism: Ampullaceana balthica; assembly: GCA_944989445.1. Classification (NCBI taxonomy): domain Eukaryota; kingdom Metazoa; phylum Mollusca; class Gastropoda; family Lymnaeidae; genus Ampullaceana; species Ampullaceana balthica. Next base: position 789,218 of record CALYLW010000184.1, on the reverse strand, counting down.
ACCCTTTTGAAGCCCCTTACATAAACTTAAACAGGATAACTGCCTACAATCCCGGGAAGGGGGAGAACTCAGACCTCCTCCCCTCTTTATTTTAAAGTGCATAGAAAATCACTGTCTCTTTCTTGTACTAATCAAACATCCCATTTGGATATTACTCCCCCCCCCCAACCAACCGAACCTTTTAAGCTTCTGTTTGCACTGAAAACCTGATTGATTGGCCACACCCACCCACTCCTTTCCTATATAAGCTTCTACTTTTCTCTCCTTACTATATCTCTAATGGACTAATTGGATTTCACCGCAGCTAAGTTTTTAAATCCCTTATTAAATCCCTTATATTAAATCCCTGTCGTTCTGTCGTCATCTCTCTCTGTCTGTCTTGGGTGGGCGGAAAAACAAAAGTCAAAAATCACCCACTTCCCGTGATCCGATCGAGCTGAAATTTGGCACACGGACCCGTCTCACCTAACAATGCATCGTATCAAAATTTCAGATCGATCGAACGTACCGTAATTAAATTTATGCATTTTTAGTTTATCCTGATATAACGTATGTAGTTCAAATTCACTGTTTGTTATTGTTTTTTTTTCCACGGGATTGTTCAGTCACGCGTTGACGCGACCCATCGAAGTACCGGCGTGCTTTTTTTTACATTTTACGTGTCACGCTGAGCTCGGTCAAGCGATCGGTGACCAGACTTTTCCCCTCTCCCCCCCCCACACCCCCAACACCCCCCCCAGGGTTATGAAGCAAAGTTGAGTTAAGACAGATTCAGTCTGTAAATGTTTGTCGTGTTTGAAAATAATCACTACTGTTAGTTATGTCTCATATATAAGTGATTTATAGGCAAAAACTTTGTTTTTACGGGTTTGTTTTATTTATTCTTTCGTTTTATTCATTTTATTTGTGTACTATTTGTTCCTTGAGAAAGGCTCTTTGCCGAAACGTTCACTGTTGTGTTACATCCTGTCAGGCTAACTAATACCCTGTTTATATGTTATACATTTACTAAGCTTCTGATACCACCTCAAGAATGACCTCTCCACTCCCCATTGATAGAAACCTCTGATACCACCGCAAGAATGACCTCTCCACTCCCCATTGATAGAAACCTCTGAACATATAAAACAAATCTTATAACGACTTATCCACTTTGTACAAATACTTTGGTGTGCATGACATTTGTACCCGTAAATTAAAAAAATGCTCATCAGGCGAACATTGTCTAATACACAAGACATGTTGTCGACATTGTCATATCGCTTGTATACAATGTGCTCATCCTTGGGTCTAACAGCAGGCGTGTTATGGTTTTGTTTCCACAATATCAAAAGCAAATTCCACGTTGTCGTCTGCTTGTCTAGGGTAAAGGCGGGCGCCTAAAATTCTGATGGAAGCCCCGTGATAAGCGGCTTATCTTGATGGTATCTTGGTGGTTTCAGCCGTGAATGGTGTCTTTAGTTTATACACTCATCATTTGTTATCATGTGAATATTTATATTATTATCTTGTTATAATTCAACTTAAAACCAGACTTTTAATTTTTTTTTAAAATATTGTTTATATTTATTTCCCTGAAGAAGGACGCAGAGCAGTGTGAATTCTGAAGATTGCATTTATTCTTATATATATATTTTTTAAAATCGCTCTTCAACATTATGTAAAGGTCAACTCCTAAAATAGTTTTCCTGATAAGGAATTAAAGGAATGATAACGTTAACGAGGTAACAAGGTAACAAGGATTGTTTGGCCGTGTGATGCTAGATCAGGAGTAAAAGTTTATTTTTAAAAGTCTTCTTCTTTTATTTTTTTAATTATTTTTTTTTAAATTTGTAGTTTTGGACAACATATCAAGATTTAAAAAACAAAAAACAAAGAAACAAACAAAAAAACAAACAAACAACGGAAAGTGATTTAATAGACTGCATTTGATTAAAATTGTATGCAATTTTATTAATTGATACAATTTACATTTTTTTAAAATCAAATATAATAACATTGGATGTAGTCAGAAATAGGAGACATAACGTAAGTCAGAAATAGGAGACATAACGTAATGCACTCGTTTCAGACGAAAACTGTGTATTTTATTTAATGTTATGTTACCCGTGATATGTTGAACAAGCTTCCGTCCTATTAGGATAGCGGCAACTTTTTCAGATTGTGTCAGCAGCTCACCATGGTGGTGTCTAATTGATTATCCAATATCTGATTGAAGAAATTGTTGGTAGTGACCCGTAGGGAGCAGAATACGAGGGCATTGTTTTATAGATGTCATACTGACATGTCACATGACACGTAGGGAACAGAACTCGTGGAATTGTTTTATATATGTCATACTGATATGTCACTTATGACGCGAAATGTCAATATTTTATGGACGCATTGTGCACGTTTACATGGAAGATTTGCATGCACGTGTATTTTCTTTCCACACTCACCACACGCACACACTCGCATAATACATAAATTGTACATACACTTATTAAATTTTACTGTTTATATTTAACAGTAAACAGTTATACACACTACTTTTTATTGTATTATTTATGTTGAAGCTTTCTTGGGTTGGGGGAGATATTTGCTTATATTAAAGTTGACCCACTTAACAGCTGGCTATTAGTTAAAGTTTCAATATGTTTCAAAGCTGTCTAGGAATGCAGGCCGCTACTGTATCAAGAGTCTAACAGTAGATGGATTAGCCCCAAGTCTACATAGTTGAAGGGTTGCTCATCTGAGAGTATCGACCCAATCTGCCTTCTAACATTCCCACAATCTGCTGTTAAGCGCATGCGCATTCCCGAGAATCACCCGACGCTAATGAAGTGCTTTATGAAATCAGCATATATATTTTAATGGCAGACGCCGTTTTCCTTATCTGTTTAACACCAGGGTTTCTAATAATCCTCTTTCTCCCCCACCTCATCTCTAATAACACTTTAGGTTAAAAGAAACCTACTTTATCTAACGTAGTCTTACCCGCGCGGTTTGTTACGTTATGCAAGTGCGCGAATGTCTTCGTTTCTTTGATTTTAGTTCATATCAGTCGCATCAGTTGATTTTATCCGTCTTTTTGACTCGGTAACTATATATATATAGACAATGTTGTATGGCACTGCCCATCAGATTGCCCAGGTAATAGCCAAAGCTTTAAGATAGTGATCTCACGCTTTCCAGAATATGAGATTAAATTAGATAAACACAAGATTTTTAAACTTTAAAAGTAAATCCATTGTCTATTACAACATCATTTCGAGCATTGATATCTTCTACAACAACACTACCCCTTTATTCCGAGAACCTCTGATTCCGAGGACCCATCATCCCGATAATCTCTGATCCCAAGAGCCCATATTTCCACGAAGCCATCATTCCGAGAACCACTCATTCCACGAATTCTCATTCCGAGAACCTCTGATCCCGACAGTACTATAAATTGTTCCGATTTCACAAACGTCTGCCAACAACAGCTCATCCGAAGCGGTGCGCTGTTGATGAGGAATCCCAGGTCGCTCAAGTCTGTCATGCCCCTTGTCGTGTGCCACTGTCTCCACGTCAGGTCTAACGTTTCGTTTGTCTCATAAAACACGTCGGATACATTCAGGGGACTGCTATTACCGGTCAATAACCCCTCCTCTGGAATGAGCACAGGGGCCCCAAATGCTCCAAGGGCCCATAACTGGATTTAATTTGAAGCCCGCGCCACGTCGGTTGTAGCGCTGAATGGCTAAATCCCATCACCCGATTGGCCTGATGTGAACCCGTCCGTGGGGTGGGGGGGTGGGGGTCAAGGGGACAGCCATTCCATAGTTTGGACTGTGTCGTGGATTAGTTAGTTTTGCGAAGGGATTTAGCAAAGGGACGGAATCCATCTAGGATATTTGGACAAGGTTGTCTTTCTGAGTCATGGCCACCACCGTGGTACCATTACAATCTATTAATTTTTCATTGATTTAACCGCTCTCAAAGGTTAGTGATAGACCTAAAACTAAAAGCGCAGCGATGTGTTGTTGAAGCGCTCAATGAACATAAGCTCGCTTTAAGGGGAGGGGGATTCAAACAGATTATCCCCCTCCACACACATACACAAATAAACCCTCACCACAAATACACCCCCACACACATACACACACACAGGAAAAAAAACAGAATGATAAATTTCAATTTATTGAGGCCGATTTCCGGATGGTGAACGCTGATGACACATTTGATTGGAATAGTGACACCATATCGGTTTATTATTCGTTGTCCATCCCTCCCTATTTTTTTTCAATCTTACAGGCTTAAATATTTATAGTCCATTGATAGTCAATGCCACGCCTTTGTTGTCCAATGGGAACAGATTTTGTAATTTTTTTAAAAAATGTTTGGCCGTCTTCACGCCTTCACCGGGAGCTAAAAAATTGCGCTCCCCGGTTGGTCGTCTCATTCTTTGCCTGTGTCCACCAGATCCAATGTCGGGGCCCTGTTGACCAATCGTGTGAAGACTACGGGGCCCGTAGGACCCAAACTCGTGTTTGCCGTGGACCAAAGGACGCGCACCATTACAGGAGATTGTGTTTGAGCGTGTGGATCCAACTTTTCATATCGGCCAGTGTTAGAGTCTGACACATCAACATCTCAATTAGTTTACGTTGTTGTTTTTTTCTCCCAAAACGCCAATGAGTCATCATATCCAGCGGGTAGACTAAGTACTAAATCAAAGTGGCGACAGCGCTAGTTTTAGTAGTTGAACTCGTCCGATTTGTTAGGTTTTGTAACCAGCATTGGCTAACGAATCTAAAGTTCGTGTATTGGGAGTATAACAATGTTATCAAGAATGGGGATCTACTACCTTGCTCTAGTAAATGTACTTAGCTTCATTAGTCATTCCATATTGTTCGGTTGTTTTTATTTTCTCGTCAACACCAAACCATGTATATAAATGGGTATATATATAATATATATATATATCATATTTGATGAACTTGTGCATTACATCTTTTTGAATGCCTAAAAAACTTTGGATCGATTTTTAACCCACTGCCTCGTATGCTAGCGAGCTGAAATTTTGCATGCAGACTCGTGCCGATGATAAACAATGATATATCAAAATTTTATTTCGGTCGAATGTACTGTAATTAAATTAATGAATGTTTAGATTATCTATATTTATCTCTATGTAGCATGTTAATTTGTGTGCTAGAGTGTCGCAGTGCGTATTATATTGAACAACCTTTTTAAATCCCTTATATTTATATTAGCTTCACCGTCTTGTCTCCCTGTCGTGATCTCTCTCTCTCTGTCATGGGCTCGTGGTCGGGCGGAAAACACAAGTAAAAAATGACCCACTTCCCGTAATGCTATCGAGCTGAAAATTTGCATAGACTCGTGTCACCTAACAATGCATTGTATCAAAATTTCAGATCGATCGAATGTACCGTAATTAAATTAATGCATTTTTAGTTTATCTCTATGTAACTCTATGTATCCGTCTGCTATGTTTGACATTCGCGTGTCACTGGAGTTCACTTCAGCCATCGATGACCACATCCCGTGTTTTACAGGAAGGGGAGTTCAGTCAGATTCAGCCTGTAAATGTTTGTCGCGTTTAAACATAATCAATACTTTTAGTTATGTCTCATATATAATGGATTTATAATAAAAAAAACTTTGTTTTTACGGGTTGTTTAATTAATATTTTCCTGTCGCTTGGTGCGGTGCGGTTCGTATTATATTGACGATACTTTATAAAAAAAAATGTATTCCCCATCGGTGCGCATTATATTAATCATGTTTTACGAGACATAACTAAAATTTGTGATATTTGGATTGTCTTGCGATGCGTATTATAATAATGAACATTATTTTAGTTCTGTCTCGTTTAAAGAGGATTTATAGTCAAAAATTATTTTTTTAACGTTTTTAAAAAAAAATTAGATAACGAAATTAGCTCAGAGAACAAAGGATTCGTATGTGACCTACATGTTCATATCACGATTATTTTGAGACCCACTGCGTCTAAGGTATCACTCAGAACTGGGGCATACATCGAGTCTAAGTGGAGTCTGAGATAGGGTGCACGTCACGTCTATGGTCAAACGAACTGTATTGTGTCCAAGGCAGTGATGGCGAACCTATGACACGCGTGCCATAGTCGGCAAGCAGGACCTCACAAGTAGGCCCTCGGCTAAAATATTACTTTCTTAATTAAACCAGCTAAGCCAAACCGTTATATTCGAGTTTCATTGGAGTGTTGGCACTCTGTTATAAATAAGTCGGTTTTTGTTGAATTTTGGGCATGCATCCCCAAAAAGGACTGGTCACCGCTGGTCTAAGGAATCACTTTGAGCCGGGGCATCCATCGAGTCTAAGTGGAGTCTGTGACAGGGTGTCGCTCATATGTCTATGGCGTTAGCGATCTTGGAATAATTAACGAGCCTACAAAACGGATCATCGATCTACGAGTCTGGGTCGCGGTCAATAATTTAGAGGGACTTAATCTGATTTCTTGTAATACTGTAACTGGAACGTTAGTACAGTAGCTATTGATATGTTGGCGCCAGTCAGCCAGTCAATATGTCTCTTACATTGACACCCGACCCACCCCTGATATACGGAACATATTATATATGTGGTGCTGTACTATTTTCTCTATATAGAGCGGTGACCGATTTATTGCGTTTGGTTTATTGGATGAGGATTACTTTATCCATTGCCACTCCATAGCCGCAACCTACGGTAGCTAAGCCACTGCTCTTACGTAAGCCGATAAGAGCACTTTACTCATGTATTCCAATATGCCACTGCTCTCACATGCCCCTATGCTACTACATATCCTTTAATTTAAAAAAAAACAAAAAAACATTTGAACAATTTGCCCTATTGAATATAACAACACGACCTCCCATTATACGCTTATCTCCTTACCTCAAACTTCTTTACTCTTTGTGTTAGCACCTCACTCATTCCCCTAATCCCACAACTCGACATGTCCTCGATGGGAGTCTGCTATCTTCACACATCATCTAGAGAACTAAGTGCCCCAACAATTAAACCTCGTTTATCTCATGATCCGCCTAAACTTAGAACCCTGGACATTTATCTTTTTTTACCATTCGTCTTCACCCACCCCCTCCCTCCGTACATAGTTTGAGATAACGGCCACTTGTAAGCACGTGCGGCCTTTCACGTTTCGGCCCCGACCTGGAAATAAACATCGCTTTAATGACCGCTGATTGCCTTCATGGTTGCGGTAGGAACAGATCGGTTACACGGCTTCAGAGTGTCATTTAGAAATTATTGGGGTTTTTTTTAGTATCAATGAAAGTGTACGGTAGTCGGTAGTATATTGAAAGTACCATGGCATGGCACGGCTAAAACAAAACCTGCTGATTTGACAAAATTAAAAGAGGAATGAATCCCTGAAAGAAAAATGGAGAAAGATCGGACACACTGTCATAAACGACACACCGTCAGAAAGGACACACCGTCAGAATGGACACACCGTCAGAAAGGACACACCGTCAGAAAGGACACACCGTCAGAATGGACACACCGTCAGAAAGGACACACTGTCAGAAAGGACACACTTTCAGAAAGGACACACTGTCAGAAAGGACACACTGTCAGAAAGGACACGCTGTCAGAAAGGACACACCGTCAGAAAGGGCAAATCGTCAGAAAGGACACACTGCCAGAAAGGACACCTGAAGCACATATTAAGTTAAGCCCACAAGGAATGTCCATAAGAACATGGCGACGGGGGAAAAGCTGGAAGGAATTCGCGATATTGGCATCATGGTTAAATAGAGGCAAGCGACTCAAATAATAACTGAACGATGGTTGTGTTTCTCCGTTGAAAGTTGCCATTGCACACATACACACACACACATTACAGAATGTTATCTGTGTCTTAAAATAACTATCAAATAACCCTAGTTTTAGATCAGTCTTAAAATAACTAGCTTCGGGTCTTAGGTTCACGTGTCTTCAATATCTGTCAAATATGCGGCCAAATATCACATGACATATACACTTTCATTGGATGTTATCAACACTTGTCCGTAACCAAGATCAACCAGTTCCGATCAAATTAGGTTTATAATTACTCTGAATTCCAGGTTTAAGAGACTTGCCTCACAGTAGAACAAGGAACCCATAGGACTGTCCATGTTAAGTTTTTACTATTAGAAATCAGCTCTATTTTTGTATTTGAGCGTGTGTGTGCTCTTCTATTCATGTGTGTTTGTTTATGGTGTGGATCCATACGTGGACTTTGATTTACCGTAATTAATATTTGATGCGTACATTTGTGTGTGTTGACTTAGATGACCTTTATTATTATTGTTATTATTATTATTGTATTCCGCTTGACCCCAAACACCCCACTTCAGGTCTTACACCTATTTGAATATCCACTAACAGCTACACCACTCCCCGCCCCATCCTGTCCGTCTCATCTTTTGACCCGACTGTCCCAGGTCACTCGCAGACCACCCCACGATCCCATGTGTAAGCCCCCCCCCCACACACACACACCTACATCAACCAAATTAATTTGCATTGTCCCCAGAAATCGCTGGTCGGCTAGTGGAGAGTTGGATTGCTATAACCTCTTTGGTGGCCCCGGATGGGGGTAGGGGGGCTAGAGGTGGGGTTGGGAGAGACCTCACTCTTGTTGAGTGTGTTTGTGAGCGCGTGGGCGTGCGGGTATGGGCAAGGGTGTCAGAGATGGGCAAAGATATTTAAAACCGCAGCACTCCCCTTGATGATGTTACCATGAGCAAACACGACCACCTCTCCTCATCTAAATCTCTGTCTCAAACTTTACCACCATTTCCCATCTGTTTATCTGTACTACTCACTTTTGCCGTAGCAGAAATGTTTTGTTATCTTACAATGAGTTCATCATCTGTATTGTGCTAAAGACCAGGTTATGTCTGAATGTTATGTTTACATTGTTTTGAATGTTGATTTGAGAATCCAGTTCAGCCGTAATTCGTGTTCAGCTATTATTAATTATTAAACATAAATAATCATAATTAATAGACGCGTGTCGGAGAAATTTTCTTCTTCTCTTTTGAAGTGTCATTTATGAATCCAATCAAAGTTCCAATATTCAAAGGCCCATAACTTAAATAATTGAAAAGACAAATACCCCCACCCCCACAAAAAATTAAAAAATGCTTATAAAAACGCAAAGCACTGGGGGAAAAAATTAGAGAATGCTTTCAATATAATTTTATAGCTTATAATATTAGATATTAATCCGTAACATCCCAATCCTTTTGTTATAATTTTCTGCCGAGTCTTTCAACAAAGAAGATACTTTTCATAATAAAAATGAATATTTAATGGGCGGAAACCCGATGACTTAACACTATGTACTCGTGTACTTGATGCTGAACGGATTGACAGGGTGATTCCATATCGTCCGTTACATTTGTCAAATCAATTTTTAACCACAGACATTTGAAGCAAGTGTTGATTTGAGTACGCAGTGTTACGGGATGCGGCCTGTGAACGATTTAACTGCTAGCAAAGTGCTGCGCCGAGATATTTTGGTTACCCACCCCTGCTCTGGTGTTAGTTTTACTCCAGGAGAAATGACGTCATTGGCAAGGTTTTACTTGGCGTGGCTAAGTGTCCTGAGATATCAGCTAACACCTGTATCCCATTGGATGCGGCGCTCTAATGTTACGTCGTTCTGTCCAAAAATGTCTTGGTGATAGTTTATGGCACACAGTTGATCATTGCCTGTAGAGAGACATGTTTACACAGGCGTTACCATGACAACGTCCGTCACACCCGAACGCCCGGTTGATGGTAACTGTCAAGTTTCCTCTCAAGTAAATCATTGACCACTTCTTTATTGCACCCATAACTCTGGTAGTGTTCAATTCAAACTGCCAACGTTCCCACCACCGCTGACCTCCCTTGAGGGGGAAAAACACCCATAACTCTCCTTCACTCGTGTAACAAACTTAAAAGCCCCAACATTTTTTGGGTGTAAATTATCGCCAGCGAGCTCTCGTTTAAGACAAGTTTGAAAAACTTTGATTCATCGCTGACATGACGGCACACTGCCTGCTGGCACCTAAAGAAATCAATGCCCCCGCCTCGCCCCCACCACCGTTTTCATCGCCTTGACAAGCCTTTTCATATTTTGACCCCCCCTCTCCTTCCCCCCACCCGATTGCTCACAACCAACTCAGGGACCTCTTTGCCAAGCACTGTTGAATGCATTCTGTCATTGCTCACAACCAACTCAGGGACCTCTTTGCCAAGTACTGTTGAATGCATTCTGTCATTGCTCACAACCAACTCAGGGACCTCTTTGCCAAGTACTGTTGAATGCATTCTGTCATTGCTCACAACCAACTCAGGGACCTCTTTGCCAAGTACTGTTGAATGCATTCTGTCATTGCTCACAACCAACTCAGGGACCTCTTTGCCAAGTACTGTTGAATGCATTCTGTCATTGCTCACAACCAACTCAGGGACCTCTTTGCCAAGTACTGTTGAATGCATTCTGTCATTGCCAGCACGCAGGGTTGTTAACAATACTAAAAAAAAATATTGGCAATACCAATACCAATACAATTTTAAAACCAGTATTGCAATACCAATACCAATACAATTTTAAAACCAGTATTGCAATACCAATACCAATATTTATTTATTATTGCCTTACCAATACCAATATTTGGGTCATTCGACGAATATAACGCAAATACGTAATTCATCGCTCTATATCGCTTACATCGATAAACGATAACAATATTTTTGGCTAATTTAGACAATGTATTTTTAACCAAATGTTGTTCAATAGTTAACACTTGCTTCATCAGTTTTCCTCAAAGCCTTCAAAAGTCTTTGACAACATATTAAATAAGTCGGCATACCTTAACGTCCTTAAGCAACAAGATTTTTAATATGTATACACATATTGTGAATGAATGAATGGATGGATGGATGAATGAATGGATGAATGAAGCAAATGACTGTCATAGAAAAGCAAATAATACATAAACGGTTAAACATCATACTATAGTAAAAACAGTCAGACCGAGTCAGTGGATTGCATCACATCTGGAAAACTAACGATGAACGATGAATTTTAGTAGAGTTCCCAGGTTAATGTCACCTATTTGGCCGTTACCACTTAGCCAGGCGAGGAAAAGTAACCATTTCAAAATGCGCACTGCTCAGTCGTGAAGAGGGTAAAATACTCGTCCTCCTAATGAAAACAACCTTTCAACAGCAGCGCTTGCAGGAAGTCCTGTATTCAGGTCTATGTATATTTTACGGATATGTGGATAGGCATCCAATGATGCAATACTGTCTGAAGTGTCTGCCAAGTAATTATTAATTTCTTGATTCACATCAGGTGAATCGTTCACACGATGTCGTCTGGCTGACAATCCAGCGAAGAAGTCTGGCTGATTATCTGTACCATCAGCAGCAGCCGATGTTGCTTTCTGATCATCAGTAGGAGCAACCAACAGTGATTGTGAAACGCGTCTCTTCAGTGCTTCAATAAGATGCGAACGCTGTAAATCATCATCTATCCAGTCCAACTTGAAATTGGGATGTACAACGGATGCCAGCTGAGCATCAATGCTGTCAAACATGTTTGAAAATCTTCTATCGATGGCATTCAAAAGACATGAAGCTAATGGCTAACAAATTATGAGCCGATCATTCTTTCCTTGATGAAGAAACACTTTTAACTGAGCCTTCATCACAACAAGTCAACAAGTGTTGGTAGAAGGAAACCAAGTCCAATGTCTTTTTTAGTTTCACCCTGCAAAATATCTAGTCCACAGCAAACTGGCTTCATAACAGCAACATACTCTTTAACAAATGTTTTCTGTACAGGCTGTTCTTAGAACTTCACTTTCAATTGAAAGTAATGAAAGTGCTGCCATTCTATCCTGACCAAGTGTTGATCTTAAGCAATTTTTAACCCTCTTCAACACTGAAAATAATCTTTCTCCTTCACAAGTCGTTCCAAAAATAGCCAGGTAAATTCGCAGAGCAATAATTACATTTGGAAATGCATTAACCAATTGGTCAGTAATCTGCATCTCTCCAGCATTTTTGTCACAGATAGTTGGCCACATAATTGAGAAAAAGTAATAAATAATAATCTCATGAATATTAATTTGGGCGAAGTTAATTTTCATGAATATTAACATCGGCAGATAAAGCAGTTTTACCGTTATTAATAATTAAAATTTAGTTTAAAATTTAAATTCATGAGTTATATATAAAATCTGTCTACATTGGCATTGGATGAAACTAAACATTAACTTGACTCACTTTCAAGCAAGAAATTCTGTAAAAGGAAATCGGAAAGAAATTATTGACCAAAGAAAAAAATGGCATCAAGATCTTGAAAGTATTACCTATCAGTCCATAATATGCGCAATCATTGAAAAGTTATGAACGAAATAGAACGACGCATTCACGCTACTAAAAATAATTCTAACTACAACAAATTTAATTTTATATAAATAAAAAAATATTTTTTCTTTGTTTGGCCTTAATTTTTTTGTAGGCCCTAGGCACGGTGCCTAAAGTGCATAAGCCTTAATCGAGTCACTGGTCAGTGCTCATTGCCAAAGATATCATATATGATTTGATTTCTATTATCATTCATTTCATTGATCGTCTCATTCAAAAATTGTTTGGCAATGTCACTCGCAAGATGGCGACACCAAAGACAAATTTATTATATTCAGCTTTATTCACAACCAATATTGTAGAGAATTTATTGAATATTGCTTTTAGTATTGGTTAAAAATCAATACCAATATCAAAAATAAGTATTGGCAATACCAATACCAATATCAAATTTCAAGAAGTATTGCAATATCGTCCCAATACTTAAAAAAGTATTGGCAATACTACCAATACCAATACAATATTGCAATATTAACAACCCTGCCAGCACGTAACATCATTGATTTTTGCAATTAATAATACTAGAAGAAATATTAATAATTATCATTATTAAATTAACTTATCAAAGAAAGAAATACTAATTGGCTTTCCCATATTTTCTTCATATATTAAAAAAATTTTTTTATTCATTTATTTAAAAAAAAATTAAACAAACATTTCAAAATGAAGAACGCATGTTGATACATGTTTGTTGACAAGAACACATGTTGAAACATGTTTGTTGACAAGAACACATGTTGATACATGTTTGGTAACAAGAACACATTTTGACACATGTTTGGTGACATCGCTATTTCATTCTAAAATATTTTGGAGATACTGTGTGACAGTGTGTGACATTGTGTGACATTGTGTGACTTGTCTTCCTCCTAAAATAAAAAATCCTGGGTTTTACTTATGTTTGCCGTTATCGTACCTAACTTATATTGAAACAACTTCCCGCCACAAGACGTCGTACCTAACTTGAATTGAAACAACTTCCCGCCACAAGACGTCGTACCTAACTTATATTGAAACAACTTCCCGCCACAAGACATCGTACCTAACTTATATTGAAACAACTTCCCGCCACAAGACGTTCGACTTGTAATTATCACAAGGAATTTATGGCAGGTGGGGTTTAGTTTACTAATACATTACCTACAGATCAACGAATACGATGAAATTAATCCCGAGCCATTAGTGCGTGTTACTCTTCATCTTTCCAGGAACAAGTTCAATTCTGTTACTTAATCAAAGACACTCATTCGATCTTTTATTAATTGTATCATTTTTTATATTTTATGTTATTTATTTATTTTATTTTTGTTTATTCTTAATTTTTTAATTGAAATGGTTATAATTCTTTGAGCCCCTTTTCCCTGTACTAAAATGTTGGCAGTTTATTTTAGGTCCAATGAATGGGTTGATTCCCTTTGCCAACTCCGCACGTGCGGTCAATACTTCGTTTAGACTAAAAGTAATCATTTCGCCTCCATGTTCCTAATACCCACTTGAAACATTTAGAGAATGTTGAACCCATGATACGATTATAGACTTACATTTAGAGTTACTTCCCTGTAGACTTAGATTTAGAGTTACTTCCCTGAAACTTTGTTTGAGTGCAGCCTCAAGTTATCTCCGTTTAAACGCGACTCAAAATATTAGTAGTAGCTGGAAAGTGAACGACAACGTTTAAAACTATGACCCCCCCCCCACCCCCACCGCCGATAAAGCAACACTGTCAGAGCCTGTAGTATTCTAACTAAACATTTCGGGCCCTGGCCGTTTATTTTATTTGTCGCCGTTGGAAGCTCCATCACTTCTCTCCCTTCGTAACGACACATCGCCATGAAACTTTCATTAATACCACCAGCCCCCCCCCACCCCCGGGCCCATATACAAACACACCCTGTTTCCTCAAAATCACATCTCCTCCTCCCTCCCCCATCCACCCCCTCCTCTCTCTCCAACCACCCACTCCGTCTCTCCCAGCTACAACATCGCCGACAGAATGTACGGCCCTAGTCTCCGGGCATCACCCACAGTTCAAGACAGTCCAAACGATGATTTACCCGTGGTTGTGATTCTCTCGCTGGATTACGTTCGTTGTAATAGGATTAGTTTTATTTCAGCTGGATTATCTTCGTGTCACCTCCAATCCACTGGATTGGTTTCGTTGGATTGATCAGTTTTACAAGTCGATTTAAATGGATCACTGGATTTGTTCCCATTCCTGGCTTCTTGATTGTAAATAAGATGAATGTCTTGAAGTTGATGTGTGCATAAATTATTATGAGCGTGAGCTGTTTGTTTAGCTTTCGATAGCTGAATCTTGGCCCAAACGGCACACTCCATGGGAGCAATGCTCACTCTAAGGTCTGAGTGCAAAGTCAAATAAAAAATATTTTTTAAAAAATTATTTTTAAAAAAAAACATTTATGTTTGTAATAAATTGTAAACCTTCAACCAAATATAGTTTATTATCCTTATAGAAATATGCTGCGCGGCAATATTAAAATGTTGCGTGGCTGGTGAGTTTTCTCTAAGACACAATCTCCATTCTCTTGACACTGTGAATTCAGTTAATGGTCGGTTCCTTGAAATCTATGAGGACTCACCCTCACGTCAGTGGTGGCTAGGTACGTTATAGTCATGAAATGAGTGTTGTAAAAGTACGGTCTCAGCTTTATCCCGTCGGACGTCTATTTCGGAGATTCTACGCGATCTATGTTATAAATGGACAAAGAGTTTGACTGGAATACTAGTATTCCATGGCCACACATGATCAGGTGACCTCCTGGAATACTAGTTATCCATGGATCATACATGACCACTTGACCTCCTCGAGGACCTTTTAAATAAAAATTAAGTCCCATAATTAAAATGGCGAAAATGTAATCCAAGACCGTCTAAACTTGACTCCTAGATCAACTCACCCGAAGGGTGTCTGCTGTTATATCCACCATTTGTCTGCTGTTATATCCACCATGTGTCTGCTGTTATATCCAGCATTTGTCTGCTGTTATATCCAGCATTTGTCTGCTGTTATATCCACCATGTGTCTGCTGTTATATCCACCACTTGTCTGCTGTTATATCCACCATTTGTCTGCTGTTATATCCACCATTTGTCTGCTGTTATATCCACCATTTGTCTGCTGTTATATCCACCAGTTGTCTGCTGTTATATCCACCATTTGTCTGCTGTTATACCCACCACTTGTCTGCTGTTATATCCACCATTTGTCTGCTGTTATATCCACCATTTGTCTGCTGTCATATCCACCATTTGTCTGCTGTTATATCCACCATTTGTCTGCTGTTATATCCACCATTTGTCTGCTGTTATATCCACCATTTGTCTGCTGTCATATCCACCATTTGTCTGCTGCTATATCCACCATTTTTTTATGTTGTTATATTCACCTTTATTCCGCGCAGTCGTGATTGTTCAGGCACGAGTTTTCCCTCTTTTGTTCTCTTCATTACCATTTAAATAGACCGAAATTCTCTCCAGAACTTGCCCCATTAATTTCCACCCCCGCCTGGCACAACACTTTTATGAATGGGGACCAGACGTGAGTGACGTCATAAGTTATTGAATGAATGAGTAATCGTGCTAGTTTTTTAATGTTTTTTTTAAAATCCCTAGCCACACTCACACACACACACTCACGCACACACACTGCTACACACATTTCTTTTAAACAGCACAATGCATTGCTATTCAAGTCGGTCTAGCTGGCACTGTGAGAGGTGATCGTTTGAGTGGTGCCCAGGCTCGTGCGTCTTCAATAAAACTGCCCGAGTTGCTTTAAGTGGTCTTTAATCTTTTGAACGTTTAGACCGGTGCTTCAGATTTGTATTGATATCCTCAGCTCTGTCCTGGCAAGTCTGTCCTGGCAAGATAGCTTTGGCTTTAAAACTTTAATTATCTTCAAACCATACGTTTGATGTTCCCTTAGATCCCATTCTTCCTCTGTATTTTCTCTCTCTCTCTCTCTTTCTCACTCTCTCTCTCTCTCTTGCTCTCTCTCTCTCTATCTATCTATCTATTTCTCTATCTTTCCCTGTCTCTTTCTCTATTTATCTCTTTCTCTCACATTGTTTCCCACTCACTCTTGGTAAACAGGCACCATAAGCTTTATCCATATCCGTTCGAAAAAACAAAATTGTATTGCCATTAAGTTATAAGTATTTCAATAATAAAAGGAAAAAAAATAGTTATGTAAAATAAAAACGTCAAAGTATTATTTGTGTTTGAATAAATATCTGCGCCACAGTGAATAACTAATTTCAGGCCACATTCATGTTACGCCCTTGATGTTTTAGAACAAAGAAGGAAAAGTAACACACACATTTTGGCCGTGCGATACAGACAAGTTGTGCATCTGTCTGACTGTGACTGTGCTATCTCCCTCACTGTTTTTCTCACACACTTGACAGCTCCATTGCTTTCAGTGTGACTGACAATTTTTTTCTCCGTGAGTTGATCGGCACATGGATAATATTATTTAAATCTTATGTGTACCCACCTCAATAACTTTATGAACCGTTATCAGTGCTGCCTTTATTGAACTTAGACACACTTCCCACCTCCTGTTAATTGATTTCAACCACATTAAGTTCACCTGGTAACAATCCTCAACTTATAAAGTGAATCCATCGAACAAGGCTGCTTTTTACCACGTTTTTATTAACTCGCTTTCGTTGGGCATTGTTTGTCCAAGATTTTTTCAAATCTGCCAACGTAAAATTGAACCACTTCTGATGGTCCCAGAGATCTGAAAATTTTACCACAAATAGATCTTGGATGACAATGCATTGTATCAAAATTTCAGATCGATCGAATGTACCGTTATTAAATTATTGAACTTTTTAGTTTATCTATAGTCTATATATAAGCATCTGTACCGTCGGCTTTTGTTGACATCCGTGAGTTCCCCCCGTGACCACATCACAATGTTTTTAAAACGTTGGGCGGGCGCTTGTGAGGTGTTTGGTAAAATAAATAGAGGTAAAAAAATATTGTTAAAAACCAAGTTTTTATTAGTGGACTAAAAAGAATAAAATAAATAAAGGTAAAAAAATGATTTTTAAAAACCACGTTTTTACAAGCGGACTAAAAAGAAGAAAATAATTTAAAACTTGTAAGTTCAAGTACTTTAATTTAATATGACTAAAAACGTGGGGCGGGTGTTTGGCATAAAAATTAAAGATTTCTAATTTAGAAGGCAAAAGAAAGATCTATAAGTGAGAGTATGAGTGAGCTGCATATGTTAAACTTCATAAGCGCCCGCCCCACGTTTTAGTCATATTAAATGGAAGTACTTGAACTTACAAGTTTTAAATTATTTTCTTCTTTTTAGTCCGCTTGTAAAAACGTGGTTTTTAAAAATCATTTTTTTACCTTTATTTATTGTCACGGTCACTTGTTTGTTGATGTGAAATGTTTAAATCCCCTGAGTACCAGTTGTTGTGTAGTAGGTCTAGCCTGGCTATGGCTTCGCCTACCACTCTTAGGGAACTATTCCAATCTACATAACCTCAGTGACCCTTCTATCACTCCGCTCTAGGACAGTGCTTCTCAAACTTTTTAGTTTGGCGGATCGGCAGTAATTTTGTCCATTGCATCAGGGACCGGAGCAATATTTTTCCTTCACTGACATTTTTTTTCTGTCCTTTTTTCGATAACTTCTGCGGACCGGCGGCGGATGGCGCCGCGGACCGTCACCGGCCCGCGGACCACCACTCTGAGAAGCACTACTCTAGGAAACTAGGTTGTTTGCCTTTTGGTGGATGGTTAATGTGGTATGTCTTATGGTGGCTATTACTATATATCTGGTTTTCCAGTAGTTGGATTATCCTCTGATGGTTACGTTATAACGTTATTTGCTAACTACCGCTTTGTTTCTATTAACTGTTATTGACGCTTTTTGTAAGCAAGGGTCCGAACATGGGTGGTTTTCGTTACTGTAAATTGTTTCTCTTATTTTTAGGTGGTGTTGTTGCGTCTGTACTATACATTCACCCAAAGATGTCTGAAGTCCTGCGCCAAGTAGCGTACTTAAAATATAGATGAAGAATATAAAAATATTGACATGGGTTTCACGTGCTTTGTTTTAAACGACTCGGATGGATTCGATCAAATGTAAACAAAGTCGATGTTGATGTTCTTGCGCGTGTTATTGAACTATAACATTGTTTCATGCATGTAAAGCTGTGATCACGTCACACTAATGATATATTGTTGACCAAAAACTGTGAATGATGTCAAACACGTGACAGCGGTGATGATTCGCTGACACAACATCGTCCTTAAAGCCCTGTCGCGGAAAGAGGCATTCGACTTGTCAGTGGGTCTCAATCAGCCTCGAGATGGCCCCCAAGTCACTCCTCTGTTCGTGCTTCGGTCTGTGCAGAGACTGTTGCAGGAGGAGGAAGAGGAAGCGCTCCCGGAGCCTCATCCCCTCCAGGAGGAAGGGTGGTGGAGGCGGGGGTGGTGGGGGAGTCGGTGGGGGCGCCACGGAGGAGGACGATGACGACTACAGCGATGAGGAAGAGGAAGACGACGTCGACAGCGGGAATGCAGACAACGGTCGTTACAGCGCTTTCGACTCACCGTTGTTTGGGAGAAACGGCGTCAACGCAGACCCAGGTAACTGCGCTAGCCTAACGCATCCATTAATTCGTGGATTTACACTGCGGATGTTGTATCGTCAAAATATAATAAGATTTCCTTCTTTTTCCCTTGCAGACTCGTCCCTGGAGAGAGTGGACACAGAGCGACGAGGCAGTCTGCCCCTGGTGTCCACCTACAATGAGAGCATGGAGTCCGTGTCCACCACGTCCAAGTTGGCGGTAAGTCAGACCAGAGACCGGACTTTTCTAGGTCAAGGCTGTGTGTTACTGTTAACCGGTTGGTGATGTCAATCATGTATAATGTAATCCTGTTTTTAATCGCCCCCCCCCCATTCCACACACACAATATAAAAAGAAATGATTTTAAAAAATATATATTTACAATTTTAACCCCAAAAAATTTGAAAGATTCAGTACCGTGGAAAAAATGGCAACAATATATTTACATATGTGGATTATGTTTTATATATAAGGAAACAAGACAACTTACCAATGGGATAGTTAATGTTAATCGTATAGAGGCATACTGTTCCAGACATATTCATTAACATGCCAAAAACAGAATAGAACGTGCTCTAAGGGCAAGGAATAAATGTTGTAAACGCTTTGATACACTGGCCAAGAGACTGTCAGGTTTATTTTAACAGAATATATATACTATATTTTAACAGAATACATATATTCTATATTGCTTATAACGTCTGTTAGTTGCCAATATGTGTGGGATGTTATATACACATTGACGTGGGTAATGACCGACTGTACGTGTCCCCATCATTAACATATACCCGCCTCACTGTACACACAACTCAATATGTGTGGGATGTCATATAAACATTGACGTGGGTAATGGCCGACTGTACGTGCCCCCATCATTAACATATACCCGCCTCACTGTACACACAACTCAATATGTGTGGGATGTCATATAAACATTGACGTGGGTAATGGCCGACTGTACGTGCCCCCATCATTAACATATACCCGCCTCACTGTACACACAACTCAATATGTGTGGGATTTCATATAAACATTGACGTGGGTAATGGCCGACTGTACTTGCCCCCATCATTAACATATACACGCCTCACTGTACACACAACTCAATATGTGTGGGATGTCATATAAACATTGACGTGGGTAATGGCCGACTGTACGTGCCCCCATCATTAACATATACCCGCCTCACTGTATACACAACTCAATATGTGTGGGATGTCATATAAACATTGACGTGGGTAATGGCCGACTGTACGTGCCCCCATCATTAACATATACACGCCTCACTGTACACACAACTCAATATGTGTGGGATGTTATATACACATTGACGTGGGTAATGGCCGACTGTACGTGCCCCCATCATTAACATATACCCGCCTCACTGTACACACAACTCAATATGTGTGTGATGTTATATACATATTGACGTGGGTAATGGCCGACTGTACGTGTCCCATCATTAACATATACCCGCCTCACTGTACACACAACTCAATATGTGTGTGATGTTATATACACATTGACGTGGGTAATGGCCGACTGTACGTGCCCCCATCATTAACATATACCCGCCTCACTGTACACACAACTCGATATGTGTGAGATGTCATATAAACATTGACGTGGGTAATGGCCGACTGTACGTGCCCCCATCATTAACATATACCCGCCTCACTGTACACACAACTCAATATGTGTGTGATGTTATATACACATTGACGTGGGTAATGGCCGACTGTACGTGCCCCCATCATTAACATATACCGGCCTCACTGTATACACAACTCAATATGTGTGTGATGTTATATACACATTGACGTGCGTAATGGCCGACTGTACGTGCCCCCATCATTAACATATACCCGCCTCACTGTACACACAACTCACTGTACACACAACTCACTGTACACACAACTCACTGTACACACAACTCACTGTACACACAACTCACTGTACACACAACTCACTGTACACACAACTCACTGTACACACAACTCACTGTACACACAACTCACTGTACACACAACTCACTGTACACACAACTCACTGTACACACAACTCACTGTACACACAACTCACTGTACACACAACTCACTGTACACACAACTCACTGTACACACAACTCACTGTACACACAACTCACTGTACACACAACTCACTGTACACACAACTCACTGTACACACAACTCACTGTACACACAACTCACTGTACACACAACTCACTGTACACACAACTCACTGTACACACAACTCTCTGTACACACAACTCACTGTACACACAACTCACTGTACACACAACTCACTGTACACACAACTCACTGTACACACAACTCACTGTACACACAACTCACTGTACACACAACTCACTGTACACACAACTCACTGTACACACAACTCACTGTACACACAACTCACTGTACACACAACTCACTGTACACACAACTCACTGTACACACAACTCACTGTACACACAACTCACTGTACACACAACTCACTGTACACACAACTCAATATTTACTATTTATTTACACAAGATACTTCTTAGTTTTATAAATCCTTTATATTAACTCTTGGCGTCTGCTTGATTGATCCCTTGAATGCCGAAAAAACTTTGGATCGATGTTTAACCCACTTCCTCGTATGCTAGCGAGCTGAAATTTTGAAGGCAGACTCGTGCGATGATTAAAATGATCTATGAAAATTTCAGATCGATCGAATGTACTGTAATTAAATTAATTAATTTTTATATTATCTCTATTTAGCATGTTACTTTGTGTGCTAGAGTGTCGCGGTGCGTATTATATTGAACAACCTTTTTAAATCCCTTATACTTATATTAACTTCATCGCCGTCTCTGTCTCTCTGTCTCTCTCTCTCTCTCTCTCTCTCTCTCTCTCTCTCTCTCTCTCTCTCTCTCTCTCTCTCTCTCTCTCCCTCTCTCTCTCTCTCTCTCTCTCTCTCTCTCTCTCTCTGTCTGTCTGTCTTGGGCGGGCACCGCGGAAAAACAGAAGTAAAAAATGACCCACTTCCCGTGAAGCCATCGAGCTGCAATTTGGCACACGGACCCGTGTCACCTAACAATACGTCGTATCAAAATTTCAGATCGATCGAACGTACAGTTATTAAATAAATGCATTTTTAGTTTATCTCTATACGAGATATTTAATTCAATTTCATAGTTTGTTATTGACGCTACCCATCGAAGAAGCGTCGTGCTTTTGTTTACATTTTACGTGTCACGCTGAGCTCGGTCCAGCTATCGGTGACCAGACCTTTCACCTCTCCCACCCCCACCCTACGGGTAAAAAGCAGGAGTTAAGGCAGATACAGTCTGTAAATGTTTGTCGCGTTTGAAGATGATCCATTCTTTTAATTATGACTCATATATAAGGGATTTATAGTCAAAAACTTTGTTTTTAAATCCCTTATATTAACTTCGCGGCCGTCTCTGTCGTCATCTCATCATCTCATGGGCGGGCGGGCGGAAAAACAAAAGTCGAAAATGACCCACTTCCCGTGATCCGCTCGAGCTGAAATTGTGCACACGGACCCGTCTGACCTAACAATGCATCGTATCAAAATTTCAGATCGATCGAACGTACCGTAATTAAATTAATGCATTTTTAGTTTATCCTTATATGAGGTATGTAATTCAAAAACACGGTTTGTTATTGTTTTTTTCCCACGTGAAACTTTGAGTTGACGCGTTGAGGCAACCCGTCGAAGCGCCGGGGCACTTTTGTTTACATTTTACGTGTCACGCTGAGCTCGGTCAAGCGAATCGGTGACCAGACTTTTCCCCTCTCACCCTCCCCCCCCCACCCCCCCGGGTTATGAAGCAAACTTGAGTTAAGACAGATTCATCTGTAAATGTTTGAAAATAATCAATACTGTTAGTTATGTCTCATATATAAGGGATTTATGTCAAAAACTTTGTTTTTACGGGTTTGTTTTATTACGGGTTTGTTTTTTAAATCACTTATATTAACTTCACCGCCGCCTCTCTCTGTCGTTCGTCGTCGGGCGGGCGGAAAAACAAAATTAAAAAATGACCCACTTCCCATGATGCCATCTAGCTGAAATTTGGGACATAGACTTGTGTCACCTAACAATGCATCGTATCAAAATTTCAGATCGATCGAACGCACCGTAATTAAATTAATGCATTTTTAGTTTATTTCTATACAGCGTATGTAATTTAATTTCACAGTTGTTGTTTTTTTTCACTTGACACATCCGTCGATGTACCGGCGTGCTTTTGTTTACATTTTACGTGTCCCGCTGAGCTCGGTCCAGCGATCGGTGACCACACCTTCCCTCCCCCGCGCCCTCCCCCGGGGTTATAAAGCAAAGGGAAGTTAAGACAGATTCAGTCTTTAAATGTTTGTCGCGTTTGAACATAATCAATACTTTTAGTTATGTCTCATATATAAGGGATTTATAGTCAAAAACTTTGTTTTTTCGGGTTTGTTTTATTAAATCCCTTATATTAACTTCGAAATCTTGTCGTCATCTCTCTCTCTCTCTCTCTCTCTCTCTCTCTCTCTCTCTCTCTCTCTCTCTCTCTCTCTCTCTGTGTGTCTGTCGTTCGTCGTCTGCCAGGCGAGCGGGCGAAAAAATAAAAGTAAAAAATGACCCACTTCCCGTGAAGCCATCGAGCTGAAATTTGGCACAAGGACCCGTGTCACCTAACAATGCATCGTTTCAAAATTTCAAATCGATCGAACGTACCGCAATTAAATTAATGCTTTTTTAGTTTATCTATATAAAACTATGTGTAGCAGTCGCTATTGTTTACATTTTACGAGTCACTTGACTTCACGCCAGCCATTGGATGACCACATCTCGTGTTTTAACCAGGTGGAATTCACTCAGTTTCAGGCTGTAAATGTTTGTCGCGTTGGAGCATAATCAATACTTTAAGTTATGTCTCATAAATAAGGGATTTATAGTCAAAAGCTTTGTTTTTACGGGGTTGTTTAATTTAATATTTTCCTGTCGTGCGGTGCGGTGTGCATTGTATTGACTATACTTTTTTAAAATATATCCCCGATCAGTACGCATTATATTAAACATGTTACCTAGTTACTCATAAACATAGTCCAACACGTTTAAAAAAAAATCAAGTCATAATTTATGCGGCCAAATATATTTTTTTTCAGAACTTCTTCTCCAAGAAAGGATTTAAGAGTAACTTGAAAAGGACAAAAAGTGCCACCAAGTTGGATAGAAAGAGATCAAGTCCCAACCTCTCGGAAAATGACTCGTGAGTAGACTGTCCTGTCAATGTTGTGTGTCTGGTTCCAGGTGTGTCATTCTTTGTTTGACCATCGTGTGTACACATTTATATTCTGTGTTGTGCTGCATGCCACCACGGGTCAGTGTTCCACTTACCCTACTATCGGTGAGTATAGTTTTCATGATATTCTGTGTTGTGCTGCATGCCACCACGGGTCAGTGTTCACTTACCCTACTATCGGTGAGTATAGTTTTCATGATATTCTGTGTTGTGCTGCATGCCACCACGGGTCAGTGTTCACCCCCCCCCCACTTACCCTACTATCGGTGAGTATAGTTTTCAACCCATTTATTTCAACACTTGGATTTATTTGAACATACATAGATCTTAATGGGCTGATTACGTCATCCAGTTACATTTGATCTGAAGCTGACTTTAAACTTCAAATATTTGAGAATATATGCAAATAACGTACAAGTTTTAGTCTTTGAGTTTAGTCACAATTAATGGCAGCGTTGGTGTAATCTTTCTATTGTGTCATGTTAGTGGTGTGTTAATCTGTTATCCTTGTCTATGTATCGTTGAAACATTTTTATGTAATTTTTTTTGTGTAAATTCTTAATCTTTACAACTGTATTCCTGTCTACAATTTTTTCTATGAGCTGTTAATAAACTTTGCATACAATTGTTTTTGTTGTTAAAGTTTGTACAAAATATAACTGAATCTAAAGTTGAATACAATGGGGTCGTAATAGTTTGTAATGTCAGATGTGTAAAGGCGGTGGTTAGGGGAGAGAATCCGATCAAATAAATATTGTGAATGACAAAGTAAGCAGCTAAGGGAAATAACCAGCATCTGAAACTGAACGATCATCATCATGTAAAATATACGCAGTTATCCCTCGTCTATGCCCGCCTGAAAGAGCATTTACTTCATTCCTCTTTGATCCAGGGGCGGCGACAGTTGAATATAAGTGAAATAGACAAACGTTCCATCATTATCTTTGACCACTGAATACATGTATGTAAATACTATTCCATTAAGAAACAGTCATATTGTATTTATGTCATCAAACGGAGTGGATGCAGTGACATTGTCATGCATACAGAATAACTTGCTGCGGTTTGTAGTGTTGAATAATTGTGGTGCATGCTGGTTTTTAAATTAAGCAAATACAGAAACGATGTTGCTAAATAATTGAACGGAATTGGGATTCGATATATAGAGTGGCGAGGGGTTGGCTTTCATGGGTTGCTGAAACGTCATGGGTTTTGGAAAACCCATAAAATAATGTTTTGGATTGGTTTTAGCATTTGTATTTGTATGCTTGCCTTGGACTTCGGATTTTATAAAATTGTAGGATTGCGCACTTTGCATTTCACAACTGTTTAAAATTACTTGAAATTGTGTTCTTTGGAAATGCATTAATGGGGTTCTCTTAGAAATAAATTTAAGTGGAACTGTCTTGGAAATTACTTGGAAACACAACCACAAAAAAAAACACACACAACAACTTTCAGTAAAGTCTAATGCTGGGCTTTTCAGTATGTGCTCTAAATCAGTGGTTCTCCAACTTTTTGGTTTGGTGGACCGGCAAGAATTTATACATTGCGCCAGGGACCGGTGCTCTATTTTCCCTGTACTGACGTGGTAACGAACAGTAATTTACTGCATTTTGTTTCATTTTATGGACTTATTGCTGATAAATTGACATATTCTATGGGGTTAGTATTAATGGTCGCAAATTGAGGATTATAATTAGATTTTTCGGTCCTTTTTTATAACTTCTGCGGACCAGCGGCTGATGGCACACGGACCACCACTTTGAGAAGCACTGCTCTAAACCACCATCAGCTTAAGTATCCATCGACCCCAGACACTTACTTACCCGATCTTAAAATAGAACAGACTTAAAACGTCTTCACACTTGACAACGGATGCAACCTTTGACCCTGACATCCGTGACCTCCCTCACCCAACTCGGCTGCCTCTTGCTGTGTGGCTCTCCACTTACAGCTCTTGAACTATTTTCACAACAACGGAGTTACCACAAACAAAAAAACAAACACAATACAAACAAAAACAACAAACAGCATACGAAGCCATGATCAGATGCCATCCTGCACCGTCGCCATGGCAACCACCAGCTGTCTGGGAACTTTATGTTTATTGGCTGTCTTAAAACTATATTTTAATTGGCCATGTGTGATATGTACATTCAGTGGTCGTGTGGTCGGAGCAAACGTCAATATCAATTAAAAGCTGAAAGTAACGTTGCCAACATTTCTCAAAGTATAATTGCACATTTCATTGCACATTTTAATACTGCATTCGTGTGACAGATCGAAGATATAATCAGATGTGGACATGAGAAGATGGTAACTTTCTTTGTACAGAGGGTCAAGAGGTTACGTTTAGTCATATCCGGTTAGGTGCCATATCTACTAATGCTGGAGGACACACCGAAGAGGAAAAACCACCAGTCCATACCCTCTCCCATATCTAATTCAATAGTTTGAACACAAGATTGTATTTGGTGACATGTTGGACTGGGACTTCTTTCAACTACTGCAGCCAGTGATGTCAGTTTGTTGGGACTTCTTTCAACTACTGCATCCATTGATGTCAGTGTGTTGGGACTTCTTTCAACTACTGCAGCCAGTGATGTCAGTTTGTTGGGACTTCTTTCAACTCCTGCAGCCAGTGATGTCAGTTTGTTGGGACTTCTTTCAACTCCTGCAGCCAGTGATGTCAGTTTGTTGGGACTTCTTTCAACTCCTGCATCCAGTGATGTCAGTTTGTTGGGACTTCTTTCAACTACTGCAGATAGCGATGCCAGTTTGTTTTCAGTTTCAACTCTTGAGTTTTTAAAAAACAATTTTGTTTTGAAAGTCGAGTCACTAACTTGGATGTTACTTCAATGGGTTGTAAGTGAACCATTGGACATCACCACCTGCACTTGGTCACTAAGTGCCCCCCCCCCACTTCCTGAACACCATTAATTTAGTTTGAAGTTTCCGAGACCACCAACAAACACACTTCTACATACAAGTTAATATCGTATAATTGGGGGGGGGGAGGTGGGGAGAGCGTTACTAAATTTAATATTCGAGATTTTCCTTAGAGTGTAAACAATGAGAAATATAAGAACAAGTGGTTTACCGTAAATGAGTACGTATATATTTTTTAATCCATAAAAATAATATCTCCGATAGTCTGTTGATTGTGTATTGATCCCAGCGATAACCTCAGTTCACTATAATGCAGTGAACTTAAAGCAATTTGTAACATGTATTTATCCACGTCATTCCAATACACAAAACATGTGAGACTAACTTAAAATGTGGCCACTCGGAAACTGGAAGCGCTGCTTAACAGCCAGCGAAGATTGTCTAGTGGGGAGAAAACAGGCCGCATACTTTGGACATGTTTAGTGGCGGTTGTTGGCCTTACTTGTATAGTTACAGTTTGTTAGACACTATGTAGGGGAGGTCTGGGCTAGTCATTGCGTTGACCACTCATCAGCTAAGAAATGTTTCTTAATACATTGGTGTTGTAACAGCTGTTGTTTATACAGTAAAGCCACCAATCGTGCATGCGCCGTTTTGTCACCGACATTATTTTGTAACACTGTCACATCATTATTACTATGCCATGACAAACGCTTTTCTTTTTTTTAAATACATGTATGTTGTAAACTAAGAATATTTAGCCGTAAATTTTGAGTGTGTACGAGGAACGTTTTATAGAAGTGTACCAAGTTACCACACGTACTATATCATCACTAATAGTAGCGGATATTTCGTAGGGTCGTGCAGTTTACAAAGCTTACATTAAATGCCGCACTGTAGAGCGTGCTGCCTCCAATTATGACTGAGTACCGCAGCATTTCTCTCTCTTTCTCTCACTCTTTGCTCTCTCTCTCTCTCTCTCCTTCCTCTATTTCTCTTTACCTCCCATCTCTCTCTTTTCCTTACTCTTGCTCTCTCACATGCTCTGTCTAAAGATTAAAAATTGTGTGGCTTTTTAAATCACTGCTCATTGTCACGCACCACACTATGTAATATGTTGTACACCTCATGGAATGTGCCAGTGCGCCGTGATGTTTGTACACCACACGGAATGTGCCGTGCTGTTTGTACACCTCGCGGAATGTGCCGTGCTGTTTGTACACCACACGGAATGTGCCATGATGTTTGTACACCACACATAATGTGCCGTGTTGTTTGTACACCTCACGGAATGTGCCGTGCTGTTTGTACACCACACGGAATGTGCCGTGATATTTGTACACCACACATAATGTGCCGTGATGTTTGTACACCACACAGAATGTGCCGTGCTGTTTGTACACCACACGGAATGTGCCGTGCTGTTTGTACACCACGCGGAGTGGCCCGGTACGCCGTACTGTTTGTACACCTCACGGAATGTGCCGTGCTGTTTGTACACCTCATGGAATGTGCCGGTACGCCTTGCTGTTTGGCAGATCAGTGCCAGTAGTAGTGCTCCAATGAGGCGGGGCCGTTGTGCGGTATCAGCTCATTCCTCCAGGGTCAGTAGTGTGCTGCTCGGTGAAGGACTTTTCGTGCTCAGTTCTGCTGGAAGCTGGTGTGTTCAGTGAGGTGTGCTCAGTTCTGCAGTGGATGTCTATGTGTATGTCGTTATGGTGTGCTCTATCATAGGGCAGGTCATGACGTGCGTGATGAGTTTTGTATTCTTAACTGTGCTCAGTATGTGAACATAATCTCCAGTGAATATTTCTATGTTCGTGTTAATGTTGTATTTCGTTCACGTATCTGACTTGATTTGTTTACTTTACGCCAAACCAAAGTATGTGCTGTATGAACAGTGACATCTTGACTCTGCGACCGTTTTTAATTATCTTTAAAAAATTCTAATATAAACTTAAAAAAAACCGTAAAAAAACCAAGTTTTTGACTATAAATCATTTATGTTCTAGACGTAACTAAAAGAATGTTCATTATAATACGCAGCGCAAGACCATCCAAAAGAACAAAATTGCAGTTGTGTCGTAAAACATGTTTAATATAATGCGCACGGATCAGGAATATGTTTATAAAAAGTGTTGTCAATAAAATACGCACCTTATTGCGCGACAGAAAGGTTGTTCAATATAATACGCACTGCGACACGCTATCTCAAGAAATAACATCATACATAGGAATTTATAAAATACTATAAAAATTCAATAATTTAATTACAGTACATGCGATCGATCTGAAATTTTGATACATCGTTTTTATCATCGGTACGAAACTGCCTGCAAAATTTCAGCTCGCTAGCTTACGAGAAAGTGGGTTAAAAATCGATCCAAAATGTTGGCGACAAGCAATCAAGCGAGCAAACAATCAACCAAACAAACAGAAACCACGAGTTAATATAAAGGATTTTTAAAAAGTCAATAATAAATCGACCTGAACCAGAATTGATATTGCCACTGTTCCTGGGCCTGGTCATTTCATGGGTCCTGGCCAATACATGGGCCCTGGCCAATACATGGGTCCTGGCCAATTTATGGGTCCTGGCCAATTTATGGGTCATGGCCAATTTATGGGTCCTGGCCAATTTATGGGTCCTGGCCAATTTATGGGTCCTGGCCCATTTATGGGTCTTGGCCAATTAATTAACCATAAAAATAATACCGAACTAGATATAATGTGGAAAAATAATTCAAAATAAAGACATAGGTCTTAGGGTTCAAATACATCAGCTGTATATCAGAGACCATTAACGTTACTGTAGTGTTTGTGTATACATTTAACAAAGGCGTCCAGCTGTATATCAGAGACCATTAACGTTACTGTAGTGTTTGTGTATACATTTAACAAAGGCGTCCAGCTGTATATCAGAGAACATTAACGTTACTGTAGTGTTTGTGTATACATTTAACAAAGGCGTCCAGCTGTATATCAGAGAACATTAACGTTACTGTAGTGTTTGTGTATACATTTAACAAAGGCGTCCAGCTGTATATCAGAGAACATTAACGTTACTGTAGTGTTTGTGTATACATTTAACAAAGGCGTCCAGCTGTATATCAGATAGTATTAACGTTACTGTAGTGTTTGTGTATACATTTAACAAAGGCGTCCAGCTGTATATCAGAGAACATTAACGTTACTGTAGTGTTTGTGTATACATTTAACAAAGGCGTCCAGCTGTATATCAGAGAACATTAACGTTACTGTAGTGTTTGTGTATACATTTAACAAAGGCGTCCAGCTGTATATCAGAGAACATTAACGTTACTGTAGTGTTTGTGTATACATTTAACAAAGGCGTCCAGCTGTATATCAGAGAACATTAACGTTACTGTAGTGTTTGTGTATACATTTAACAAAGGCGTCCAGCTGTATATCAGAGAACATTAACGTTACTGTAGTGTTTGTGTATACATTTAACAAAGGCGTCCAGCTGTATATCAGAGAACATTAACGTTACTGTAGTGTTTGTGTATACATTTAACAAAGGCGTCCAGCTGTATATCAGATAGTATTAACGTTACTGTAGTGTTTGTGTATACATTTAACAAAGGCGTCCAGCTGTATATCAGAGAACATTAACGTTACTGTAGTGTTTGTGTATACATTTAACAAAGGCGTCCAGCTGTATATCAGAGAACATTAACGTTACTGTAGTGTTTGTGTATACATTTAACAAAGGCGTCCAGCTGTATATCAGAGACCATTAACGTTACTGTAGTGTTTGTGTATACATTTAACAAAGGCGTCCAGCTGTATATCAGAGAACATTAACGTTACTGTAGTGTTTGTGTATACATTTAACAAAGGCGTCCAGCTGTATATCAGATAGTATTAACGTTACTGTAGTGTTTGTGTATACATTTAACAAAGGCGTCCAGCTGTATATCAGAGAACATTAACGTTACTGTAGTGTTTGTGTATACATTTAACAAAGGCGTCCAGCTGTATATCAGAGAGTATTAACGTTACTGTAGTGTTTGTGTATACATTTAACAAAGGCGTCCAGCTGTATATCAGAGAGTATTAACGTTACTGTAGTGTTTGTGTATACATTTAACAAAGGCGTCCAGCTGTATATCAGAGAGTATTAACGTTACTGTAGTGTTTGTGTATACATTTAACAAAGGCGTCCAGCTGTATATCAGAGAACATTAACGTTACTGTAGTGTTTGTGTATACATTTAACAAAGGCGTCCAGCTGTATATCAGAGAACATTAACGTTACTGTAGTGTTTGTGTATACATTTAACAAAGGCGTCCAGCTGTATATCAGAGAGTATTAACGTTACTGTAGTGTTTGTGTATACATTTAACAAAGGCGTCCAGCTGTATATCAGAGAACATTAACGTTACTGTAGTGTTTGTGTATACATTTAACAAAGGCGTCCAGCTGTATATCAGAGAGTATTAACGTTACTGTAGTGTTTGTGTATACATTTAACAAAGGCGTCCAGCTGTATATCAGAGAGTATTAACGTTACTGTAGTGTTTGTGTATACATTTAACAAAGGCGTCCAGCTGTATATCAGAGAGTATTAACGTTACTGTAGTGTTTGTGTATACATTTAACAAAGGCGTCCAGCTGTATATCAGAGAGTATTAACGTTACTGTAGTGTTTGTGTATACATTTAACAAAGGCGTCCAGCTGTATATCAGAGAGTATTAACGTTACTGTAGTGTTTGTGTATACATTTAACAAAGGCGTCCAGCTGTATATCAGAGAACATTAACGTTACTGTAGTGTTTGTGTATACATTTAACAAAGGCGTCCAGCTGTATATCAGAGAGTATTAACGTTACTGTAGTGTTTGTGTATACATTTAACAAAGGCGTCCAGCTGTATATCAGAGAACATTAACGTTACTGTAGTGTTTGTGTATACATTTAACAAAGGCGTCCTTTGTTATCGGGATCCACGTTTGTTTAATCGTATTAACATTTCCAGCTTCACCATTGGTGACTACCTATTTACTTTCTCAGCTTCACCATTGGTGACTACCTATTTACTTTCTCAGCTTCACCATTGGTGACTACCTATTTACTTTCTCAGCTTCACCATTGGTGACTACCTATTTACTTTCTCAGCGAATCTTTTCACTGTTAAATTTGTCTCTAAAATAATTAAAGTTCGCTTTGTTCAGATTGAATAGGGAGTGAAATAGAACATCAGCTTTTTTTAACAATGGTGACTTGTTATTACCAATCTGTTTTCAACACCGAGAAGTATTCTATTTTAAATGGCCAGAAGTTTTCTATTTTAAATGGCCAGAAGTTTTCTATTTTAAATAGCGAACTGTTTTCCCCGTTTTATGATATATACATTGTGTATTTATCTGTTTTGTTTTGCAATGACCCTGACTGGACCTGTTATCTGGTGCAGCGTATTGTTTCAATTGTTATATAACATGTGTGTGTGTGAGAGAGAGAGACCCTTTGGCTAGGTACCCGTATTCTAGACAAACGTGTATCGACAGTTAGAATCTAACCTAGCAACATTTTAACTAGTTCAGTTTTAATGTTTAATGTTACGTTTTAATTTTAAACAAAGTTGTTAGTAAGATATAAGGCTCCGTATAAGCATGTCAAGACCGTATACCAGGCGTGACACGCACTGCCTTTATAACACCGCGCCTCGCCTCTATACGCTCATCAGCATCACTAATAGTGGTACGGTGTTTGAAACAATGCATCCCAAACAAATAGCAATTCATCAAAGGGAAGTCATCCGAGTCGGGTACCACTTCCCGTCTGACGTCATTGGAAGCCATACACCAATCCCTGTTGTCCGTATCAAGTTCACCCGGTGTAATTGGTGTCCAGCCCGGACTTATGTCAACAATATACCCAGACAACGGCCCCTGCCACGATTCAAAGCATTGATTCTCACACCCGACCCACTCCCGTGGCATCGAATCTGAGGGGAGTGACCGCCTTGCATTGGGACACAACTTTGGTTCCCTGGCAGAGGTCAGAGGTCGTGGATATTATGTGGACATTATGTGGACATTATGTGGACATTATGTGGACATTATGTGGACATTATGTGGACATGTTTGGCCAGGTCCCTGGCAGAGGTCAGAGGTCGTGGACATTCTGTGGACATGTTAGGCCTGGTCCCAGGCAATCAGCACTGCACCCTTTGGTTGTCAGGTTATAGGCCTGGTCCCAGGCAATCAGCACTGCACCCTTTGGTTGTCAGGTAATAGGCCTGGTCCCAGGCAATCAGCACTGCACCCTTTGGTTGTCAGGTTATAGGCCTGGTCCCAGGCAATCAGCACTGCACCCTTTGGTTGTCAGGTTATAGGCCTGGTCCCAGGCAATCAGCACTGCACACTTTGGTTGTCAGAGATAAATATATGTATGTTGTCAGAGATAAATACATGTATGTTGTCAGAGATAAATACATGTATGTTGTCAGAGATAAATACATGTATGTTGTCAGACATAAATACATGTATGTTGTCAGAGATAAATACATGTATGTTGTCAGAGATAAATACATGTATGTTGTCAGAGATAAATACATGTATGTTGTCAGAGATAAATACATGTATATTGTCAGAGATAAATACATGTATGTTGTCAGAGATAAATACATGTATGTTGTCAGAGATAAATACATGTATGTTGTATGTTAAAACGCGGACACGCCCAAGATGTTCAAAAATATTTTCTACGGCAAAAACAAAGGTGTAGGGTGGCAGGCGGTGCGGTTGAAATATAAACATTGAATCATTGGCGGATTAAGGGGGGTGCTGATTGGGCTAAAGCCAGGGGCCCCCAATGATTTTAGGGCCCCAAAGTATAATATTGTATAATAAAGGTGGCTGGACCGGGTGCCAAGGGGAATTGCAGCTAGGGGCCCCGTGCAATCTTAATCCGCCCCTGATTGCCTGGCATTACTTTGCTTAGACCTTTATCTGTGTCATGTCATTTCTACACAGTCATAAAGTCGTGTCATTTCAACACAGTCATAAAGTCGTGTCATTTCAACACAGTCATAAAGTCGTGTCATTTCAACACAGTCATAAAGTCGTGTCATTTCAACACAGTCATAAAGTCGTGTCCTTTCAACACAGTCATAAAGTCGTGTCCTTTCAACACAGTCATAAAGTCATGTCATTTCAACACAGTCATAAAGTCGTGTCATTTCAATTCAATTCTACAGTCATGTCATTTCTACAAAGTCCTTAAGTCATGTAAGTAATGACTGTCGTAAGAAAGTCTATTTTTTCCATACATTTGCCTAGATTCAAAACATCTTGTCTGCCTGCCAAGGACGTGAACTTCCGTTTGATCTTGACCTATGACCTCAACCACGTGGCAGGCAAATCTCAAATAAATGCACTTGAAAAATGTCTGAAGGCGTCATAATACAATAATTCGTGTTGGCTCAACATTAGAAACTAACAAATAAATAAAATAGAAAGCGTTCTTTTTTGTTTTCGTTGACCTTTCAGTGTGAAAGAAGCATAACTGTGCGTAGATACTTGAGCTAGGATTAAATAGTTCTTGAGTCGTAGGCGCCCAGTGATGTCAAGTTGGCACTTTCACATGGTGGACTACAGACACTTTGTTTATTTGTTTGTTACTTCTAGATTATAGTCGTATTGACGAACACATCCCTGGTTGTCTTTTGGACAGCGCGCGTATTAGACAGGAAATTCTTGCCCGATCGGTGATGTTGGAGTTTTACTTTTAGGGAGTAATGTGACCGTAGCTTCCTATTCTGGGATATGTGTCCAGTTTCTGATACTCGGATATGTGGCCACTCTACTGGCTCTGAGAGTAAGTTTTAAAGTGATCAGTGCATCGTGACTTGCCAGTGTGATCGGTTCACGTTGACTTGTGATAACGTGATCTGTGGACAGAGGCACTGCCGACATGAGTAGACAAATAACACGTGACCGCTTCTCCTCCTCCTCGGAGAAGATCAGGAGGAGCAGGGAGATGTTCAAGAGGAGCAGGTTCTTGTCAGAGAAAGGCAAAGAGAAAGTGGAGGAGTTTGTAGAGAACGAAGAGAGGTTGGTAGCTTAAAACTGTCTTTGGTGGATGTGTAAATGTAATACACAGCTGGCTGATAGATTTGTAAATGTTACACACATTAGGCTGATAGATGTGTAAATGGTCCACACAGTAGGCTGATAGATGTGTAAATGTTACACACATTAGGCTGATAGATGTGTAAATGGTCCACACAGTAGGCTGAGAGATCTGTAAATGGTCCACACTGTAGGCTGGTAGATGTGTAAATGTTACACACATTAGGCTGAGAGATGTGTAAATGGTCCACACAGTAGGCTGAGAGATGTGTAAATGGTCCACACAATAGGCTGAGAGATGTGTAAATGGTCCACACAGTAGGCTGAGAGATGTGTAAATGGTCCACAAAGTAGGCTGAAAGATGTGTATATGTCACAAACATTAGTCCTCTAATAAACTTGAAATGAAAAGGCTGTTTAAAAGTTAATAACTAATTACGTCACAGTAGTCAATGGCAACGGGCTTAGGTTATTTCTTATATCGACTTAAAAGTAAAGATATTCACTTTAACTCTAACGTTATTTTGTATGTTATTATTATGTTTTATATGTTTAAAAAAAAATTAGTTTGCGTTCATATTTACTATTGTGTATGTGTTGTTTATTTTATATTTGTATGTGTGTTTAGGCAATGACTCCATGAAAGAATATACCATATACTGCCATTATTAACTTACATGTTTTAATTATTTATTTAAAGCTATATATTAATCTCATATTGATTGCATGCCTGCTACAGGCTTACACTTGAATGACCATACATTCTAAATTCATTCTATGAATGTTCAAATAAATTTACTTGCATTTTCAGTTATGGCATCGTAAAGCATTGTTGACTTTCTGTGGGGCACCATTAATGCATGTGAACATTGTTGCATGAACCATATTTCCCTTTTTATTTGGATTTTTATTTTGTACTTCATATTCCTTTTTTTTTCAATTATGATTTGTTCTATGTGAACACATTGCAATGTTTCGAACACTGGCACTTCAAGGAGCTGCATCGCAAGCTAATTGCCTATAACCTAATTTTTAAAAACAGTCGCTGGTCTAGACATATACACACATATTCGATGTAATCTATGGTCTGCTCCCTGCAGCAGCAAACATAAATGATATCAGTTGTGTAATATCTGGTCTACTCCGATTCCAACTCTATTAGGCTCTAACGCCCCCACCAACAACTTATGTTCTAAGTGTCTATAGAGAAGTGGGATTCTAGGCCCGCATCAAACCATGGAATGGTGTGAAAAAAGGGAGGGGGCGGTTAAGTTAAAATTCACCATAAAACTATGAAATCAGACCACGGCAAAAAGACACCAATTCCCCGAACATTGCTAAATAATGTTCAGAAGGTGAACAATTGCTAAATAATGGTCAGAAGGTGAACAATTGCTAAATAATGTTCAGAAGGTGAACAATTGCTAAATAATGTTCAGAAGGTGAACAATTGCTAAATAATGTTCAGAAGGTGAACAATTGCTGAATAATGTTCAGAAGGTGAACAATTGCTAAATAATGTTCAGAAGGTGAACAATATACAATTTCGCTCCGGGGAAAATATAAATGTTTGAAATGTGTTTTGTGGCTGCTGGTGAAACTTAACTGAAGTTTTCTCACACGATGACGTCATTGAATGCATGGTTTATGTCCCCTGAAACACGACACATAACTCAAGTGTTCGTGCCAATTGCATGTGTGTCTGGCCCAACAGTTACCTCCCTCTATTGGTGTAACATGGCCATCATGTGCCTGGCCCAACAGTTACCTCCCTCTATTGGTGTAACATGGCCATCATGTGCCTGGCCCAACAGTAACCTCTATTAGTGTAACATGGCCATCATGTGCCTGGCCCAACAGTAACCTCTATTAGTGTAACATGGCCATCATGTGCCTGGCCCAACAGTAACCTCTATTAGTGTAACATGGCCATCATGTGCCTGGCCCAACAGTAACCTCTATTAGTGTAACATGGCCATCATGGGCCTGGACCAACAGTAACCTCTATTAGTGTAACATGGCCATCATGGGCCTGGCCCAACAGTAACCTCTATTAGTGTAACATGGCCATCATGTGCCTGGCCCAACAGTAACCTCTATTAGTGTAACAATGGCCATCATGGGCCTGGCCCAACAGTTACCTATATTAGTGTAACATGGCCATCATGGGCCTGGCCCAACAGTAACCTCTATTAGTGTAACATGGCCATCATGGGCCTGGCCCAACAGTAACCTCTATTAGTGTAACATGGTCATCATGTGCCTGGCCCAACAGTTACCTCTATTAGTGTAACATGGCCATCATGTGCCTGGCCCATCAGTTACCTCTATTAGTGTAACATGGCCATCATGGGCCTGGCCCAACAGTAACCTCTATTAGTGTAACATGGCCATCATGTGCCTGGCCCAACAGTAACCTCTATTAGAGTAACATGGCCATCATGTGCCTGGCCCAACAGTTACCTCTATTAGTGTAACATGGCCATCATGGGCCTGGCCCAACAGTAACCTCTATTAGTGTAACATGGTCATCATGTGCCTGGCCCAACAGTTACCTCTATTAGTGTAACATGGCCATCATGTGCCTGGCCCAACAGTTACCTCTATTAGTGTAACATGGCCATCATGTGCCTGGCCCAACAGTAACCTCTATTAGTGTAACATGGCCATCATGTGCCTGGCCCAACAGTAACCTCTATTAGTGTAACATGGCCATCATGGGCCTGGCCCAACAGTAACCTCTATTAGTGTAACATGGCCATCATGGGCCTGGCCCAACAGTAACCTCTATTAGTGTAACATGGCCATCATGTGCCTGGCCCAACAGTAACCTCTATTAGTGTAACATGGCCATCATGTGCCTGGCCCAACAGTAACCTCTATTAGTGTAACATGGCCATCATGTGCCTGGCCCAACAGTAACCTCTATTAGTGTAACATGGCCATCATGTGCCTGGCCCAACAGTAACCTCTATTAGTGTAACATGGCCATCATGTGCCTGGCCCAACAGTAACCTCTATTAGAGTAACATGACCATCATGTACCTGGCCCAACAGTAACCTCTATTAGTGTAACATGGCCATCATGGGCCTGGCCCAACAGTAACCTCTATTAGTGTAACATGGCCATCATGTGCCTGGCCCAACAGTAACCTCTATTAGTGTAACATGGCCATCATGTGCCTGGCCCAACAGTAACCTCTATTAGAGTAACATGGCCATCATGTATCTGGCCCAACAGTAGCCTCTATTAGTGTAACATGGCCATCATGGGCCTGGCCCAACAGTTACCTCTATTAGTGTAACATGGCCATCATGTGCCTGGCCCAACAGTTACCTCTATTAGTGTAACAATGGCCATCATGGGCCTGGCCCAACAGTTACCTCTATTAGTGTAACATGGCCATCATGGGCCTGGCCCAACAGTTACCTCTATTAGTGTAACATGGCCATCATGGGCCTGGCCCAACAGTTACCTCTATTAGTGTAACATGGCCATCATGGGCCTGGCCCAACAGTTACCTCTATTAGTGTAACATGGCCATCATGTGCCTGACCCGTTAGTTACCTCTATTAGTGTAACATGGCCATCATGGGCCTGGCCCAACAGTAACCTCTATTAGTGTAACATGGCCATCATGGGCCTGGCCCAACAGTAACCTCTATTAGTGTAACATGGCCATCAATTGCCTGGTCCAACAATAACCTCTATTAGTGTAACATGGCCATCATGGGCCTGGCCCAACAGTAACCTCTATTAGTGTAACATGGCCATCATGGGCCTGGCCCAACAGTTACCTCTATTAGTGTAACATGGTCATCATGTGCCTGGCCCAACAGTTACCTCTATTATTGTAACATGGCCATCATGGGCCTGGCCCAACAGTAACCTCTATTAGTGTAACATGGCCATCATGTGCCTGGCCCAACAGTAACCTCTATTAGTGTAACATGGTCATCATGTGCCTGGCCCAACAGTAACCTCTATTAGAGTAACATGGCCATCATGTACCTGGCCCAACAGTTACCTCTATTAATGTAACTCACGTATGGCCATCGTATGAACCGTGCATGGCATGAAGTGTACTCAATCCAGTAACACGTGTATGATGTATTGTGTATGATGTATTGTGTATGATGTATTGTGTATGATGTATTGTGTATGATGTATTGTGTATGCGTCATTGTATCACACATCAACATCAGTTGGTCTTACAACCCTACTAGCCTTCGTAATCACAACTGCAGGCATGTCTTCGTCACTGAGACGCCAGGGTCCACCCTCAAACATTATAAACTTCCTCTATAATAATTATTTGATATAAGATGTTTAGCATCATTCCCCAGTGACGTAACAAACGTGTGACTCAAGGGGTCGGAACACATTCCAAATCATACATATATTTAAAATAAATCCGGATAGTGTACTCTCCCCTTGCTCACACAATGTTGCGTCATTGCATGAATCCCCCCCACCTCTCCCTCCAAGACGCCGGGCCCTTCCCTCCACCATTGATCACTCCACACCCCTGTTCATCTCCTCGACCAGCTCCTCCTCCCTGATGGGGTCGCTGAGGCGCACCATGAGCCTGGGACGACTGAGCAGGAAGAAGGGGAGAGGCGGCCGAGACGACGGACGTGACCCCAGCAAGACTCCGATCTCCTCCTCCTCCTCAGCCCTGTACAGACCGGCCACTCCGCATGCCTCCCCAGCATTGTGAGTAGCCCACCCTCATTAGAATAGTGTAGTTACTTGGCTTGATGTACAGCTCGTAAACTAGTTCCTATATACTATATAACTGTTAGAGTTGTACATGTCCTTATAATATGAAGTAAAGTGTCGCTACTTGTTGATGTGTTAGGATCTGGTCACTAACTACTAACATTAACTGCTTGACCCACACGGAAACATCATAACATTTAGAATTAATTACGTCCACCATATTGCAACAAAACACGGCTGATTAATTTAACGGGTGGCTTGGAAAGAAATGATACGATATATTGTTGGCTAATGCTTATGACTAGACTAGCGCAACACTTTTTTTACCCAAGACTTATCACTTTGAGCACAGTAAATACAGTAGAGCCTGCTTTAATATTTAGATTTTTTGATGACAGAAAAACAATAAAAGATAAAAATGTAATAAATATATTTTTTTTCCTATTCTCACTTTTGCACCTTTGCCAGTTATTAAAAAATAGTTCAATATTTTTTGTTTCACTTCCGTTTTTACTCCCCTTTATAAATATCAAATACATTTTACAACCTTATTCATGCCTGTTTTAGCTTTTCCTATCACAATTTTTTGTATTAATTTATATCTTTTTATTATGTTTTGCCTGGGTCAATGGAATACATTCTGATTTTATTTCTCCTTATTAATGTGGATCTGTCCCTCTCTCTCTCTCTCTCTCTTTCTCTCTCACTCTCACTCTCTTATTTTTGTTTATTCAACCCTTTCTTTAAAACTCGTATCTGTCTGTTTGTTTTTTTTTCTTTTTTAAACTCTGATATTTTGTGTATTTTATCAAACACAGTATTGGTATTATATGTATTAGTATTATATGTATAAGAATTATTTGTATAAGTTTTATTTGTATACTCTAATTATACTATGTATGATTTTACATGCCTACTGTCTTTAATTCAACTGTATGCGCTTATTCTATAATCTATAATCTATAATTATAACTATGTCTACGTGTCTTGTCTAACATCCCCTGACAACCCAGGTTATGTCTGTGTTCTAAGCACAAGAGATCGGTAGGACCATTTAGGTTATTATTTATGTTATCATTATTGAACTAACCACAGACCTGTTGACTTCATTTACTGTTATGGTGATTTGAGTTGACATGTTTATTTCTTCAGATCTTTGAGCAGTTCATAATATTTTTTATTGTTTTTAAATTCCATTTTTAATGTTTCTGTTTAGTAAAAATTTATTCGCATTGCAATAATAATTGTATTTATCAACTAACGGAAATCGATTAATATTTAATTACATCATCAGATACACACTCAGGACCCTGATAACTTTATTGGCAGTAAATTATTGTGTTCAATTATTTAAATAACATAAGGTGTTTTTTTTTCAATCTTAAGTTGTTGCATCAGCTACAAAGCGATACTGATTCCAATAGTGTTTATGTTCCATTAAAATTTAAGGCTACAAACCCAATAATTAAAATAGTTTTTATCTTATTATAATAATTTAACATTGTGTCATATCTTAACTACTGCTTCGGGGCCGTCCATAAATGACGTCACGCGATTTTTGCTGATTTTTGCCCCCCTCCCCCCCTCGTCACGCGACGTCACAAAAACTTAGACCCCCCCTCTAAAAATACGTCACAAATCTTTGACCCCCCCCCCAAAAAAAAACAACAAACTTTTTTTTATATTTGAAACTAAGTATGTTTAAAATCACTTCTATTGTCATTTAAGTATTTATTTTTTATTTAGTGAAGATCTACATTGTAATATCGTAACCCGCGTGAAGCATTTTTAAAAAACATTTAACCGGCCTTCAGAAAACGAACTGTGTTAACATCTTTAGCTTATATTTTATTTTAATGAATACAAATTAAACATTGACTATTGATCATCACGGTTAACGTCTTTGTTTAGAAAAAAAATTATTTAAAAATAACATTTTTAAAATGTATTTTTTAAAAATCCCTCAATTTACTGACGGGCATCCTGTAAGACAGAGGTCGGCGAACAGAGGTAAATAACCTGAACTGGGGACACTGGGGTCAAAAAGGGAATTCTTGGGGGTAATGCAGACTCATTTGGGACATATAACATCCACTACAATCCGCAAGATGTATTAAACTACGTCATGTGTACGTGTACGCTTGGAACATATGCCATTATTAAACAGGTTCCTTCCAGAAAATGCATTTTTTAAAAATTTGACAACTATGTAGATTTCTTACCTACGCACTATATTAAGACACCTAAATCTACCCTACTTTCATTTATATTGACACGAGTGACAATAATCTTAATCCACATGACTTGTCTTTATCACGTATCATTTCTGTGATATTTAAAATTAATGCCTTAAAAACTGAGCTAAGAAGAAAAGTTGTTTTGTTCTCCTCTTGAATTGCAATGTCAAGAATTTGATGCATTCAATAAAGTTAATAAATACTTGACTAATTTTAAATGGGCTCATTTACCATTATATCTAGAACAGTGCTTCTCATAATTTTTAGTATTGCGGACCAGCAGGAATTTTTTCCATTGTACCAGGGACCGGTGCACTATTTTCCCTGCACTGAAAATTTTTTCTGTCCTTTTTTGAGAACATCTGTGGACCGGCAGCGGATGGCCCACGGACTGGCATCGGTCCGCGGACCACCACTTTGAGAAGCATTGATCTAGAAGACTAGAATGGCCAGGGGCGTTTTATCAAAAACCATCGAACAATTATATCAAACTTAAAACGTTTTTAATTCTATCAAATAGATTCCCGCTCCCCTTTTAAAGAAAAAGGATATTCCGTGTCGTTTTGACTTAAAATATCTACACATAATCCTATTCAAATCATTTTTAGACACTTGTCATGCTTGTAAAACTCACCAGTAGCATTTTCGGGGTAGGGGGTGGGGTGCTAAAGACGCTCCCCCAAATCCCCGAGTCACGTGAGCAGGACCTAGAGTCGCTAACGCATACATAAACTTGTATATTTTGTGGTAACGAGCATGAGAGAACCAAACGGAGCTGCGGTTAGATCACAAACGCTTTGATGTCAACATCAAACGACGCAGTGTAACAATTTGATATGTTATCTTGTGGATTCTCAAACTTAAGGATTATAATTAGATTTAATTTTTGTGTCTTGATAGCATACGCCAACCAGCGTCTGATGGCCTACCGACCAGCACATTGAGAAGCACTGATTTTTAAAAAAAAAGAAAAAAAAGTCATTAAATAAATTGTAAGCGACCAAATATTTCAGTGGAAGTTTTATTTAAAGTTACCCTTTTGATATGACGTCACATTTCTTCAACCCCCCTCCCTCCCCCTCGTCACGCAACGTCACAAAAGTGTGACCCCCCTCCCCCCCCCTAGGTGCGTGACGTCATTTATGGACGGCCCCTTCAAAGTAACACAAACCAGAATAATTTTATTTTCCTAAATTTTCTTTTGCGTTCTAAGGTGTTCATACTTATTATTTCTTCTTATTTTATGTTCATTTATAAATAATATTAATGTTACTTTTGTATTGACTGAGTCGTGTCGTAACACAACAATCAGCTGACCCGTGTCATGTGTTGGTGTATTTTAATGATGTGGACGCGCGAGTATTTAGATGTGCGTGAATCTGAGTAGGTATCTCATGCATGTGTCGCCTGCTAACACACTCATCACTTGCACGCGTGTCCTCAGCGACACACACATGGCCACGCCCCTGTTAAAGGCTCAGACACACACATGGCCACGCCCCTGTTAAAGGCTCAGACACACACATGGCCACGCCCCTGTTAAAGTCTCAGACACACACATGGCCACGCCCCTGTTAAAGGCTCAGACACACACATGGCCACGCCCCTGTTAAAGTCTCAGACACACACATGGCCACGCCCCTGTTAAAGGTTCAGACACACACATGGCGACGCCCCTGTTAGGTTCATACAGACACATGACCACGCCCCTTTTAGGGTTCAGACACACACATGGCCACGCCCCTGTTAGGGTTCAGACACACACATGGCCACGCCCCTGTTAAAGTCTCAGACACACACATGGCCACGCCCCTGTTAAAGGTTCAGACACACACATGACCACGCCCCTGTTAGGTTCAGACACACACATGGCCACGCCCATTTTAGGGTTCAGACACACACTTTGCCACGCCCCTGTTAGGGTTCAGACACACACATGGCCACGCCCCTGTTAGGTTCAGGCACACATATGGCCACGCCCCTGTTAGGTTCAGGCACACATATGGCCACGCCCCTGTTAGGTTCAGGCACACATATGGCCACGCCCCTGTTAGGTTCAGACACACAGCATGATACCCACGACCCAATCACATTCCTCCTACATAAACACTCGATTGTTCAACGGTGCAGTTCAAAGTTCACGTGAGCCCCGAGCCCCTCCCACTGTGTACTGTGTACTCACTTGTGAGTGTCGATGTACACAACACACATCCC
Source organism: Ampullaceana balthica (assembly GCA_944989445.1). NCBI lineage: Eukaryota > Metazoa > Mollusca > Gastropoda > Lymnaeidae > Ampullaceana > Ampullaceana balthica. The sequence continues at coordinate 744,677 of CALYLW010000184.1, read as the reverse complement.
TCTTATAACAGTTCCACTCCATGGTTAAGTTGTCCACCGCGCCAACACCGAACACTTACACTGTTGACATAATTTGCTGACTTACTTGCAACAGGCAAACAGGGCGTCCCTATTTTATTAGGGCTGTTGAAATTAACGATTAATTTCTCGATTAATCGTTAAAATATTTTTAACGATTAATTTTTTTTAACGATTAATTGACCCATCACTTATAAATGTACTGGTAGTCAAAAAAGTAAACTATTTCAGCCGATAAATATAATTTTAATTTCCGGGCGATTACAGAATCATTTTGGTTTTAAACTATTGACTGACGTGGATGTTCAAAATGTTGATAAAGGTTATTGTGTCCATTGAGATAAATTGTTTGCCTACCATGCAATGTTCCCTCTAAGTCTAAGCTTCGTTGGTCCGTGTTCAAAGTTAAAAAAAACAACTCGATTGCAAAGTGGCACAACTTCCAATTTTGTGTGCAATATTTTACAAAATTTGCTGCGCTGTGATTCTAAATTCCTGCATGGCGTCGGTCCAATATCTGCTCAGCCGCGCTGCTTTAAGGGAACATTGCTACCATGGTTCTAACACTTCGCTTACATATCACCTCAATACCAAACATGTATCAGAAACTTCAGCTGAGACAATTTAAAGCTATGTGAACGATTGTTCAGCTCAGCTGGTTATATTGTCAATAAGACCCGCTCATCGCTTGAACCAAATAATGTCAATACACTTGTCTGTTTGCGTTGTTGTTTAAAATATGTAATTAAAGAAGACATTCCAGTGTTACTTCGATTTTCGACAAGTACGTTTAATAAATGTTACTTATGACACCATAACTTTCAATTTTTGGCTTTAATGGAAATTAACGATTAATTAATCGTTATTTTTTCAAAAGTTAACGATCAAATTTAAATTAATCATTAACAGCCCTATATATTATCCTATCCCTATATTATATTATCTCAAGTCGTAAGCCCCTCTTACAGCCGGTTTGGCTCTAATATGTGCCTCAGGTCCCCCTCCCCCCCCCCAATCCACGTGCACCCGGTACATCACCCATCAAACTAACAAAGATTTTATTTAGGCTTATTGATATTACCAATATTGCAGCATCGCTCCAACTACACCAGCAGACACACACACACACACACACACCTCACCTGTTACCTTTACACTCAGTCGGCATTGATGCGTTGTAAAGTGAAATATTACCTTCACCTCATCACGCCAGATTTGAAACTAAACAGTGAAAACAATGATGGTGTGTCCACAATTAACGAAAAAATGGCGTTATTGTTTATATCAAAGGATTCACAATCTAAAACAATTCTTTGAAGAGGTAACGTGCGGACAAAGACAAAACAATTCAATCTATTCATTAATTACATATTATTCTATGGGTGGTTTTGTTCTGTGTTGGTTTACTCCCCCGGGAATATCCTGAAAATATTGTTTTCGCGCATTCAATATTATGTCCATTATAAATGTACCCCGCCTCTCACTCAAACACCACAACAAATTGCAAGTCCTATTGGTGTTGAGATTTCTTATTATAATTTTGTGTCATTCCCTTCTACGTGTGTCTTTTAAGTGAATATGAGCAGTAATATCTCGTCATGTGAACATGTTGGGGCGTTTCGATCAAACGTGTTTCGAGCCATGATTTGCTAGCTTACCTCCAACAGTTTTGGTTGTCACCTGAACTGGCCAGTGAATCGTCTTGTCCCTTGCTTGCTAGCCCCACAAACACAAACAATGTCAACGTGGTTTGTGTTTTCTTCAAAGTCAACACACCACGCCCACTCACCTTGACGTGGCTAAAACAGCCCACTCACCTTGACGTGGCTAAAACATCCCACTCACCTTGACGTGGCTAAAACATCCCACTCACCTTGATGTGGCTAAAACAGCCTCCCTCCCCCCATAACCATGAACATTGAAACCCACAGTGCCCTTAATCGTGGCTTCCCTGTGGCCACCCCTTCTCTTTAGCCACTCTTTATGTACAGTCCATATCCTTTTAGCCACTCTTTCTCTATAATATATCCCCACTCTTTCTCTGTGGCCACCATTTCCCTATAGTTTATCGCGTCTTTTTCTCTACCCCCTTTCTACGTCGTCTGGTTGCAATCTCACACCACTTTTATCATTTTTGTTCACTGTCTTGAAATATTATTTCTGTATCCTACCAAAGTGCCAGAATTTAAGTTGAGTAATTAGCCGCTTTAACAAGTTCATTCCATAAATTAAAAAAATTGTGTTAAAAAATTGAAATGCATTATTTTAAATCAATCAAATACATCGGTATTCAGTCATTTAAATCTCTTAAATGCTTCAGTTATTTGGGATTTTTTTTAAAAATGGGGGGGGGGTGTAAGGGAGGGGCATTTGTTATTTTATTTGTTGAATATAATATGCACACGGGTGCGTGAGTTTTTCTGTCTTTTGTTTTTATTGACGTAAAATGACATCAATAATATTATTTTCTGTGTGAGAGGTATTCGATATAACTACCTTTATGAGAGAATCATTGGCTATGACTGAATAAGTTAAAAATACAACACCTGTGTGACATGCCCCGTTGCGCGTTAATCAGTGATTCGTGCCCGCAAGACATGATAGATGGATTAATGAGACACGCCAATGGCGATGCGAGCACGTGTGTCTGATGATGTGTTAGCTAGGCATTCCTCAAACTCAACCCCCCCCCCGCCCCCAAGTGTGTCTGTAAAGATTGATTCACGTAATATCGAAAGACGAAATTGAACAGTGGTACTGATCGGAGCACCGAATTTCTTGCTTTGCCATTTCCAATAACAGTTTCTAGGGATACATTTATAACCGTTTCATCGAACATAGCCGCGGGGCTGGGATGGGGGGGGGGTGGCGGCCCATTCAAATGGTCTTCCGGCAGATCAGGATTTCGCTTTGAATTAGCGCTCTTTGAAATCATTCATATACCGGGAGTCAGGAGTCATGTCTGATTTTATTAAGATACATCTAATAATTTTCCCATAACAATTCTCTAAAGACTGGTTTATAAAAATGTATCTTTACGTCGTTGCATCGTGAGCTGTTTGTTTACCTGGCGTGAAAAGAGTGTCGATCAAAATCAACGCGTAAAATGAATACAAAAAAAAATTATATTACTTATCAAAGGTCAAGTGTAAGCGTTTTAACAAACCAGGATTTACGTATAAGCCAAATGGGCAAATATGTAGCTTAGGACCCCCGATTTCTTGGGGTCCCTCTCCACACCCCACCCAATTTTTTTAATATAAATAAATATAGGTATAAATGTCTGAGTGAGTAAATGTTATATTTTGCTCTCACAAAGAACATCTGGACTTATAAAGGGCCCCATGTCTCAAATAGCTTAGTGCCTTATAATTATAACATTCCATTAGCATTTAAACAAAAGAAGATTATAATTTTGAGCAAAAATAAACTGATTTCGTTTAAAGAAGAACGTTCTAAAGCTAACAGATGAATGTTAAACGTTAAAAATACATACCCATGGCTTTGTAATAGCGCGGCAATAATCCTCCCCCCTCAAAAAATGTATTTATAAATCCTATTAATATTGTGCTGTACACGTACAGCTTGCTTTAAAAGACCACATATTTCATGAAGTGTTGAGATCCCCTGCCCCACTAGTAAGTCTCCCCCCCCCCGGTCCATATTGCTCTTATAGATGTCCAATCCCAGGGAGCACAGCCCCAGACCCGGATTGACATTTGGACCCCATCCATTTCATTATTAAATCCTTCCGTTCTCTGCCCCTCTCCTCAGACTTACAGGCCAGGCTAATACTAATAGGGTTTGTGAGGTGTGACCCTTGGGGTGGTGGAGGTGGGGGGCAGCCATGGGTGCTGTGTATTGGGGGAGGGGTGGGGGTCGCTGTGTATTGGTCTACGAAACAGATTAGATGAACATTTATTTATTTATTTTTTGTTTGAAGTGTGGAGGCTGCTAATCATGACCTTCTCTGTCTCATAACATGATGTTTTTGTGAGGATCGTAATCAATGTTCCTTTTACGCTGCGTGGTCGGACCAACGAGCCTTAGAGTGAACGATGAATCACACGAGTTCGCTGCTTCTTTCATTTCATTGTCGCCGATTTAATGTATGGCCTGAGTAAAGTAGCTTTCCTTTCTAAATCCCTTACATTAACTTCACCGTCTTGTCTCTCTCTCTCTGTCTGTCGTGGGCGGGCGGATAAACAAAAGTCAAAAACGACCCACTTCCCGTGGTGCTTTCGAACTGAAATTTTGCATATAGACTCGTGTCACCTAACAATGCATTGTATCAAAATTTCAGATCGATCGAATGTACCGTTATTAAATTAATGCATTTTTAGTTTATCTCTATGTAACTCTATGTATCCATCTGCCATTGTTGACACCCACGTGTCACTGGAGTTAACTTCAGTCATCGATGACCACATCCCGTATTTTACAGCAAGGGGAGTTCAGTCAGTTTCAGTCTGTAAATGTTTGTCGTGCGGTGCATATTATATGGAACACAATCAATAATTTTAGTCATGTCTCATATGTAAGGGATTTTTAGTCAAACACTTTTGTTTTTAAGGGTTGTTTAATTAAATCCCTTATATTTTACAGGCATGCGTTGGTAACAGGTCTCCAAATCGTTGAAATCGTGTTTCAGTTGTGAGTTCTCCCCCTTACTAATGTTTGAATCCTAGCATGAATCAACTTTTAATTAAAAACCTGCCCTTCATACTGAAACAATAAATTTTGCTGCCTTTACTGCTGGCTGGTCACGCCGGAAATGATCTGACCCATTAGGTTTATTGACCAATCAAGACACGGCCCAGCAGCCCTGTCAGAGGTGCGATTGTGAGTGGAGGAGACCCTGGCACGTTATCATGAAAACCACTGGCATCGACTTGACCACACGAACTCGCATTGTGGCCGTCCTGTAGGGCTGAGCTGGTTGTTGTTGTTGGGGTTTTTGGTCATTGGGTTGACAGGGTACCCGGTTGGTCATTGGGTTGACAGGGTACCCAGTTGGTCATTGGGTTACAGGGTACCCGGTTGGTCATTGGGTTACAGGGTACCCGGTTGGTCATTGGGTTGACAGGGTACCCGGTTGGTCATTGGGTTACAGGGTACCCGGTTGGTCATTGGGTTACAGGGTACCCGGTTGGTCATTGGGTTGACAGGGTACCCGGTTGAGTACTAGGCAAGGCCATAGTTAGCATTTGGCCCATTCTTTCACCGATTTAGTTCTGTGGGCCAGTGGCGATAACACGGTTGGCAGAGACCATGCTACAGGGTATCGGCGAAGCGACAGAGAGAGAGAGAGAGAGACAGGCGCGTGTAGCTTCAGTTGTCTCTCTTTGCCCGGTCTGTTACCTTGGCTCCAGGGGGGAAGAAAACAAGCTCTAATGGGTTGCTGGAACTTGTTTTACTAAAATAACTATTTCCTAAATTTGTGGATTCGTGTGAATAAGTTTATTTCCTGCGGCAGTCCCAACTACTATTGATAAGGGGTTGCTGTCGTGTTACTATATATAGTATAGACGTTATCTAAATTTGTGTCATTGTGAGTCGTGAGGTAGCTAAGTTATCTGACAATGGATATTGTGAACTGTGTTCCACCCATTAATAGTTCGTTATATCTAAATACATTCAAAGCTTGTGTCGGCCAAGATGAAGCATCGCGGGTGTAATGTTACATAGACGTTTGACTTCAAGTTATATGTGTGTGTTTGTGTTAGTATTCATAATTTGTTGGTTTGTGTAAAGGCACTCTGGAGTTATTGTGTGCAACTTCTAACCATGCAACACCTTAAAGTGAGACCTTAAAGTGAGACCTGAAAGAGAAGCCTTTGAAAACGTTTGATCTTATACTTTTCGATGTTTCATCCTACAATGATTACGTCACTTTTAAATCATACAATTCATTCTATGAATAGTTGAAATACAGACCCTAATATACCTCAGATGGGAATAGAGTTCCTACTATACCTCAGATTGGAATAGAGACCCCAGTGTACCTCAGACTGGAATAGAGCCGCTACGCTATACCTCAGACCAACATCTTGGCCCTAGAATGAACCACCGCGTGTCACCTGTTGCTATGAATGTTGGTTCTAACTCCTCAACAATCGATACATTAGCTGTGAATGCAGCTGTTGCCGCCGTCCTATGTCCTATACGAGTCCTTTAGTTTGCTGTCATTGTATAGTCCTGCATCAGTGTGGGTCACGGCTGGGGCACAAGACCATTCCACTGTACAATTAGCTGTGTCCGTGTGACGAGTATCATAGATATGGTGCTGAAATGAAGCTGTTTGGACATGTCAATTAATATACGACGCCGAGTTGAAAGAATATAGGATTAAACCAAGTGATTAACGTTGAGTGAGTGTTTAATGTTGTGTGGCTGTTTAATTGTACAACTGTTGAACTTTGTGTGACTGTTGAACTTTGTGTGACTGTTTAACTTTGTGTGACTGTTTAACTTTGTGTGACTGTTTAACTTTGTGTGACTGTTTAACTTTGTGTGACTGTTTAACTTTGTGTGACTGTTTAACTTTGTGTGACTGTTTAACTTTGTGTGACTGTTTAACTTTGTGTGACTGTTTAACTTTGTGTGACTGTTTAACTTTGTGTGACTGTTTAACTTTGTGTGACTGTTTAACTTTGTGTGACTGTTTAACTTTGTGTGACTGTTTAACTTTGTGTGACTGTTGAACTTTGTGTGACTGTTTAACTTTGTGTGACTGTTGAACTTTGTGTGACTGTTTAACTTTGTGTGACTGTTTAACTTTGTGTGACTGTTGAACTTTGTGTGACTGTTTAACTTTGTGTGACTGTTGAACTTTGTGTGACTGTTTAACTTTGTGTGACTGTTTAACTTTGTGTGACTGTTTAACTTTGTGTGACTGTTTAACTTTGTGTGACTAACGTTGAATCGAATGAACCTGTTACATCAAGCTGAAACTAACACCTGCTAGTAAAAAAAATTGGTTGGTGTCATAGAGTTTGTCTTTGCACAAAGTGAAGGGGAACATAAAATAAACTAGTAAAATATATTATTTTTTCTTCTATTATTAGCACTCCCACTCCATCACAAAAATAAACTAGTAAAATATCTTATTTTTTCTTCTATTATTAGCACTCCCACTCCATCACAAAAATAAACTAGTAAAATATCTTATTTTTTCTTCTATTATTAGCACTCCCACTCCATCACAAAAATAAACTAGTAAAATATCTTATTTTTTCTTCTATTATTAGCACTCCCACTCCATCACAAAAATAAACTAGTAAAATATCTTATTTTTTCTTCTATTATTAGCACTCCCACTCCATCACAAAAATAAACTAGTAAAATATCTTATTTTTTCTTCTATTATTAGCACTCCCACTCCATCACAAAAATAAACTAGTAAAATATCTTATTTTTTCTTCTATTATTAGCACTCCCACTCCATCACAAAAATAAACTAGTAAAATATCTTATTTTTTCTTCTATTATTAGCACTCCCACTCCATCACAAAAATAAACTAGTAAAATATCTTATTTTTTCTTCTATTATTAGCACTCCCACTCCATCACAAACAGCTGTTTCCCATAAAGCATCCATCTATTAGTGAGATGTGATCAATCCATTCAGTTATGTGAAGGTTCTCATTGGTTCAACAATGAACTAGTAAATCACGTGCTTTCAGGTGTGAAACAAAACAAGAGGAACACACTAGATTATTAACTGTTTTGTTTCTGTTTAATTCCTCTAGTACAGCGTACATTCTAAATCTGACGGTAACTCGTTACATCTCTGTATTCAGCTGTGGAAACTATAACGGAGACAATTTCCAACATATTATTCTGACTCACTCATACACCTCACCTATATCTTGTTATAGTTAAATCCAAATTCGAGAAACTAAACGCACACAAGGGCACATAGCAGACATTTTGGGACGCTATTCTGAATTCTGACTCGTGATTCCCCACAAGCCTGTGGTCCCCAGTCGTAATGAGACCTTGACCTCATTTTCCTTGAAGACGTTGTTTTGATATTGATCAACTTTCTTTATCATCTCGTGACGTCACGCTACATCGTTGTGATGACCACTGACCACTGGCTTTCAGTGTGCAGCTAACCGGTGATTTCGACTCTTCATTTGGATAACGTGTTGGTGACTGACATGCTAGAGGGCCGACAGGTAAGTCCTTTACATTGACGAATACCTGCGGCTCTCATCGAGTACCAGGTCAAGGCTTTATATAGCATGGCTCAAATTTACTCTATACTATAATATAGCATTTGGTTCCCGTGAAAATATCGGCTTAAATTCCCTTGCATATATATCACAAGTATTTCTTAACGCATTTTACTTTAAAATCTCCCTGATAGGAATATTATACAATTTACCCCGAAGTCTCTGTCTGATTTACCTGTTGTTTTTTTATTATAATTATTATTTATTTTTTGTTATCATTTGGGTTGGCGGATATGGGGTTTTACTATTTGCCGGATCCGGATAGTTTGGGCCTAATATTTGCCGGATCCGGATATCTCAACATGAAGTGTAAGAACTAAGGGGGTGTACTTTACTACTTTCTATTTAGTATTTAATACTAAGATTAAAATATTTATTATCCAACACATGGAGAGTATCTGCTATTTACAGTGACAGTCTGTGACACTGTCAACGTCAACGATGAACATTGTACAATGAATTGAATGAACGGACTTGAACTAAGTGTGACCAAGCGAACAGTGTTGTACTGATGTGTAGTGTGTACCAAGCGAACAGTGTTGTACTGAGTGTGTAGTGTGTACCAAGCGAACAGTGTTGTACTGAGTGTGTAGTGTGTACCAAGCGAACAGTGTTGTACTGAGTGTGTAGTGTGTACCAAGCGAACAGTGTTGTACTGAGTGTGTAGTGTGTACCAAGCGAACAGTGTTGTACTGAGTGTGTAGTGTGTACCAAGCGAACAGTGTTGTACTGAGTGTGTAGTGTGTACCAAGCGAACAGTGTTGTACTGAGTGTGTAGTGTGTACCAAGCGAACAGTGTTGTACTGAGTGTGTAGTGTGTACCAAGCGAACAGTGTTGTACTGAGTGTGTAGTGTGTACCAAGCGAACAGTGTTGTACTGAGTGTGTAGTGTGTACCAAGCGAACAGTGTTGTACTGAGTGTGTAGTGTGTACCAAGCGAACAGTGTTGTACTGAGTGTGTAGTGTGTACCAAGCGAACAGTGTTGTACTGAGTGTGTAGTGTGTACCAAGCGAACAGTGTTGTACTGAGTGTGTAGTGTGTACCAAGCGAACAGTGTTGTACTGAGTGTGTAGTGTGTACCAAGCGAACAGTGTTGTACTGAGTGTGTAGTGTGGTGTACAAGAAGTCGTGATCTAGAGCCATAATAAAACTGTTCTTTTATTCAGATGATTTAAGTTTAATATCTGTTAGTTAACTTATTTTGTTATCTTAAGTAGTAAAGTAATATCTATATCTATACTTGCAACTTTATAACTTATATTTTTTTCTGGTATTGAAATTGATTTTTATACTGTATTTTGCATGGACTTGAATAATTTCATGATCAACGCTTGTTAATTTGTTTATTTTGTTATATATTAATAATTTAATGTATAACTTACTTTGTTCATTTACTTATTTTGTATAATTGTAATATTCGCAATAGACTAGAGTTTTAAAATTATAAGACTGAATAAGATATAGCACGTGAGGCAAGCAAAATTTTCATTTTTAAGTTCGCAAATCAAATCATAATTGATATCCGGATCCTATCCTATGCCATAAGTATTTGGAAAATCCGGATAGTGTCAGAAATCGCGATATCCGGATCCGGTCCCCTCAAACTGTACACTATGAGTTTTTAAAGATATTGCCATCGAAATGATCAACAGTACACGCCAGAGTCAGTGAAAGAGAGCCTTCAATGACCGGGATATCGATCTAATGACTTCAAAGATCATCCGTTGTAGAACGCTGCTAATTATAGCATGTTGGGTGTTGATGGTGCGTGTGCCGATGAATGTGTGTGTGCGTCTGTGCATGCGCCGATGAATGTGTGTGTGCGTCTGTGCATGCCTGCATTCTGCACTGTCAGCTAATTTTACAATACAATTAGACCCAATGAAAGATTCTCAAACGGGATTATCTCATGGGACCCAGCAAGCTTTTTACTTTGTTAAATTGTTGCCGGTAAATTATCTCCCGGGAAATCCATGGTAGTAAACTGTAGAATAAATCTGATTTATTACTTATTACCCATTTGAGGAAATGAATTTTTTCCCCAATAAACCCAATAGTCTCCATGTTGCTAGACAATACAGTTAGATATTGTAAACAGATTCATTGGCGTTTCAAATCACTAAATGCCACCCAAAAATTGCGCACCACTCCACAAATTGCGCACCGCCACAGAAATGCAAGCATTAGTGTTAAACGTGGTGAGCCTATCTTGTGACGATGAAAGACCTATGTCTCTATAATGACTTGCTGCAACATATTTTTGTTGTTGTTGACGAGCCACTTAAAACCCAAATTTGTTTCCAGAAGTCTCCGACTCGTCCGCCCTCCCATATCGAGCGGAGGACGAGGTCCAAATTTCCACCCCAACAATTTCATCAAAAATTCATTTGTTCCAATACTGTGAGCGCTTGGTCGCGAGCCAAGTCGGTAACTAGATGGCCCGTCACTCGCCCGGCCCGTCACTCGCCCGGCCCGTCACTCGCCCGACCCGTCACTCGCCCGGCCCGTCCCTCGCCCGGCCCATCACTCACCCGGCCCGTCACTCACCCGGCCCGTCACTCGCACGGCCCTTCACTTACACGGGTCTTCTGGACATAAGTAATAATAATAATTGATAATTTATATAGCGCTGTATCTCAGTAAGGAACCGGGCTCACAGCGCTTTACATGGAGATCATAACATACATATAATAATTAAATAACCATTCATACCATAATAACAACATAAAGGACAGTACATTACACATAAGCTACGCTAATCATTAAAACAAATGTTGTTTCATTAATTTTGTAAATACATTTTGAAAAGATGCGTCTTAAGTGCAGTCTTAAGGACTTGGTAGTTGGAATACTACGGATGTGTAATGGTAGAGAATTCTATTGTTTGGCTGCACAAAAAGAGAATGCCCTTTCGCCAAAAGTTTAAGTTCGTGTCTTAGGAACACAGAGAATACGTGTGTCTGCAGAAGAGCGTAGCTGACGACTGGGTGAGTAGACCGACAGAAGTTCAGTAAGATAGGAAGGAGATGAGTCAGAAAAGAAGTCGTGACAGAGAACAGCCAATTTGTAATCAATTCGAGCTTGTACAGGTAACCAATGAAGTGAGTAAAGTAGCGGAGTAACATGGTCATGTTTTTTGTCTTAAGAACTAGTCTGGCAGCTGAATTTTGAACTTTCTGTAGTTTTTCAATGCATTGTTTTGGCGCACCTGACAGAAGAGAATTGCAATAATCAATGCGAGCTAGAACAAGAGCACAGACTAGAGTTTTTGTTGCTCTAACTGTTAAGTAATGACGGATTGAGCTGATCTGACGAATGGCGGTGTAGGCAGAGCGACCGATGTGATTGATGAAGTTGTTGGTAGACATGTTGTCAGAAATAATGTAGCCAAGATTCCTAGTCGATGTTTTGAACAGTATATCAGAACTAGCCACCTGAATAGAATTAGGAAGGGACAAAGTACTGCGTGATTTATTGTTGCAAAATAGGCGTCCTTCTGTCTTATCGTCATTCAGCTTGAGCTTGCTGAAAGTCATCCAAGACTTTACCTCATGCACCAATGCACTCCTGCATTAATTGGACAGGGGAGTCAATATCAGAGGGATCAGTGTGAGTGTATAGCTGAGTATCATCTGCAAATGATTGGCTTTTAACTGAATGCTTTTCGAGCAGTAGAAGTAGTGGCCTTGTATACATTACGAAAAGAACCGGACCCAAAACGGAGCCTTGAGGCACACCATAAACCAAGTCAGCTCTGTGAGAGATACAGCCATTTACTGATACCACCTGTGACCTGTTAGATAAGTATGATTGAAACCAAGCCAGAACTGAGCCAGAAATCCCAAAATAATTTTGCAGGGTTTTTAGCAACGTTTGATGGTCGACGGTGTCAAAGGCTGCACTAAGATCTATGAGGACCAATATAGAGATTTTCCCACTGTCCAGTGCGAGTAGGAAGTCATTTGTTACCTTCAACAGGGTGGTCTCTGTGCTGTGAGAAGGTCTGTAGGCCGACTGATTATGACTTAGAAGAGTGTTGTCGTTAAGATAAGCAAAAAGTGGTTTTAAGACAGGTTTTTCAAGTTTTTTCTAGTAAACATCGTTACGTTCTTTTGGCTTCACCCGCCCTTCATCATATTCATTCATATCACATCGTTCATATCACATCGTTCATATCACATTGTTCATATCACATTGTTCATATCACATCGTTCATATCACATTGTTCATATCACATTGTTCATATCACATTGTTCATATCACATTGTTCATATCACATTGTTCATATCACATTGTTCATATCACATCGTTCATATCACATCGTTCATATCACATCGTTCATATCACATCGTTCATATCACATCGTTCATATCACATCGTTCATATCACATCGTTCATATCACATTGTTCATATCACATTGTTCATATCACATCGTTCATATCACATCGTTCATATCACATCGTTCATCTCATAACACGTCCACGACATCATCTCTCAACCATTTCAACATCATCTCTCCACCATTTCAACATCATCTCTCCACCATTTCAACATCATCTCTCCACCATTTCAACATCATCTCCCCACCATTTCAACATCATCTCTCCACCATTTCAACATCATCTCTCCACCATTTCAACATCATCTCTCCACCATTTAAACATCATCTCCCCACCATTTCAACATCATCTCCCCACCATTTCAACATCATCTCCCCACCATTTCAACATCATCTCCCCACCATTTCAACATCATCTCTCCACCATTTCAACATCATCTCCCCACCATTTCAACATCATCTCCCCACCATTTCAACATCATCTCCCCACCATTTCAACATCATCTCCCCACCATTTCAACATCATCTCTCAACCATTTCAACATCATCTCCCCACCATTTCAACATCATCTCCCCACCATTTCAACATCATCTCTCCACCATTTCAACATCCTCCACCGTGCGTTGTCCACCCGCATCTTGCATCCACATAATAAACTCACCACACACAAATACACACCCACTTAACCATCCACACCACGTTATCCACGTATGAGCTGCTAACTGACTGCCACAGTGGTTTGACTCCAGGTTTGACTCCAGGTTTGACTCCAGTATGTATGTTGTGGCGATAGATCGAAAACCGTTCTGCTTAATTAAACCCTATTCGCGCTACTTAGATACAGGTTCGATGCCAAGCTATTTAGACACAAGATCGATTCTCGCTCGGTTCCACGTTATTTAGACACACGATCGATACTCGCTTGGTTCCACGCTATTTAGACAAAAGATCGATACTCGCTCGGTTCCACGCTATTTAGACACAAGATCGATACTCGCTCGGTTCCACGCTATTTAGACACAAGATCGATACTCGCTCGGTTCCACGCTATTTAGACACAAGATCGATACTCGCTCGGTTCCACGATATTTAGACACAAGATCGATATTCCCTCGGTTCCACGTTATTAAGACACAAGATCGATACTCGCTTGGATCAGAACGGCCATTTTAGAAACTCGCCTGAGACCACCAGCATCGCTATAGATTCCGTTAGCTGAAACCAGCTGTGGGGCCGACCATAAAGTACGTCACGCTATTTTTGACAATTTTTAACTCCCCCCCTCCCCCTTGTCACAAACTTTCACACATCTCGGACACCCCCCCCCCTAAAGTACGTCACACTTTCGAACAAACATGTTGTTTTTTATTAACAAAATAATCAAAATTTAATATAAAACAGCGTGACGTCACACATGGCCGGAACCCCCCCTCCCTCTGTCACAAACGGTCACACTTTCTTACACCCCCTCCCCCCTCTGGATTGTGGCGTACTTTATGGGACGGCCCCTGTTCTAAACTTATACAAAACTAGATTCTCAAAAAAACATATATTTCAGTGATGGCAAACCTATGGCACGCGTGCCGCAGTGGGCACGCATAGCCTCACCATCTGTCACGCGACTAAAATATTACGTCCATCATCAAACCAGCTAAGCCAAACCACCAATTTCGGAATTCATTGCAGTGTTGGCACTTTGCTATAAATTAGAGGAGTGAATTCATTGCAGTGTTGGCACTTTGCTATAAATTAGGGGAGTGAATTCATTGCAATGTTGGCACTTTGCTATAAATAAGGGGAGTGAATTCATTGCAGTGTTGGCACTTTGCAATAAATTAGGGGATTTTTGGTTTGAATTTCGACCACGCGGTCAAAAAAAGGTTCCTCATAACTTGACATATATGACGTGAAATTTTTCATAATATTTTAATAGATAACACAATGTTCTTAAGTACAGCCCCAGTCAATGCACCTACAAAATACTTGTCAAACAACTTCTTTTAAACTATGGTTTTCAATAACAATAACGTCATAACTGATTTTAAGCACAGTACCTTGAGTATGTGTATTGTTTCGTTGCTATTCACATAAAAAACTAGAGAACAAATACACTTGTAAATGACAATAAAACGTTCAACTGGTACGTGACTTGCACTGATCTGCTCGATGCCATATGTGCTTTTAAGACGTAACCTTGTCTGGAATATCTACATCAAGTACATAACATTTTGTAACTTCACTGAACGTGTCACACCAAGGACGACACTCAAGATGCGTGTATCGCTGTGCGTAACTTGTGTGTACTCAACGTATATTAAACCCTAGTGAGCAGCGCTTACTGTAGAATCCATGAGCGAAACAATGAATGATTAGCGTATGATCAATTGTGATTAATGCGTCCATTATGTTCACACATATACTTATTTACCAACACATTTCCCAAAATATATCCCAACACATTGCCCAACATATATCCCAGCACATTGCCCAACACATATCCCAGCACATTGCCCAACATATATCCTAACACATTTCCAAACATATTTCCCAGTCTCGTTTGCTGCCATCCTGACGGTTCTTGTAAGGCCAGTTTGCGTCTAGCGCCCACCCCATCACCAGTCTTCGTCCATCTATTTAGGACTTCACAGGCCGCCCCTTAAATCCCCCCAATGAGCCGTCCATGGATTTCTCCTGGCCCGTTTCTCTGACGACCCTTGTCTATGATTCTGCCCCCTGGGCCGAGACTGTGAGATTTGAATCCTGGCGTAAATGACTTGGTCTGCGCTTTTCGTCCGGTGTCACCCGGGAAATTGATGAAAGTTGCCTCACAGGCCATGTTTAGTTTCGGGGTGGGGACCGGAAGGGGTGGGGTGTTTAGAAGAATACGACCGCAGGGATCAAAGGTCGGATATAGATTGGGATGTGAGGCGAGGGGGGGAATAAGTTGATGATCGCAACGGATCACAACTGCGGCTTCGTCCGGGAACAGCGGGTGGGGGTAAGAATGTTAAAAAAGATGTAGCCTTGGCTCTTGTGGGTCAGATATTGCGTCATTTCATTGGAGCGAATTTATTGTTTTATACTTGAGGGACAAGGTTTCAATTGAAAGTGATGCGTGCTAGAAAATGTTTTAAAACTTTGTTATCGTACTCTGTTTGTAACGAAGAAATTATAAGTGAGACTGCCATCAGGCTTATAAATAAGTAGATAAATATCATGTAGACAGAGTATGCATGAGCCTGACAATACGTCATACAACGTTTCGGCAAAGACCCTTCTTCAACGAGCAAATAGGTAAAAACACTTAAAACTAATGAAATGCAATTAAAACTTATCTTCAGTAAAAATCCAGAGCAAAAAGAGCAAAGATTAGATCCTTCTATGTGCAGCACTCAGTTATATTAGTGTCTTTAAGGAAGTGGAGGAAAAAAAGAAAATGTTTGGAACTTTTTACAAATTGTTTTCTTAACAACAACAATAATAATCACGAAGTGGTGGAAGAGCAAAAGTAAATGAATAAATTATAAGTTGGAATGAAACTTTGACATGAATCATATTAAAACATGTTGGATATGTAATAAAGAGAAATGTTCCAACTCGTTAGTCTGGTAGTCATTTCATAAATATTTTCTTAGGGTTATCAACTGTTACCGCATTGATAATGTACAAACACACAAAGGTGTGCATGGATTATGGATCTACATGAAGAGCTCAAAGGAAGAAACGGCTACGTCACATTTTTGTAGTTCTGAGATATTCAAATGTTAAAGTTAACAAAATTTACAGATTTCGTATAAATCAACTAAATATATTTGAATTTTTATTAGGGCCAGATACATATTTTTTTTCTCATAAAACCTCATTCAGAAAATTCAATTTTTGATCATACAGGGGATAACTAAACAAAAAAAATAATTAAAATTTCACATCGCCTTTTCTTCCCTTGTGGTCTTCACATATGTATGCATAGGCATAGGTGTACACGGGTATACACAGGTGTAAATAGATGTACATAAGTATGCATAGGTGTGCATAGATTGCATAGGTGTACATAGGTGTACATAGGTGTACTGTACATGAGTTATTATCTCCTTTAAAGACGATCGTTGATGCTGTTGTAAGTCAGTACGTACGTGCTGATGCTGTTGTAAGTCAGTACGTACCTGCTACGTGCTGATGCTGTTGTAAGTCAGTACGTACCTGCTACGTGCTGATGCTGTTGTAAGTCAGTACGTACGTGCTGATGCTGTTGTAAGTCAGTACGTACCTGCTACGTGCTGATGCTGTTGTAAGTCAGTACGTACCTGCTACGTGCTGATGCTGTTGTAAGTCAGTACGTACCTACTACGTGCTGATGATGTTGTAAGTCAGTACGTACCTGCTACGTGCTGATGCTGTTGTAAGTCAGTACGTACGTGCTGATGCTGTTGTAAGTCAGTACGTACCTGCTACGTGCTGATGATGTTGTAAGTCAGTACGTACCTGCTACGTGCTGATGATGTTGTAAGTCAGTACGTACCTGCTACGTGCTGATGATGTTGTAAGTCAGTACGTACCTGCTACGTGCTGATGATGTTGTAAGTCAGTACGTACCTGCTACGTGCTGATGATGTTGTAAGTCAGTAAGTACCTGCTACGTGCTGATGATGTTGTAAGTCAGTACGTACCTGCTACGTGCTGATGATGTTGTAAGTCAGTACGTACCTGCTACGTGCTGATGATGTTGTAAGTCAGTACGTACCTGCTACGTGCTGATGATGTTGTAAGTCAGTACGTACCTGCTACGTGCTGATGATGTTGTAAGTCAGTACGTACCTGCTACGTGCTGATGATGTTGTAAGTCAGTACGTACCTGCTACGTGCTGATGATGTTGTAAGTCAGTACGTACCTGCTACGTGCTGATGATGTAGTAATTCAGTACGTACCTGCTACGTGCTGATGATGTTGTAAGTCAGTACCTACCTGCTACGTGCTGATGATGTTGTAATTCAGTAAGTACCTGCTACGTGCTCAGGGGGTCACACCCTGGTCTGCCACCAGGACGCCATCAGCGCCCCCACCTGTGCTATCTGGCCTGGGGCGCCACTGATGGATGGTCAGTTTTATGACCCACACCTGCAGCCCCAACGGCGTGGAGTTAAGATGGGGAGTTGAGGATTTAAGGGGAGGGGGGTGACATTTGATTGACATGGCCTGAGGTTCATCGTCGTCGTGGACTATCGGCCCTGTCGCAAATCTTCCGGTGATTAGCCACTACCACCGTGTAGTTGGTTCCCGGGATTAGCCACTGCCACCGTGGAGTTGGTTCCCGGGATTAGCCACTACCACCGTGGAGTTGGTTCCCTGGATTAGCCACTACCACCGTGGCATGGGTTCCCGGGATTAGCCACTACCACCGTGGTATTGGTTCCCGTAATTAGCCACTACCACCGTGGTATTGGTTCCCGGGATTAGCCGCTACCACCGTGGTATTGGTTCCCGTAATTATCCACTACCACCGTGGTATTGGTTCCCGTGATTAGCCACTACCACCGTGGTATTGGTTCCCGTAATTAGCCACTACCACCGTGGTATTGGTTCCCGGGATTAGCCGCTACCACCGTGGTATTGGTTCCCGTAATTAGCCACTACCACCGTGGTATTGGTTCCCGTAATTAGCCACTACCACCGTGGTATTGGTTCCCGTAATTAGCCACTACCACCCTGGTATTGGTTCCCGGGATTAGCCACTACCACCGTGGTATTGGTTGGAATGGTTGACTCAGTGACGGTTGATTGACAGTTTGTACACCAATTATGTTGCCATAGGAGGGTGCCAAGATCAATCCATGGTGTTAACTAATGGCGCTGACAGCATCAAAGTTGGGCTCCAGATATTCTTAAAACGGCATCAGAGTTAGGAACGTTACATGTTGGACATCTCGTGAAGGTCGGTCCACACATCAAATTTTCCAGCATAACTTGGTCAAAATCTTTATACATAGCTTCAAATAAATTATTAGTTCGGCAAATAAAATAGTGCGTGGCGCAATTTGTGACGCAAAATTTCCTGGTTATTTAACAAATTTTGATAAAAAATTGTACGGAAAATGTGATGTGTAGACCGACCTTAATTAAGGCGACGAATTTGGCGCGCGCGAGATTGCTGGTCTGGATCTTTCAAACCCGCGTCTGATACATCGTCTGATACATCGTCTGATACATCGTCTGATACATCGTCTGATACATGGTAGGCAAACTTTATCAACATTGCGAACATTGCCGTCAGTCAATAGTGTAAAACCAAAATGTTCGTGTAATGGTCAGGAAATTTATTATTTATCGGCGACTATTTTTATCATTTCTTCTTACTTTTTGACTTCCAAAAATGTTTAAGTGATGGGTCGATTAATTGTTAAAAAATAATTTAATCTTTAAAAAAATTTAACGTTTAATCGAGAAATTAATCGTTAATTTCCGCAGCCCTAATTTCAAGTAATGTGTATTTTTCGTGATGTTTAATTTGAGTCAATAAATTTCTTTATCTGCACGTGCATTCACCGGCACCTCCTTCAACCATTTTCCAAATCCTCCTTTTGTTATTTGAAAGAGCCACTCGCGTGCCGCACGAACCAACTTGCCAGCACGCGCTGAGAGATTGTATGAACAATAACAGCTGGCACTCGGCCCTGAAGGCTATTTGTATGGCCTTTCGTTCTAAAATAACACGACTGGCCATTGGCCAGCTGATGGGGCAGCCTTGAGGTTTCAGCGTGTCATATCAGGGACATGAGATCGCACTTGGTCTGTCTTATCACGGGGCAGTCTTCACGGTGATCTTGGAATGGAAACCAGTCTGTGATCTTTGATCTTGGTCAGTAATAAAAACATGCGTAGTTGTACGTTTTTTTCTTGTTTTTAATATTGTTTACTTTTGGGCGGCTACGCCGCTGGATTCATGGTCCTTACTTCCAGATCCGCCTCTGAACCTTTGTTCTCCATTGATAAGTCTAGTCAGGTCCCTACCAAAAGACGTGCGTATTCAAACATGCAAAAAAATTCGTTCTCCACCTATGGATGGTTTGTTTGGCTCTCTGCGGGGTGCACCGTGGTGAGGGAAGACAACCAAGAAGTGTTTAATCACGCCCTAATCGTCTCCCCTTTCCCCACCCCCTTGTCGACCTGGGCGGATAGTTCTGGTGGTTACCTGGTGGAAAGTGTGTGTGGTAAAGGGGGGGGTGTGTACCAAGCACGAGTTCTCATAGTACCTTCACCTCAGTGTTTCTACCAACGTTTTCTCACGGCGCCGCGCTCGGCTCAGGCTAACGTCAGGTATCAGACACAAGTCTTGTGGCAATGGTTTATTACAGACTTGAGGACTGGACGCTTTTCAAATTTTATTTACTGTTGATTGTTGTTGTTTTTTTCCCTACGATTTTTACAGGAACTCTTATCTTATCTTATCTTATCTATACAGACGCTCCTTCTATGCAGAAGATAATTGCGTCCACAGACCATGACGGCTTTGTGGGTTCCACGCATTACCCAGTTTTATTAAAACTCGTTTTAATAAATCTCTATTTGAAAGGGGGTTAGCGAGAGCTTCCCACACCGCGTGAGTCCCCAGATACGCCACCCCCCCCCTCCTTTTGTGGACAAGAGAGATTTTAACGTTTGTTCCCACGCTTCTTTTACGCCGTACCTGCGCTATGTCAAACCACGTCTTACTTTCTAACAAAGTCAAATTACACCTGGCGCAAGGACTTACAGTGACTTACAAAGTAACCACGAGCGTGTAGAATCTGGTGGGTAGTTGCTAACTTAGGTTCGTGGCGTTGTTTTGCTGTGCTGAATAATATTGCTGTAATGCTATTTTATAATGTGATATAGGTCGATGTTAATATTAGGAGTTAATGGGCTTTTGTTCGCTAGTAATGCTTAGGCTTATTTGGCGCACCGTACGGTGCTTGAAATATTGAACGCACTGTTATTATGACGCGATGGGTGATGTGACCTAGTGACAGTGGGGTATTCGAGCTAATGAGTTGCACCATAGATGTTGTAGAAAGAAGACGTACATTGTAGAGACATATTATTATATTAAACTTATGTGATTCCTGATGTGTTTTGTTGAGTTGTATATCTGTCTTAAGGGGTCCTACTAATAGTAGAAACAAGACTATAACAATATCATTCTGTCTTAAGGGGTCCTACTAATAGTAGAAACAAGACTATAACAATATCATTCTGTCTTAAGGGGTCCTACTAATAGTAGAAACAAGACTATAACAATATCATTCTGTCTTAAGGGGTCCTACTAATAGTAGAAACAAGACTATAACAATATCATTCTGTCTTAAGGGGTCCTACTAATAGTAGAAACAAGACTATAACAATATCATTCTGTCTTAAGGGGTCCTACTAATAGTAGAAACAAGACTATAACAATATCATTCTGTCTTAAGGGGTCCTACTAATAGTAGAAACAAGACTATAACAATATCATTCTGTCTTAAGGGGTCCTACTAATAGTAGAAACAAGACTATAACAATATCATTCTGTCTTAAGGGGTCCTACTAATAGTAGAAACAAGACTATAACAATATCATTCTGTCTTAAGGAGTCCTACTAATAGTAGAAACAAGACTATAACAATATCATTCTGTCTTAAGGGGTCCTACTAATAGTAGAAACAAGACTATAACAATATCATTCTGTCTTAAGGGGTCCTACTAATAGTAGAAACAAGACTATAACAATATCATTCTGTCTTAAGGGGTCCTACTAATAGTAGAAACAAGACTATAACAATATCATTCTGTCTTAAGGGGTCCTACTAATAGTAGAAACAAGACTATAACAATATCATTCTGTCTTAAGGGGTCCTACTAATAGTAGAAACAAGACTATAACAATATCATTCTGTCTTAAGGGGTCCTACTAATAGTAGAAACAAGACTATAACAATATCATTCTGTCTTAAGGGGTCCTACTAATAGTAGAAACAAGACTATAACAATATCATTCTGTCTTAAGGGGTCCTACTAATAGTA
Source organism: Ampullaceana balthica (assembly GCA_944989445.1). Classification (NCBI taxonomy): domain Eukaryota; kingdom Metazoa; phylum Mollusca; class Gastropoda; family Lymnaeidae; genus Ampullaceana; species Ampullaceana balthica. Next base: position 723,043 of record CALYLW010000184.1, on the reverse strand, counting down.
GAAACAAGACTATAACAATATCATTCTGTCTTAAGGGGTCCTACTAATAGTAGAAACAAGACTATAACAATATCATTCTGTCTTAAGGGGTCCTACTAATAGTAGAAACAAGACTATAACAATATCATTCTGTCTTAAGGGGTCCTACTAATAGTAGAAACAAGACTATAACAATATCATTCTGTCTTAAGGAGTCCTACTAATAGTAGAAACAAGACTATAACAATATCATTCTGTCTTAAGGGGTCCTACTAATAGTAGAAACAAGACTATAACAATATCATTCTGTCTTAAGGGGTCCTACTAATAGTAGAAACAAGACTATAACAATATCATTCTGTCTTAAGGGGTCCTACTAATAGTAGAAACAAGACTATAACAATATCATTCTGTCTTAAGGGGTCCTACTAATAGTAGAAACAAGACTATAACAATATCATTCTGTCTTAAGGGGTCCTACTAATAGTAGAAACAAGACTATAACAATATCATTCTGTCTTAAGGGGTCCTACTAATAGTAGAAACAAGACTATAACAATATCATTCTGTCTTAAGGGATCCTACTAATAGTAGAAACAAGACTATAACAATATCATTCTGTCTTAAGGGATCCTACTAATAGTAGAAACAAGACTATAACAATATCATTCTGTTTTAAGGGATCCTACTAATAGTAGAAACAAGACTATAACAATATCATTCTGTCTTAAGGGATCCTACTAATAGTAGAAACAAGACTATAACAATATCATTCTGTCTTAAGGGATCCTACTAATAGTAGAAACAAGACTATAACAATATCATTCTGTCTTAAGGGGTCCTACTAATAGTAGAAACAAGACTATAACAATATCATTCTGTCTTAAGGGATCCTACTAATAGTAGAAACAAGACTATAACAATATCATTCTGTCTTAAGGGATCCTACTAATAGTAGAAACAAGACTATAACAATATCATTCTGTCTTAAGGGATCCTACTAATAGTAGAAACAAGACTATAACAATATCATTCTGTCTTAAGGGATCCTACTAATAGTAGAAACAAGACTATAACAATATCATTCTGTCTTAAGGGATCCTACTAATAGTAGAAACAAGACTATAACAATATCATTCTGTCTTAAGGGATCCTACTAATAGTAGAAACAAGACTATAACAATATCATTCTGTCTTAAGGGGTCCTACTAATAGTAGAAACAAGACTATAACAATATCATTCTGTCTTAAGGGATCCTACTAATAGTAGAAACAAGACTATAACAATATCATTCTGTCTTAAGGGATCCTACTAATAGTAGAAACAAGACTATAACAATATCATTCTGTCTTAAGGGGTCCTACTAATAGTAGAAACAAGACTTTAACAATATCATTCTGTCTTAAGGGGTCCTACTAATAGTAGAAACAAGACTATAACAATATCATTCTGTGTTAAGGGGTCCTACTAATAGTAGAAACAAGACTATAACAATATCATTTTGTCTTAAGGGGTCCTACTAATAGTAGAAACAAGACTATAACAATATCATTCTGTCTTAAGGGGTCCTACTAATAGTAGAAACAAGACTATAACAATATCATTCTGTCTTAAGGGGTCCTACTAATAGTAGAAACAAGACTATAACAATATCATTCTGTCTTAAGGGGTCCTACTAATAGTAGAAACAAGACTATAACAATATCATTCTGTCTTAAGGGGTCCTACTAATAGTAGAAACAAGACTATAACAATATCATTCTGTCTTAAGGGGTCCTACTAATAGTAGAAACAAGACTATAACAATATCATTCTGTCTTAAGGGGTCCTACTAATAGTAGAAACAAGACTATAACAATATCATTCTGTCTTAAGGGGTCCTACTAATAGTAGAAACAAGACTATAACAATATCATTCTGTCTTAAGGGGTCCTACTAATAGTAGAAACAAGACTATAACAATATCATTCTGTCTTAAGGAGTCCTACTAATAGTAGAAACAAGACTATAACAATATCATTCTGTCTTAAGGGGTCCTACTAATAGTAGAAACAAGACTATAACAATATCATTCTGTCTTAAGGGGTCCTACTAATAGTAGAAACAAGACTATAACAATATCATTCTGTCTTAAGGGGTCCTACTAATAGTAGAAACAAGACTATAACAATATCATTCTGTCTTAAGGGGTCCTACTAATAGTAGAAACAAGACTATAACAATATCATTCTGTCTTAAGGGGTCCTACTAATAGTAGAAACAAGACTATAACAATATCATTCTGTCTTAAGGGGTCCTACTAATAGTAGAAACAAGACTATAACAATATCATTCTGTCTTAAGGGATCCTACTAATAGTAGAAACAAGACTATAACAATATCATTCTGTCTTAAGGGATCCTACTAATAGTAGAAACAAGACTATAACAATATCATTCTGTCTTAAGGGATCCTACTAATAGTAGAAACAAGACTTTAACAATATCATTCTGTCTTAAGGGATCCTACTAATAGTAGAAACAAGACTATAACAATATCATTCTGTCTTAAGGGGTCCTACTAATAGTAGAAACAAGACTATAACAATATCATTCTGTCTTAAGGGATCCTACTAATAGTAGAAACAAGACTATAACAATATCATTCTGTCTTAAGGGATCCTACTAATAGTAGAAACAAGACTATAACAATATCATTCTGTCTTAAGGGATCCTACTAATAGTAGAAACAAGACTATAACAATATCATTCTGTCTTAAGGGATCCTACTAATAGTAGAAACAAGACTATAACAATATCATTCTGTCTTAAGGGATCCTACTAATAGTAGAAACAAGACTATAACAATATCATTCTGTCTTAAGGGGTCCTACTAATAGTAGAAACAAGACTATAACAATATCATTCTGTCTTAAGGGATCCTACTAATAGTAGAAACAAGACTATAACAATATCATTCTGTCTTAAGGGATCCTACTAATAGTAGAAACAAGACTATAACAATATCATTCTGTCTTAAGGGGTCCTACTAATAGTAGAAACAAGACTTTAACAATATCAGTCTGTCTTAAGGGGTCCTACTAATAGTAGAAACAAGACTATAACAATATCATTCTGTGTTAAGGGGTCCTACTAATAGTAGAAACAAGACTATAACAATATCATTTTGTCTTAAGGGGTCCTACTAATAGTAGAAACAAGACTATAACAATATCATTCTGTCTTAAGGGGTCCTACTAATAGTAGAAACAAGACTATAACAATATCATTCTGTCTTAAGGGGTCCTACTAATAGTAGAAACAAGACTATAACAATATCATTCTGTCTTAAGGGGTCCTACTAATAGTAGAAACAAGACTATAACAATATCATTCCACACACTCACACCACATCTTAACAAAACCCCGTAAAAAAACAAGTTTTTGACTATAAATTCTTTATATACGAGACATAACTAAAAGAATGTTCATTACAATACGCAGCGCAAGACAATAAAAAAAAATCCAAAATTTTAGTTATTTCTCCTAAAACATGTTTAATATAATGCGCACCGATCGGGAATATATTTTTAAAAAGTATCGTTCATATAATACGCACCGCACCGTGCGACAGGAAAATATTAAAAATGTCGTTCAATATAATATGCACCGCCACACTCTAGCACAAAAATTAACATGCTACATAGTTACATGGAGATAATCTAAAAATTCATTAATTTAATTACAGTACATTCGATCGATCTGAAATGTTGATAGATCATTTTTATCAACTCCATGAGTCTGCCTGCAAAATTTCAACTCGCCAGCATACGGGGAAGTGGGTTAAAAATCGATCCTAAGTTTTTACGACAAGCAAGCAAGCAGACACCACGAGTTAATATAAAGGATTTAAAAAGTATTTACAATTATTTGATTGATTTATGCCTTGTGTTCTCAAACTGTATCGTCCCCACCTCCTAGAGATTGTGGGATCCCGTCCTAACCCCATGTTCCCGTCCTAACCCCATGTTCCCGTCCTAACCCCATGTTTCTGTCCTAACCCCATGTTCCCGTCCTAACCCCATGTTCCTGTCCTAACCCATGGCCATGTTTCTGTCCTAACCCATGTCCATTTTTCTGTCCTAACCCCATATTCCCGTCCTAACCCCATGTTCCTGCCCTAACCCATGTCCATGTTTCTGTCCTAACCCATGTCCATGTTTCTGTCCTAACCCCATGTTCCCGTCCTAACACCATGTTCCGGTCCTAACCCCATGTTCCTGTCCTAACCCATGTCCATGTTTCTGTCCTAACCCTATGTTCCTGTCCTAACCCTATGTTTCTGTCCTAACCCATGTCCACGTTTCTGTCCTAAACCCATGTTCCTGTCCTAACCCATGTCCATGTTCCCGTCCTAACCCCATGTTCCCGTCCTAACCCCATGTTCCCGTCCTAACCCCATGTTCCCGTCCTAACCCCATGTTCCCGTCCTAACCCCATGTTTCTGTCCTAACCCCATGTTCCCGTCCTAACCCCATATTCCCTTCCTAACCCCATGTTCCCGTCCTAACCCCATGTTCCCGTCCTAACCCCATGTTCCCTTCCTAACCCCATGTTCCCGTCCTAACCCCATGTTCTCGTCCCTTCCCATCTATCTCCACGACCACGAGTCTTCATCTGAAATCTCCAAATTCTCCCCGGGAGATCATTCCTTTCACCTTATCTCCCTACCACTTGCCGCTAATATCCATCGGTTCTAACTTCTAAACTAATTGTGTTTTAGGGAAACTCCCTCCCCCTCCCCTACACACACAACTTTACCCCCAACGTTTTAGTTGGGATCGGGACCCCAGTGGTAGCCGAGAGGAGATCCCAAGACTACTGCAATTAGTACCCCTAACCAGTTGTACAATGTTTTTTCCCCCCTTTCCTCCCGTGTATTTTTAAAGGCGGTGAGTTTTGTAAAAACCCGGCTATCGTCGAATCATTATCAACACTCTTTGTCTGTTTACCGTCTGCCAGATATACCTCCAGCGGCCAGATAGACCAACGCCGGTCAGGGAAGTGGAGCGTTTGGTTCGACGAATGGTGGCATTTACCTATTGTCTGTTCGACTCATCAGCTTCTAGGGATCTGTTTTCAGTTTCGGACGTGTTGTTGGCAGGAAGGTGGCTCGGAGTCTGCAGCTTATTTACCCGGCCTTCTCGGATGAGAGGCTCGGAGGCAAGTGACGTGCCTGGGCGCAGGTCAAGTCGGACTGCAGACCTCTGGTGGTACGAAAAGCTGGGCCGGTGTTCATGTGCCGTTCATTGTTCATGTTTTGGATCAGTGTGAACTTCTCTCTTCCTCGGAACATGTTTATGTAGTTAACAATTTTCGTGTTTTTTTGTTTTTTTTGGATAAGTTTATACAGTACCCTGTGTGATCTATTTCAATTAGTGACGTGTGCTATTTTGTTTGTTAAGTTATAAAGTTAAGGCAGAGGTAATGTATTTAATCGTTAATGTATGATTACGAGCGTATAAGTAAGTGTAGTGTTCATAAATACTTGGTTATTTTTTTTAATTACAATATTCATTTTTCTGTTGATGTACGTGGTAAGAGTAAAAGGGGCAAACACTTTTTTTTTCCACAAAAAAAAATCGGAGTTCGGTGCATGTATTCGTAATAAGTGATATGTGACTGAAAGAAGATAATTACCGTGTAGCACAACACGATGCATGAGATCAGTGCGAGAAATTATCCACTCAATAATCAATTAATTCCATAAGTACTTGGTTTGTTTGTGTGCTGAGCTCCGCTCTCATTCTAAACGATGAACGCCGTGTACTTCTTAGACAGACTTAATTTTGACGTTAAGTCATCCTTAATTTGAAATTCAATCTTCGCGGGCTTCGTGTCGATAATTGCCGTCTAAAGCAACAAATACCCTGTCTTCAAATGGTCTCTTTATGATTCTTGCCACATTGGGTGCTCTGTGTGTGTCTCCTAGAGCAGTGCTTCTCAAACTTTTTAGTATTGCGGACCAGCAGGAATTTTTTCCATTGCACCAGGCACCGGTGCACAATTTTCCCTGCACTGACAATTTATTTTTTCTGTCCTTTTTTTGAGAACATCTGCGGACCGGCAGCGGATGGCCCACGGACCGGCACCGGTCCGCGGACCACCACTTTGAGAAGCACTGTCCTAGAGGGTTAATGTGCTGACAGCTCTATTAGTATGTACGCCGATACCATCTAACTATCCCCCACTAAGCCCACTACTTATACTCACCACATTTTTTCATCCCTGTTCTCGCCCACGGTTTATTGTTTCTCTTTCCCACACCGCCGCCTTCGGTATATTGTTATGACCAAGACCATCCATCTTCAGTCGCATCGCCGTGTCAGCGGCGGCCCCCACCAACTTGATGCGTGTGGTCCCGCTACTAACACAACTGTAACGTTACGGTGTCCTGCAGAGATGGAATCTTTGGGTGGGAGCAACCCTTCGCGGGTCGGTGTCGTCTTGCTTGCATTCCACTGGAGATGAGCGAATTGTTGCACGCGTGTGTGTGGTATACCGTGGTGGCGATGGTGGGTGGAGTGTAGGTGAGGTGGTGATGGTAGATGATGTAGCGTGACAGGCGTTAGTGTTGGTGACTTCCCCGTGTCGCTGATCTAAACTAAAGTGGATACCTTTCTACTACATGAACCTTGGCTGTGCCATAACTCCGTACGTTCGTGTTTAGGGCGGAGTTTCGGCTTTATCTGCGATACTATTTAGTAATGCTCTTGACCGCATGATGTCATTACACATCTTGTGCTTTTCAATGACATGTTCGTCTGGCCTTAGTCTCCCCACGTTAGCCTTAGTCTCCCCACGTTAGCCCTAGTCTCCCGAATTGTTTATCGTAGTTTCTCACGATATAATTGTCCCAGTCTAAAGACATTGTAGTCCTGGTCTCCCCACATGTTGGTCCTAGTCTCCCGATATAATAGTTCTAGTCTCCCGATATAATAGTTCTAGTCTCCCGATATAATAGTTCTAGTCTCCCGATATAATAGTTCTAGTCTCCCGATATAATAGTTCTAGTCTCCCGATATAATAGTTCTAGTGTCCCGATATAATAGTTCTAGTCTCCCGATATAATAGTTCTAGTCTCCCGATATAATAGTTCTAGTCTCCCGATATAATAGTTCTAGTCTCCCGATATAATAGTTCTAGTCTCCCGATATAATAGTTCTAGTCTCCCGATATAATAGTTCTAGTCTCCCGATATAATAGTTCTAGTCTCCCGATATAATAGTCCTAGTCTCCCGATATAATAGTTCTAATCTCCCGATATACTAGCAAGTCTTGATCCATGTTAATCCTATTCTCCCATTATGTTCGTCCTAGTCTCCCCATGTATAGTCCTAGTTTAGTATCAGGAACGAATAGTTCTAAGTCCTAGTCTCCTAATACCACATAGATTTAAAGAAGTAATTCAACTAATTGCCGTCAATTTGAATGAAGCAACAACTGGCATCACAACAGACACTGGAAGTGAGCCCCCATCAGAGCAGACACTGGAAGTGAGCCCCCATCAGAACAGACACTGGAAGTGAGCCCCCATCAGGGCAGACACTGGAAGTGAGCCCCCATCAGAGCAGACACTGGAGGTGAGCCCCCATCAGAACAGACACTGGAAGTGAGCCCCCATCAGGGCAGACACTGGAAGTGAGCCCCCATCAGAACAGACACTGGAAGTGAGCCCCCATCAGAACAGACACTGGAAGTGAGCCCCCATCAGAGCAGACACTGGAAGTGAGCCCCCATCAGAGCAGACACTGGAAGTGAGCCCCCATCAGAACAGACACTGGAAGTGAGCCCCCATCAGAGCAGACACTGGAAGTGAGCCCCCATCAGAGCAGACACTGGAAGTGAGCCCCCATCAGAACAGACACTGGAAGTGAGCCCCCATCAGAACAGACACTGGAAGTGAGCCCCCATCAGAGCAGACACTGGAAGTGAGCCCCCATCAGAACAGACACTGGAAGTGAGCCCCCATCAGAACAGACACTGGAAGTGAGCCCCCATCAGAGCAGACACTGGAAGTGAGCCCCCATCAGAACAGACACTGGAAGTGAGCCCCCATCAGAGCAGACACTGGAAGTGAGCCCCCATCAGAACAGACACTGGAAGTGAGCCCCCATCAGAACAGACACTGGAAGTGAGCCCCCATCAGAGCAGACACTGGAAGTGAGCCCCCATCAGAACAGACACTGGAAGTGAGCCCCCATCAGAACAGACACTGGAAGTGAGCCCCCATCAGAACAGACACTGGAAGTGAGCCCCCATCAGAGCAGACACTGGAAGTGAGCCCCCATCAGAGCAGACACTGGAAGTGAGCCCCCATCAGAGCAGACACTGGAAGTGAGCCCCCATCAGAACAGACACTGGAAGTGAGCCCCCATCAGAGCAGACACTGGAAGTGAGCCCCCATCAGAACAGACACTGGAGGTGAGCCCCCATCAGAGCAGACACTGGAAGTGAGCCCCCATCAGAACAGACACTGGAAGTGAGCCCCCATCAGAACAGACACTGGAAGTGAGCCCCCATCAGAACAGACACTGGAAGTGAGCCCCCATCAGAACAGACACTGGAAGTGAGCCCCCATCAGAACAGACACTGGAGGTGAGCCCCCATCAGGGCAGACACTGGAAGTGAGCCCCCATCAGAGCAGACACTGGAAGTGAGCCCCCATCAGAACAGACACTGGAGGTGAGCCCCCATCAGGGCAGACACTGGAAGTGAGCCCCCATCAGAACAGACACTGGAAGTGAGCCCCCATCAGAACAGACACTGGAAGTGAGCCCCCATCAGGGCAGACACTGGAAGTGAGCCCCCATCAGAGCAGACACTGGAAGTGAGCCCCCATCAGAACAGACACTGGAAGTGAGCCCCCATCAGAACAGACACTGGAGGTGAGCCCCCATCAGAGCAGACACTGGAAGTGAGCCCCCATCAGAACAGACACTGGAAGTGAGCCCCCATCAGAGCAGACACTGGAAGTGAGCCCCCATCAGAGCAGACACTGGAAGTGAGCCCCCATCAGAGCAGACACTGGAAGTGAGCCCCCATCAGAGCAGACACTGGAAGTGAGCCCCCATCAGAGCAGACACTGGAAGTGAGCCCCCATCAGAACAGACACTGGAAGTGAGCCCCCATCAGAGCAGACACTGGAAGTGAGCCCCCATCAGAACAGACACTGGAAGTGAGCCCCCATCAGAACAGACACTGGAAGTGAGCCCCCATCAGAACAGACACTGGAAGTGAGCCCCCATCAGAGCAGACACTGGAAGTGAGCCCCCATCAGAACAGACACTGGAAGTGAGCCCCCATCAGGGCAGACACTGGAAGTGAGCCCCCATCAGAACAGACACTGGAGGTGAGCCCCCATCAGAGCAGACACTGGAAGTGAGCCCCCATCAGAACAGACACTGGAAGTGAGCCCCCATCAGGGCAGACACTGGAAGTGAGCCCCCATCAGAGCAGACACTGGAAGTGAGCCCCCATCAGAACAGACACTGGAAGTGAGCCCCCATCAGAACAGACACTGGAAGTGAGCCCCCATCAGAACAGACACTGGAAGTGAGCCCCCATCAGAACAGACACTGGAAGTGAGCCCCCATCAGAACAGACACTGGAAGTGAGCCCCCATCAGAACAGACACTGGAGGTGAGCCCCCATCAGAGCAGACACTGGAAGTGAGCCCCCATCAGAACAGACACTGGAAGTGAGCCCCCATCAGAGCAGACACTGGAAGTGAGCCCCCATCAGGGCAGACACTGGAAGTGAGCCCCCATCAGAACAGACACTGGAAGTGAGCCCCCATCAGAACAGACACTGGAGGTGAGCCCCCATCAGGGCAGACACTGGAAGTGAGCCCCCATCAGAACAGACACTGGAAGTGAGCCCCCATCAGAACAGACACTGGAAGTGAGCCCCCATCAGAGCAGACACTGGAAGTGAGCCCCCATCAGAACAGACACTGGAAGTGAGCCCCCATCAGAACAGACACTGGAAGTGAGCCCCCATCAGAACAGACACTGGAAGTGAGCCCCCATCAGAGCAGACACTGGAAGTGAGCCCCCATCAGAACAGACACTGGAAGTGAGCCCCCATCAGAACAGACACTGGAAGTGAGCCCCCATCAGAGCAGACACTGGAAGTGAGCCCCCATCAGAACAGACACTGGAAGTGAGCCCCCATCAGGGCAGACACTGGAAGTGAGCCCCCATCAGAACAGACACTGGAGGTGAGCCCCCATCAGAGCAGACACTGGAAGTGAGCCCCCATCAGAACAGACACTGGAAGTGAGCCCCCATCAGGGCAGACACTGGAAGTGAGCCCCCATCAGAGCAGACACTGGAAGTGAGCCCCCATCAGAACAGACACTGGAAGTGAGCCCCCATCAGAACAGACACTGGAAGTGAGCCCCCATCAGAACAGACACTGGAAGTGAGCCCCCATCAGAACAGACACTGGAAGTGAGCCCCCATCAGAACAGACACTGGAAGTGAGCCCCCATCAGAACAGACACTGGAGGTGAGCCCCCATCAGAGCAGACACTGGAAGTGAGCCCCCATCAGAACAGACACTGGAAGTGAGCCCCCATCAGAGCAGACACTGGAAGTGAGCCCCCATCAGAACAGACACTGGAAGTGAGCCCCCATCAGAACAGACACTGGAGGTGAGCCCCCATCAGAGCAGACACTGGAAGTGAGCCCGTGAGAGTTCCCACACCCCGACACATTCCCGCCTCTCTCTGAGCTTCCATTAGACAGGTCACAGGAAGGTTGCCGCTCGAGGCCTGTCCACTCTAATTATGTTAATGAAACTGGATTTCTCCTTGGTGTCGCTCTGGTCTGTGTCACTACATCTCTCTTCTGACAACCGTTCTCTCAGCCCCTTCATTGGGCCAAAGGAGGGGGGGGGGCTCACGTTCTTTGGTGACTAGCCACTATTTCGGCGTATTTCACTATTTTCTCACGTGTGCATTGAGTCTCACGTTATTTTAAAAGGTTGATGTAGAGACCTGTTGCCTGACCATACCGATTCTCAAATTAAGTATGAAAACAGGACTCATGACTCGCGAGTACGTTCACCTTACTGAACGAATTCTTTACCCGTATCTGTGGCCAGTCTGATATGAGAGTCAGCCATACTCGTTATGTGTATGTACTATGTATTTACAGTTTACAGTGCATTTCAAGTCACTATTTGACAGTAACTCAACTGGATTTCGGCTCATTGACTAGGGATTAAAAACGGAGTGTGAGAACCGCCGTTTCAGATAATCATCTCAACAGGTCCCATGTGGCACAAGTGGTTTTTCTCCCTAAAGTAAACAAAAGTTGTGCACCGTTCATTCTTTCGACCTACAGGGTCCCCCCCCCCTCTGTCACATCACAACGCGAGACGTGAAACGTGAAAGCTGGTTGTTGGGAATGCAACCCGTGGGAATTTTTTGGTGGGGTTTAGCGCCCTCACCCCCCCCCCAACCGCGCTCACCACGCCATGTACCCTCCTGCACAAAGAGTGAAAATATAAATCACATATATTTTAATTCTATCTTTTTAATTGAAATACAGAGGAACGTTTCCAATAAAAAATAAAATAAAAGGATTATAATCCTTAGTACTTATTTTGGTGTCAGATCAAACAGCTCATGCTTAATCTAAAGGTGTTTGACTTCACGTTGGCATTGTTTTCTAACGTCTGCCACCCGCTGGCCCGTGTCCTCGCGTCATCGTAGACAGGTCCTTCATTGGAGAGGGGGGGGGAGTGTTGGTGACGTGGTCTTGGCAGAAGAGAGTGACGGGCCTTGATGTTGGTGACTTCCCCCTGTCGCTGATCTAAAGTTGATACCTTTCTGCTATCTGAACCTTGGCTGTGACGTAACTGCGTTAAAATCAGGTGCTTTCGTGAAATGTTACATGTTGTCGCAGTGTTAAAGTCCACGACACACTCCCTGAGCTTTTTGGACACCGCCCTTCCAACAACCACCAGTCCCACCTTGTCTCCGCCCCTGATCTAACTACCCACCCCTGCCTCTCCCCCCTCCTTCCAACAACCACCAGTCCCACCTTGTCCCCGCCCCTGATCTAACTCCCCACCCCTGCCTCTCCCCCCTCCTTCCAACAACCACCAGTCCCACCTTGTCCTCGCCCCTGATCTAACTCCCCACCCCTGCCTCTCCCCCCTCCTTCCAACAACCACCAGTCCCACCTTGTTCTCGCCCCTGATCTAACTCCCCACCCCTGCCTCTCCCCCCTCCTTCAATAGAAAAGTCACACGAGGCCAAGGAAGTTTTTCCTCTCCCCACATCCCCCCTACCTCGCTCCTTACTTCTTTGTTTTTTTTCTTTTACCCCACTGTGTTTTGAGTTCCGCGCCGAACGTCTGATAGCGGTTTGTGTTCAACGACTTTCTCCTGGTCCCTTTAATAGCCGACAAGTGAACTCGCACAAGGTCACATCGGGCCATTAAAGGTGAATAAAAACCTGGGCGTGGATGTAACATTGGTGCTTTCAGTAATAGCGTGTTGATAAATCGTGTCAGAGAAGAGAAAAACGGCAGGTGATTTACAGGTGTGTGTGTGTGTGTTCACGCTGTAGTTATGGGTGTAACATGGCAGGGTGTGTAAGATTTGTACGGAGACCAGCAACACACATGTGGACGTCAAGGGTGTTAATGTCAGGACATAGAGTTAGTTCTAGCTCTTATTTATGCTATTGGAATTATTGTGTTTGTGTTGTGTCACGTGATTTCACAGCGTCATGACGTTAAGCGAGGAGTACACGTTAAGCCAGGAGTACACGTTAAGCCAGGAGTACACGTTAAGCGAGGAGTACACGTTAAGCCAGGAGTACACGTTAAGCGAGGAGTACACGTTAAGCCAGGAGTACACGTTAAGCCAGGAGTACACGTTAAGCCAGGAGTACACGTTAAGCGAGGCGTACACGTTAAGCCAGGAGTATATTCGAGTCGCCGCTCTGTTCATGTTTGACATGGAAAAATATCGACAAGTTATCGGATTACCGATTATGCCTCATCGATTTCGCCAGCCGTGATTCAACGAAATATACACGGCAAATTACTCTCAGCTACAACGTCGCTTTCATTCTCGTGAGATATGTTCTAGGATCACTTGTATCATTGTGAGATATGTTCTAGAATCACTTGTATTATTGAGTGAGATATGTCCTAGCATCACTTGTATCATTGTGTGAGATATGTCCTAACGTGTAGCGTTGAATCTGCGACAGCGGGTTTTAGTCACATATTCGAACAAGTCCAAGTAATTTGTTGTCACCTTAAAGTAGCAGTTGTCAAGATCCGTGTCACAGGTCGTCACCCTCATTAGTAACGGCATCAAGTTTTATGGCCGCTGCTGACACGGGCTGTCAAACAGTGTTGTCACGTGATGTGTGGCCATATTTCTCACGTTGTGGGCGCGATGGTCTAAGTGGTAGCGCACTGGACTATCGATCCGAGGCAGATCCCGAGTCGCGGGTTCGAGCCCAGGTACTGGCAAGGCCCCTGGGGCATTGTGCTGGCCACACATTCCCCTGCTCGTTAGTGGTGGCTAAAAACTTGTGAACGCTACATCACTTGCCCCATAGTTCTATCATGGACTGGAAAGGGGGTCATTTGTCAAGTGCTGTGAGTGCAATGTTCCCTCTAAGGTTCGTTGGTCAGTGTGCAAAGTGAAAAAACTCGTGTGCAAAGTTGCGCAGCATCCATATTTTGTGCAATATTTTACCAAATTTTCTGCGCGGTTATTCTAAACTGCTGCGCGGCGTCGATCAGATATCTGCGCGGCCGCGAAGCTTAAAGGGAACATTGGCTGTGAGTCCAGTATTTTCACGTAATGCGAGGTCAGTGTTGTCACGTGATGTTTGACCATTGTTGTCTTTTTTTTCTATGCAGTAAACCTATTCCTTGACATCTATAGCCTTTATAATCTTATGTTTCCACCCTAGAGATTAAAGGGAACATTGCTCATAAGTATATAGTAAATTAATGAATTTAGACGTCTTCTACCGTAAACAATACGCGTGAATAGCTGTCGCGCTGTGCCTACTCTGAAACAATATCGATTGGTTGCTATTATTACCACGTTTTTATTAACTTGCTTTCGTTCCTGTGGCATTGTTTGTTGGTTTGTTTGTCCACAATTTTTCAAATCTGCCAACGTAAAATTAAACCACTTCTGATGGTCCTAGAGATCTCAAAATTTTACCACAGATAGATATTGGATGACAATGGATTGTGTCAAAATTTCAGATCGATCGAATGTACCGTTATCAAATTATTGAACTTTTTAGTTTATCTATATTTTTTATATTCTTGCTTTCGTGTCTGTCTGTCCGCAATTTTTCAAATTTGTCAAAGTATAATTAAACCACTTCTGATGGTCCTAGAGAGCTAAAAATTGTACCGCAGATAGATATTGGATGACAATACATTGTATCAAAATTTCAGATCGATCGAATGTACCGTAATTAAATTAATGCATTTGTTAGTTTATCTTTATATACGCATCTATACCCGCCTGCCGTAGTTTAATTTCACGTGACGAGTTCACCCCGTGACCTCATCGCCCGTGGTGCGGGTGTTTGGTATAAAAATTAAAGATTTCTAATTTAGAATGCAAAAGAGAGATCTATAAGTATAAGTGAGAGAATGAGTGAACCGCATATGTTAAACCTCATAAGCGCCCGCCCCTCGTTTTTAGTCATATTAAATCGAAGTACTTGAACTTACAAGTTTCAAATTATTTTCTTCTTTTTAGTCCACTTGTAAAAACCTGGTTTTTAAAAATCATTTTTTACCTTTATTTTTACGACTAGCATATCTCTATTAATATTGTCTTTCCGATTGCTTGCCTTTTGGGTATGGCGTCGCGACTAAGTGGATTTGTTATGTCTGGTCTAGTGTTGTTACCGCTCACGGCCTCATGCCAAACGCCGTTGCTTTGACGCGTCTATGTTTGAAGTTGTCTTCTAGTAACTTGTTCAATTATTTCATGTCAATTGACAATTTAAAAAAACAACAACCACAACCACAGTTTGGTTACTCTCAGCTCTGTAGCAGTGTTGAAATCGATCGTGAAGCCATCCATCCACTGTGGAGATTGTTACTGGCTACAGATATGGGAGTCTCGGCCCTTCAGACGTTTCTCCAAACTTCCAACTGTGTGCAGGGTCTTGTAGGGGGTGTGGGGGAGGTTCTGACGTGGTTGTAAGCCGGACACTGATCCCAGGTCCTTTGCAGTGGTCACCTAGACGAGTCACCGCCGATCAGTGGTCACCTAGACGAGTCACTGTCGGTCAGTGGTCACCTAGACGAGTCACTGCCGATCAGTGGTCACCTAGACGAGTCACTGCCGATCAGTGGTCACCTAGACGAGTCACTGCCGATCAGTGGTCACCTAGACGAGTCACTGATGGTTCCATCCGACAACAATGTAACTGTCACCCCGACATGTGAACAAACACACGAACACACCACCAAGGCGGAACTCGTGTTCTACAACTGATCTTGTCACGCTGATTGCACAGATCGATTTTTAGCTGCACGGGACCAAGCAACTCACGCAGTGTGGCATTTTGCTGAAGACTTGAAGTTTCAAAGGTGATTCTAGTATTTCATCCATAAAATTCATTAGTCCCACTTTACGTAATGGAGAAGTGTAAATTGTTATCAGACAAAACATGTAAATACGTTGCTTAATAAGCGTTGTATAAACTTGGATACGTTTGTGTTTCTGTTTGATAACATAACAAATGCACGCTATGTGATATCGTTCACCGTCGCGTTACATATCAAACGTCATCTCCAAGCCGCTTAAGACGTTTCACATATCAAACAAGGATACGATCCTAGACGCGAACATCAAGAGAAGCTAGTGCGTGACTTGCACATGGCTATTTGATGCGTTGTGACTCCTAATGATTATTATTATTTTTATTTATTAACTACTTTTTTCATTGATATCACATCTTACAGAAGTCAGTCATGATCTATAAATGTCAGTGGGCGAGTAAGTTAAATCTGTGCTCATGTTATTGGTCTCATTTGGAAAGTGTTAGTGTTATATCGGGGGTAACAAAAAGTGTTATATCGGGGGTAACAAAAAGTTTTATATCGGGGGTAACAAAAAGTGTTATATCGGGGGTAACAAAAAGTGTTATATCGGGGGTAACAAAAAGTGTTATATCGGGGGTAACAAAAAGTGTTATATCGGGGGTAACAAAAAGTGTTATATCGGGGGTAACAAAAAGTGTTATATCGGGGGTAACAAAAAGTGTTATATCGGGGGTAACAAAAAGTGTTATATCGGGGGTAACACAAAAGAAAGTGTTGATGTTTATTTTCTGATGTGTGCTCAAGGTTAAGTTGGCCAGGCTTAGGTCACGGTGACCTCTTCGTATTGGAGCCGTCTCTTGTCGGATATACGACCGAATCTGATCGACGGAGTTAGGATACTTAAGCCCATCGCACCCGCGACATGACTTTTGGATTATGACTGCAACATTACTTTTTGGATTTATGACTGTAACATGACGGCGGATTAGGCGCTTGCAAGCTCCAACAATGACCAGGGATAGAGGATTGTTCTCATGTATCGGCAGCGGGACCCGGTACGTGTCAAGGTATGTTGATATCGTTAACACTGCTGTTTGTGTGTCTAACCCTAACCTAACGCGTGTAACATCCGGGGCATGTAGCACGGTAATATGTTACATTCTATGGCCAGTGTTACATTCTTTGGCCAATGTTATATTCTATGGCCAGTGTTACAGTCTATGGCCAGTGTTACATTCTATGGCCAGTGTTACATTCTATGACCAGTGTTACATTATATGACCAGTGTTACATTCTATGGCCAGTGTTACATTCTATAGCCAGTGTTAAATTCTTTGGCCAGTGTTACATTCTATGGCCAGTGTTACATTCTATGGCCAGTGTTACATTCTAGGGCCAGTGTTACATTATATGACCAGTGTTACATTCTATGGCCAGTGTTACATTCTTTGGCCAGTATTACATTATATGGCCAGTGTCTATGGCAAGTGTTACATTCTATGGCAGTCTATGCCCAGTGTTACATTCTATGGCCAGTGTTGTTTTCAATGTTAATTTAATAAGACAATTGTCATTATTCTACTTTATCAATTTGACTATAGTTTGATCCCACTACGTGTCTCATGTGGGACGTGTCATTGACATGTGTCATAAAAATATACTAAGATCTATATAAGTCCATCTATGTGACGAACATTCATTCAAGAATGGCATAGACATTAATATGTAGTCACGGGATAATTCACTGTCTAATTTACTGTCTCTCCTCTACTGGACGATCTCTGACCTCAAACCCCCGCACGTAAATTTCTCAGCTGAAATTGTATGCTTCACGCCTAAATCTCTAATGGCACTTCGGCTGACACAGACAAATGGGAAGAGATCATTACCACCCCCCACACACACACACAAAATTCTTACCACCCCCACATGGTTCATGTGAGGCTTGTTACAGCCACCCTGTCCTCCCACACAATCTCTGACACGTGTGAGTGAAGTGAGTACGTAGTCGACCCGTGGGAGTGCTAATGACGGGGGTCAGTTCTGTGGAGGATGGGGAGGAACCAGGACGTTGAGAGCTCGGATTAAGTCTAATGGAATGTGACTACAATCCTTATAGCGGTTTTTGTTTACTTGAAGAAACAGGCCTGGAGCGTAATACAAAATCCACGTTGACTACTGGGAGCTTTTAGGGTAAACACTATGTCGATATTACGGCACTGGACATGAGCACTTCTGTACTGTGCATGTGTAGCGGCACTTATGTGTACCGTCTGACCTGTGTGGCTGTGCCGGACCTAATGTCTATGTTTAAGACTTAATCCATCCTCGACTGTTCCGCTACAGCCCAGACAGGCCTCACCACTTCCTTCCACTCAGATCTAACCAATGTCTTCCTTTTACAAGATTGGAAGCACAGTTGCTGTAGGTCATTATCTATCCATCCATCTAATCTGAGGTCTTCCCTTAAGTCGTTTTCCTCAGAGTCTGGGGTATTGGCGCAACTCTGTCATTTGTGTTCAAGAGTTAATATACAACTGAAATGACTAAGAGCTGTGCTAATGCATTGAGTGACGTCCACGAGGACAGCCATTGCTGGTCAATTGTTGTTGCTATCAAATGTGATATTACAAATGTGATATTACAAATGTGATATTACAAATGTGATAATACAAATGTGATATTACAAATGTGATATTACAAATGTGATATTACAAATGTGATATTACAAATGTGATATTACAAATTTGATATTACAAATGTGATGTTACAAATGTGATGTTACAAATGTGATGTTACAAATGTGATGTTACAAATGTGATGTTACAAATGTGATGTTACAAATGTGATGTTACAAATGTGATGTTACAAATGTGATATTACAAATGTGATATTACAAATGTAATCGTTTTCAAGGGTCCCTCTTCAGTAAGATTTTCTTGAGTGAATTAAGTCAAATTCTTAAAGAGAATATAGCAGACAGGAATTGGTTGGATCTGACAAGCTCTCATGTTATTGTATTTGAATGGAAGGACATTATGGTTACGTTTTATTATTAGTAATTATAGGAAATGTTATGGCTGCGACTGTTGATGTTTTATAGAGATTGCTGTTAAGAAACACAGTCAATCGACTTTAGAACGAATATTTGTAGAAGACCGGTGTTGTTCATAATAATTGTTAATGTTTATTGTAGTGACACCTTGTAAACTTTGCACAGCTTACTTGAAAATTAAAAACATTTCTTATAATGCTACGGGTCATGCACAGCTTACTTGAAAATTAAAAACATTTCTTATAATGCTACGGGTCGTATTCAGTTAGCTTTAGGGTTCCGCACCCACTCAACGCATGCCAGATCCGCCTATGACATCAACTTGACCAGGCCTAAGGCTAAGGCTCTTGTTTCTCCGTGCTGTAACCCTTGTCGTCTGCCCGGAAACCCGATGCCATCTGGTCAATTCCTCGGTCGTCCGGGACCTTGTCCCTTGAGATGGTCAGTGTTGACCCAGCCATGCCGGCCGATACCGTGGTGGAGATTCGATATGTCTAATTTGGGATAAGCCTTTTGTCTTGACCCGTCATCTCGACCCAATCGGTCCCCGGATTTCTATTTGTATTCCCTTATAACTGGGCCAAAGGACATGAGAGGAGAAATATTCGTTTTCAAAATATACCTGAGTCTTAATTAGGGAACGTTGAAAATATTTTTTTTTCCAAATAGTATTTTATCGGCAAGGGTGTTTGGTAATAGTATGTTCTTAAATCTGGTTCGTTTCCAACATCGCTGTCTTCCTGTAACTAAAGTTGTGTAAAAGGTGTTTCACTTTAGTCACTTTAGACCCTTGTCTTCAGTTTAGTATTCATAGGGGAGGTAAGTTAGATGCACACAGTCCATGGTCGATACATTATTCAATGTACTTCTTAAGGAAATAAAATGTCACGGTATTTTTAATTGTTCAATAACTGCTCATATTATTTTGTCAACAACTGGAAATAATAAACGGAATCCAAGACTGAAAATATGGGGTACGTTGAAAGTAACCCTAGCTACCGCTAGGTGCCCTAAGCTAACCCTAGCTACCCCTCTATCGTCTATATGTAGCTCATGTAATGGTGTATGCACCACTCGGTGTGTGTAGAGCAAAGACACTAGACACTCATTCAGACTCTCGTACATCTTTAAGTCTTTAGCTGGGAGGGTGAAGGGGCGGTAATCATGATTTAATCCCTGCGTAATTGAATTGGGGATTCGGTCGTATTTACGACGGTGTTAGCTGGGCCTCACAACCGTGTGAAACCGGGGCTCGCGTCTAGATGGGGAGGGAAACACGACCCGACTTGTTAGATGTTATCAAAGGGAGGTCATCTTGGGGGGAGGATGCCATGGGGAAGTCGTGGGGTGAGGGTTACCAGGTGTTGTACTTCTTGGAGATCTCCTGGTGTCTTATCTGTTGGGCTAAAAAATAAGTGCAAAAATAACGGCGGCGGGACTTCCGAAGACACGACTTTTGTTTGTGACCTTCTCTGGTTGTATCATCAGACACAAGACCCAGACAAGCGTACACTAGAGATACCAATAGGTAGTAGTAGTCTTATGTTTACTTACATCTAACATATGTATAAAATATATAGATTTTAAAAATGACCACTGTCCACTGTTTCTGATTTTAAAAAAATCACCATATTTGGTTACGGCTACGGCGCACATTGATTCTACGACCATTGTATTTGGTGGTTGCTGATTATGCTGATTAACTGATCGCGAAAATCTCTCATTAATAAATATAGAAAAAAGGTAATTAGACATTTTGGATTACAATTATCGACCAAGTCATCTAATCCCATATCCTCCTGTCCACTACGATTGAAGCCTTTAGATAATTATTGTGACAGGGCTGTTAGTTATTTTGAAGCCATTGGCCATTGGGTATTGTTCAATTGTATTGAGGGGAATAATTATATAAATTGGTGTGGGTTTGTGTGCTGTCTTTGTTCAAGTAATGGGAATGTCACATGGAAATATCTTCATTCAACTGTCCACTCTATTTAGTTCAAGCGACTGTCTCCATTCTATTTACTTCAAGCGACTGACTGTCCACTCAGTCCACTCTATTTAGTTCACTCTATTTACGGTCAGTCCACAAAGCCCCCCGTGAAAGGAGAAGGTATTACACTTGGATGGTCACCTTTCTATGACCAGGTAAAAACGACCTGTCCATCAAAACACAGATGACGTCAAATGGAGTTGGTTGGTTTGGGGAGGGGGGGTTGTTGTGTTCACGTTACAGCGGGTTACATGGAGTCCACTTTCCCTTGACTTAACATGGATGACTGGCTTCTGACTGACCGTCCAGTGACCCCAGGGCTTTGTGGACGGACGGGTCAGCTCCCTTGTTCATGTCTGTTGTAGACTTTATTGAAAGAGCCGACACTTGACTTGATGTTATCATCATGCCGTACAAACGTTACAGCTCAAACTCTCCCATTTTTTTAGTAACCTACATCAAGACTGGAACCGAAGGCCTTGTTGACCCGGGGGTGGGGGGGGGACGGTTGTGACAGTGACAGTTCATAGTGGGGCACGGTCCCCCTCTTGTGTGTGTGTCCAGTGTGTCGTGTTTACTGATGTCCAATTTGTTGGTCGGGGTTATTAGGACCGTGTTAGTTCGGCCTTCACAACTGATTGTTGAGTGCACACACATCGGGACAACACACAGGCGCCGTGCCGTGTCAGTCATAGCCGCACTGGTCAGTTGGCGAACGATCTTGACCAGGACAAACTCCGCCATCCTCTTCTGCCGTAATTCTTGGATATGTTTAAGTATGTTTGTTAGTGGACGTATATGTTTAAGTATGTTTGTTACTGGACGTATATGTTTAAGTATGTTTGTTACTGGACGTATATGTTTAAGTATGTTTGTTACTGGACGTATATGTTTAAGTATGTTTGTTACTGGACGTATATGTTTAAGTATGTTTGTTACTGGACGTATATGTTTAAGTATGTTTGTTACTGGACGTATATGTTTAAGTATGTTTGTTACTGGACGTATATGTTTAAGTATGTTTGTTACTGGACGTATATGTTTAAGTATGTTTGTTACTGGACGTATATGTTTAAGTATGTTTGTTACTGGACGTATATGTTTAAGTATGTTTGTTACTGGACGTATATGTTTAAGTATGTTTGTTACTGGACTTATATGTTTAAGTATGTTTGTTACTGGACGTACATGTTTATGTTTGTTAGTGGACGTATATGTTTAAGTATGTTTGTTACTGGACGTATATGTTTAAGTATGTTTGTTACTGGACGTACATGCATAAGATTCATCTTAAGTTTACTATGTGTTATTCCTTGTTTCACATACGATGAGAAAGAGTTGGAGCAGAGAGTATATTTTCTCTGTCATATAAATAAAAGCAGATGGAACTAGTCGGTGAGTTGTGCTGATATCTTTGATTTCAGGCCGCAGTCAATGTCGAAGTGTATTTCAGACTGATAGCCGCACTCAATGTCAACGTTTATTTCCCAACAGAGTTTGTCAGCAATGCTATTGGCTCACGATAAGAAAAGCTCGTGGCTCACGGTAAGAAAAGCTCGTGGCTCACGGTAAGAAAAGCTCGTGGCTCACGGTAAGAAAAGCTCGTGGCTCACGGTAAGAAAAGCTCGTGGCTCACGGTAAGAAAAGCTCGTGGCTCACGGTAAGAAAAGCTCGTGGCTCACGGTAAGAAAAGCTCGTGGCTCACGGTAAGAAAAGCTCGTGGCTCACGGTAAGAAACGCTCGTGGCTCACGGTAAGAAAAGCTCGTGGCTCACGGTAAGAAAAGCTCGTGGCTCACGGTAAGAAAAGCTCGTGGCTCACGGTAAGAAAAGCTCGTGGCTCACGGTAAGAAAAGCTCGTGGCTCACGGTAAGAAAGGCTCGTGGCTCACGGTAAGAAAGGCTCGTGGATGTAGGATAGTGGAGGTAGAATGGACGTACAATAACATAAGTTTATTATGACGGACGTGACCGAATCGCGTGTGGTGTGTTCAAATTGTTTTCTGACGTGCAAGTGTCAGCAGTTTATTGTTCTTGGTCTACTATGGCCGTTATGTTGTTTTCGCTGCAAGTACTTTGTGAGCGCCGTACGGGATTTGTCCACTACATTAAGTGCTATATGTTTTGTAATTAACAGTTGAAATAATCCTACCCTGTGTTGTGTATGTTCTCATGTCAGAGCCATGCCATCTGTTGTGTATGTTCTCATGTCAGAGCCATGCCCTGAGTCTCACCATGATATTCTGACAGACACGAGTCTAATTGACAGCTCATTAAACGCACCATGACAGCCTTGACGGCTTGACTTCTTGACTTGTACTGTGCACGTCTTAGTTCCAGGTATATCTACCTGGACAGATAGTTGTGAGCGAACTGTAGCACCATGCTAACGTGTCTACGAGGCTAAACCAGACTGCGGACCGATTGAAACTATTAGACGAGATCTGAATTGTAACTTCTGTGCGTTATACCCCTTCGGCCTTTTCCACTGCGGCTATAACTTACATCTGCCAGCAATCACGAATTCTAATCTGTGTGTTAGCCTGCGATTTTTATTATGTATATATGTCTTTTGCTTGTGATTACTTTCACTGTATCTGATGTGAAGAAAACATTTCCAGGTTGGTGGGGCTGCAGTCAATCTAGATAAAAACGAAGCCATTGGCTATTGGACAGTCGATGGTTACAAGCCAGGGTTGCCATATTGGCCTTTTTAAGGCCAAATTCTCAAAATTTGGCCTTTTTAAAGAGGGCTTGGCCTCAAAAATTTATTTTGGCCCTTTGGCCTTTTTTTTGGCCTTTTCTTAAAAAAAAATAATATATATATATATATATAAAATATATAAAAATAATGTTTATCACAAATTGTTTTTAAAAATTTGTCAATAGCCTTATTAATTATTTTCTATTTTTGAATAGCTTACGTGTATGTTTGACAATAAAATTTTTAACGAAAAGGCTATTAAGAAAAAGCCAGATATAGAATGCAGCTCACACTTTTAGACGCTATTGTTAGAGTCAAGGCTGAGCTTTTGTTTACAAATAAATGCAGTGAGGACTTTCTCATTTCACCACGAATGCTTGATGACTTGACATCTGATAAGTTTATAATAATACTGCAAATAGTAGTCTAGAGGAAAAGGATGACCTGAAGCTTTGCTTTCAAATTTTAATGTTAGTATCATAGTCTATTTATTTTGTGAGTACAACCATACATACGAACATTGGCATTTACACATTTATTATCTTCTTTCTCATGGTTCTACCTTCATTTTAAATAGTTAAATAATTTTCAGCCGTTATGAGCCGTCCATAAATGACGTCACGCGACTTTGGCAGATTTTTCAATGTATTTTCACCCCCCACCCCACCACTCGTCACACGTAATCAAGAGCTAGACCCTTTCCAATATGACGTCACAGTTCTTAAAAGCACCCTCCCCCTCGCCATAAATCTGTGACCCCCTCCCGCACCCTAGTTGCGTGACGTCATTTTTGTTGACATTTTTCATATAACATAAGTTTGGCCTTTTTTTGGCAGTCAGTTTGGCCTTTTACCCAAATTACAATCTGGCAACCCTGTTACAAGTGAGGAAATGACGCAGCAAATGTAGGAGCATGTGAATAAAAGCCTTCCTCGTCCTCCAGAATGTCAAGAAGAAATTAATAATAAGAAGAAAAACATCTCAGCTGTGACGTGTCATCCGTGAAGACATCAATCAGAAAGGACAATGTAACAGATTAAATTACGTCATGGATTGAGGATCAAGGAATGAATTCAAGATTATTCCAACCTTGACCTTGGACGTTATGTTCTGGAAGTCCTATTCTTAGAAGTTTTACGAGTTGCTGGATTTTCTCAGAGGAGACAAGCGCGAGGGTCGATTCCTTGTCTTAAAACCACGTAACGCAGCAAGGAACGGTAACCAAATTACGCTCGCGTGTTGCCATTTTTTTCCTCCCCCCGTGTGCGCGTGTGTGTGATTTATATTGCGACGGTGCGCGCGAGCTGAAATCGAATTGCAGTCGAGCAGACGAGAGTCGTGAGCTCACATTCCTGGCGTCTTGTAGTTGTGTTCAAACTCGGGTACACCTCGTGCAGGACTGGCGTACAGTTCTCTCGTGTGGATCCGAGACGGGATTGAACTCGTGAACGCGAGTGTATCAGTTCGGACTAAACATGGCCACCTAATGGTGAGTGAACTGACCTGGTGTGTTCTGTTGTTGCTAGCCTGGGGATATGTGTGTGTGTGTGGGGAGGGGTGTAATGTTCGAGGCGATGGTGGCCGGTCTGTTGTGGCAGTGTCGTCGTGTGTGTCAACTTGTGACCGACTTGTTGACACATACCTGCCCGGCGTGGTCGTGTGTTCCTGGTGGTGAAGGCAGCACACATGTCATCTACAGACATGTCATCTACAGACATGGCCTGACAACAACCATTCTACATCTGTCAAACAGTGGTGTACTTGCTAAAGTCTGACATTGGATTTTACGTGGCTTACGTGGTTAATTGTGTTTTTTATCATAATGTATAATTAACTGGCATGTTGTAATATGTAAGAGAAGAGCAGACACTAGTCTTACTACCAATTCCACTGTTTTGATCATACGTGCCAGTCATATTGTGATCTATCGGGTCACGAACTCCCCTCCTATAAATAAATGTGTTGGTATATTTCCTTGTTGATCCCCTCACTTGGTTGGTTGGCTGCCATAAATTTCTGTGTTTTTAAAGACATGTCTTCATCCAAACAGATTAGTGTATGTTAGCCACTGACACAATCATAACAGATTAGTGTATGTTAGCCACTGATACAATCATAACAGATTAGTGTATGTTAGCCACTGATACAATCATAACAGATTAGTGTATGTTAGCCACTGACACAATCATTACAGATTAGTGTATGTTAGCCACTGACACAATCATAACAGATTAGTGTATGTTAGCCACTGACACAATCATAACAGATTAGTGTATGTTAGCCACTGACACAATCATAACAGATTAGTGTATGTTAGCCACTGATACAATCATAACAGATTAGTGTATGTTAGCCACTGATACAATCATTACATATTAGTGTTTGTTAGCCTCTGATACACTCATTACATATTAGTGTTTGTTAGCCTCTGATACAATCATTACATATTAGTGTTTGTTAGCCTCTGATACAATCATTACATATTAGTATATGTTAGCCACTGATACAATCATTACATATTAGTGTTTGTTAGCCTCTGATACAATCATTACATATTAGTGTTTGTTAGCCTCTGGTACAATCATTACATATTAGTGTTTGTTAGCCTCTGATACAATCATTACATATTAGTGTTTGTTAGCCTCTGATACAATCATTACAGAATAGTGTTTGTTAGCCACTGATACAATCATAACAGATTAGTGCATGTTAGCCACTGATACAATCATAACAGATTAGTGTATGTTAGCCACTGATACAATCATAACATGTTCAATAACGTTAGCCCCTGATTCAATATCCCAAACTATCATAGTATGACAATGATCTCACTAGAAGGGATGGCGCTAGAAGCTGTATGGGCCGTAGTAAGGTATTCCATGGGATGTGTAGTAGGCCAGTCAGCCGGACAAGGTCAGTGAAAAGTGGCACATTGCTGACCTGAGGATCCGCCAACGTCCTAGCCCGACATCCCTGTCAACATGACAGCCACGCCCTTGCTGAGTGCTCGCTTTGGACATGACCAGCACTTAGTCACGGAGATAGACCCATGTTGCTGGATGTACTTATGTAGTAGTGTGTAGTGACAGACCCATGTTGCTGGATGTACTTATGTAGTAGTTGTGGTGCTGGCATATGTTTTTCTGGCCAGGACATCACGTTCGGTAAATACTGATGAATACGTCACACTTGAAGTAGTTTTCTTATAGCTCTTTCGCGCAGCTCTTCTATTAAGGTCCCCTTAACGATATGGTTTTCCTTCATTTAAGCATAATTTAAAGGCACTAAGGTTTAGTCGAGGCGAGATAGCCTGCATCACGAATAAGTGTTATACAAGTTTACATGAGTATATATGGCTTTGTTTTATTCGGATGTCCCCCTGATCAGTTATAGATGATTGATATCGAAATGACAGAATTATTTTAACAAAAGCGTATTTTAGACATGACTGGCTATTTTGAATACCTGACAAAACATGACGTCACGTCACGAAGACTATATACCATTCTGTCTGTAAGTATCCTATGTAATAAAAGGCAAGTTTCTGTCCTTTCTATCCGTTCTGTCCCGTCATCTATAGCGATTGGTCTCTCAAACACACATGACTCCTACAGCCAATCATATCAAGTTTACGCGGACGTTCAAAACGAGTTATTTTTGGTGCAGTATTTCTTCCAAGACTTTATTTTGAGTTATGCGCGTTGGGATTTATAGCAAAAAGTTCTGTTTTTTCGAGTTATTTAGTTTAACTATAATGAATAGTATTTTTGACGCGATGCACAAGTAATGCCGGTCGAGACGGCTGTTGAAGGGTAGTTACAACATGCCACCTAACGGCGGCGGAACGTCCTTGGACGGGCTTGGTTGCTCGTATAATAACAATGTTATATCTTAGTTGTGATGAGGTTATTTTTTTCACCTGCTACTTTAATGCCGATATTTAGTTTTGGAGTTTTACAAAGATGTTAATTTTGCGTAACGCGTTTTTGAAACCCCATATTCTCCAACCCCATATTCCCCAAACCCCATATTCCCCAAACCCCATAATCCCCCAAACCCCATAATCCCCCAAACCACATATTTCCCAATTCCCATACTCCCCCAAACCCCATATTCCCCAAACCCCATACTTCCCCCAAACCCCATATTTCCATCTGTAAACCACAAATCACAAGTCGTACTATAGGCGCATCTCCTTCCGCTACCAAGACAATCACCGCTTGCGAGTTCCACCCTGTGAAATAGCCGTGTTTCACTCTCACATCATATTGTGTAGTGATGTATATGCCGATAGATTGATGGGTGATGTGGGTGGATTTAATAACGATCGATGAAAGGGATCCTTTCGCAGGGGTCTTGACGAAAGTGTTGTCGGGTGCAGAGGGCTTTGTCAGGGGGGATAAGTGGTCATTGGGAAACTGGGGACATTTGCACTTTTACAATGATTGATGTGATGGGGTGCATGAAATATGTTTGAAATATAAGTGGCTTAAGTTATGCAAGGAAAAAATATAAGAAACCATGTCTTAAACTGTTAGCGCTTTGCCCCTGATAAATCTAGTGCGTCATTTGGTTATAATCAAACGGAATAGCATTGGGGTACAGTTAGTTTTATGTCTGAGAACCATCGGTAAATTAAACCGCGTTTAGTACCGTCACTCGGAAACCTTGTGCTTGTCTACATCACTCAAAAGTGACCTAATGTTGACCAAATGGAGTCTAAATGGACTATACATAATGGCTTATATGTATTTATATACTCTGGAATATTGCCACGGGCCATCAATGAACATCAACGTTAACATTAGCGCATGGCCCGAGTCCTGACCTTTTGACCGTTGCTATAAAAAAAATATGACCTTTGGGCGCAACAGATCCCTTCACCCCCTATCCCCTCTCTGTTCGTTTTCTCTCTGCCCTACACAATCAAACCAAATGAATAGCGATGTGGTATAATAACTTAACGTCTTTATCCAGAGTGTTGCCTGCCTGCTGGTGTCGCACGGCGCGGCACGGCGTCTTTATCCAGAGTGTTGCCTGCCTGCTGGTCGCACGGCCCATCTACGTACCTCTCAAATTACTTTTCTAAAGATTTAGTTTAAAGTTCAGTAACCGTAAACATTTATTTCTTTGAGGCATGATCCAAGCCAGCATCAATCCAAGTTAAACACTTAAATTAACTTTCGCATTGTTTCTAAGTAATACTATCAAATAACAATGTTATTGCACATTTATGCGTTAGTGTAACAGAGGAACGATGGTCTGAAGTCGAAGTTTAAAATTGCTAGTTATCATTAATATACAATTGTTATACCCCATTCCTCACTATTTAATAAACTAATATAAGAGATATACTATTCCAGGTTAATGGTAAACGTTTCAAATCGTTTATTTTTTTATATTTTTTTGAAGTTGTCAACAAATATCAGTTTTCAACAAATATCAGTTTTCAACAAATATCAGTTTTCAACAAATATCAGTTTTCAACAAATATCAGTTTTCAACAAATATCAGTTTTCAACAAATATCAGTTTTCAACAAATATCAGTTGTCAACATATGTCAGTTGTCAACAAGCATCAGTTGTCAACAAACATCAGTTGTCAACAAACATCAGTTGTCAACAAACATCAGTTGTCAACAAACATCAGTTGTCAACAAACATCAGTTGTCAACAAACATCAGTTGTCAACAAATATCAGTTGTCAACAAATATCAGTTGCTTTGTAAATTTTTAAACAGATGCAGTTGGGTTGTTGTATCTGTCAAGAAATATCAGTGTGTGTTGTGTGTCTGACATCATTCACAAATAGTATCACTGTTTTCATTGTGTGAGTACAAGTTATCTCAGAAAAGATCATATGAAGTCTTAAAGTCTGTCACACGGGCAAGGCTTGCCTAAAAGTCTTAAAGTCTGTCACACGGCAAGGCTTGCCTAAAAGTCTTAAAGTCTGTCACGCGGCAAGGCTTGCCTAAAAGTCTTAAAGTCTGTCACACGGCAAGGCTTGCCTAAAAGTCTTAAAGTCTGTCACGCGGCAAGGCTTGCCTAAAAGTCTTAAAGTCTGTCACGCGGCAAGGCTTGCCTAAAAGTCTTAAAGTCTGTCACACGGCAAGGATTGCCTAAAAGTCTTAAAGTCTGTCACGCGGCAAGGCTTGCCTAAAAGTCTTAAAGTCTGTCACGCGGCAAGGCTTGCCTAAAAGTCTTAAAGTCTGTCACGCGGCAAGGCTTGCCTAAAAGTCTTAAAGTCTGTCACGCGGCAAGGCTTGCCTAAAAGTCTTAAAGTCTGTCACACGGCAAGGCTTGCCTAAAAGTCTTAAAGTCTGTCACACGGCAAGGCTTGCCTAAAAGTCTTAAAGTCTGTCACACGGCAAGGCTTGCCTAAAAGTCTTAAAGTCTGTCACACGGCAAGGCTTGCCTAAAAGTCTTAAAGTCTGTCACGCGGCAAGGCTTGCCTAAAAGTCTTAAAGATTACCCGATTCCATGCTTGGCTCTAACATGATTGACAGAAGAGAAAAGATGGTTACAAATGTGTAGAGTCGTATACAAAGCACAATCCTGTAATTCAAGCCAGTAAAACAATGTAAACTTGAGCAGGTCTACAGCCGCTCATTGTGTATTCGGACTCAGTGATGCGAGACCTGTGGTTCTAAAGTCTCTCCCCCCCCCTTTTTTTTTCCTCGGCTTGGGTCGTTGACCTCCAGTGGTTCAACTCTCTGGCCCATATGTCTGGCCAGGAGACAACTATTTCCGGCCGTCCTCTGCTCTGTGACCTTCAAGTTCAAGCTACTTGAACTTTTAGCCCAGCCTAACCCCCAAAGAAAAAACACAAGGATTCCTTAAATTATGTTAATTTTCCAAATGTACCATCCGTTAATTTATGCATACATTCGGGTAAAAAAGTCCCAAACTAAATTAAGAGTGACACTTTTTCTTAAACCATAATTTCTTTTTACTCCACGTTCCATTTACCATTTGACTGTCAGATATGTTCATTACTCCTTCTGTGTTTCCCATTGAATATTTATTGATACAATACAGATAAGAAATCAAAATGTGCCAGAAAAACGTTCCAGGACCGTCACGGCTTAGTGAGTATTTCAAATTCCAATTTGAGCAAAAAGGCCGCTCTGACCATACTTTGGTTATTCTACAGACCGGTTCTAGCCTACTGTGTTTAGTTTGTTGTAACTTGTAACAAGAGTTGGTTAAAACTCAGCGGCACACCACTTTCACCGGCCCCCGAGTAGTCCGACCCACAGACCTGTAGAGTTCAAACTTGCTGTTAAAAGATAACAACAAAAAAACTTAGCTGTAAACTCTTGGAAATGGGTAAATATGACTTTGAAAAAAAATGTAAGGGAATGGGTCTCCTCGCTGAGTCATCATAAAATACGCTTACCTGTAACTTACCTGCGTGTAAAAACTAGGCCGTGGTGGCAGGTATCTTAGTGTACGATGCCAGGTATTTGATGGGATTTGAAACCAGACAGAAACTTCAAATTTTGTGTTTCAAATGATGTATTCAACAATTTGTCTAGAGCTTCACATTGTCTTTACCTGAAAAAAGGGGGGGGGGAAATGAATTCACCTTTCAAATGTTCGATATTTGATTACGAGCTTGTAATTTTGTTTCTGTGCCTGCTGATGGGTATGGTATTCATAAGAGTTCATCTTCGCAGTCCGCCACTATTGGAAGTCTCTTCTACCCCCCCCCTCTCTCTCTCTCTCACTCTCACCCTCTCTCTCTCTCTTTCTGTCTCTCTCTCTCTCTGCACTTCATTTTGCTGTCTTTTTTTACTTCTACAAGCTCGCCGCTAGGTGATGGCACAACCCATTAAAAAATCTTAAACTTCAGGATGTTTTATAGATGGTAACTACATGCAAACACCGCTCGCATTGGATAGACCTCCGCAAAGTACCATTTAAGCTGCGTGGTTGCGCGACCACGCAGATATCTTACCGACGCGCAGCGGTAGTTTTGAATTACCGCACAGCAAATTTTGGAAAATATTGCACAAACAACTAATGCCGTGCAACTTTGCACACTTTTTTTTTATTACTTTGCACACGTTTTTTTTTACTTTGCACACGTTTTGTTTTATAATATAAATTATAATTGTTACAGGTGAAACGTTTAAGTGATGGTGCCCGCTGTACAGCCCCTAAGTGACCATGATTAGCGGCCCAGTGACCATGATTAGCGGCCCAGTGACCATGATTAGCGGCCCAGTGACCATGATTAGCGGCCCAGTGACCATGATTAGCGGCCCAGTGACCATGATTAGCGGCCCAATGACCATGATTAGCGGCCCAGTAACCATGATTAGCGGCCCAACATTTGCTCCAAATAGCCTTAAGGCAACCCCCCCCCCACC
The DNA here is from genome assembly GCA_944989445.1 of Ampullaceana balthica. Classification (NCBI taxonomy): domain Eukaryota; kingdom Metazoa; phylum Mollusca; class Gastropoda; family Lymnaeidae; genus Ampullaceana; species Ampullaceana balthica. The sequence goes on along the minus strand of CALYLW010000184.1, from coordinate 691,341 downwards.
CCAAGGCCGTAATTAGCCATCGCCCCTGGCTTGACTTGGTGTATTTAGGTTGAAGATACAAAAGCTTCTCTTGTATTTTGTGTTCCTTTATTTGACTAGCAGCCAGTAGGGACAGCTTTAAAATCACAAATAAAAAACATGAAACGGTATATCGTGGTCTGTGCAGTGCAAGGATATAATACAAGTTCTCTGTAGATATCGTCCGTGGGGGCCAGAATAGACTCTTGTTGTGTGTGAAGTGGTCCGTCCGTGGGTCTCAAGGCTGGCTATCGATTTTGTTGGTCAGTAAATCAGCGCCGCTTGGACAGCGGCCAAAATGTTGGCCTCACTTGGTGTAACTAAAGAGCTATAGTGGTCAATGGTACAGGAAGCTCAGGGTTTGAATAGTTACGGAATCTTAGAAGTGGTCAGTCCCTACTGCAAGGGAGGTATATGAATGGTCATTTGGTCGCTATTCAAGGGTTAACGTTATTAAATACTACAGGATTTCCATGTTTGTAAAATTTGAAGCACTAGTGTTTGCCCTTATCTCCTACAGGATGTCCATGTGTGTAGCACTAGTGTTTGCCCTTACCTCCTACAGGATGTCCATGTTTGTTGCACTAGTGTTTGCCCTTACCTCCTACAGGATGTCCATGTTTGTAGCACTAGTGTTTGCCCTTATCTCCTACAGGATGTCCATGTTTGTAGCACTAGTGCTTGCCCTTACCTCCTACACAATTTACTGACCACTATTTGTTCATGGCACAACGTATGTTATTGGAAATCGAACTACCAGTTGTAATTGTTTTCTTTCATTATAACATTATATGCTGACTGTTGCATTGATTGAGATTATATTACCGGATGTAATATATAGGACATGTTTACAGTAACACTGCATTCATGCAGTAGCCAATCAAAAATGTTCAAAAAATAACTTTTCAAAAATCAGCATGAACTGTTTTATTGGATTTCATGTCTAGACAGAATTGTAGATGTCATAGTTTCTATTCACACAGAGTTTTCTTTATTTGAGGAGTAACGAAACAATTCCAAAACTATCTCCGTGACGAGTTTGGTACAACTTATTGCTACTCGGAATTCCATCTGATATCATCATCCATGGAGTTAGTCTCTGAGATGTATGGGGGTTCGAAGCTGTGCGTCCCGTGTAAACGTTGATCTGTGTCTCAGCGATAACGAATGGCGTGACCACTGGTCATCTAGTGACGCATCGAGTCGCCTGAAGTGTTGGATATATCCCATTTTTTTCTGCTGTGCTCTTTTTGATTTAGTAACATAGCTTCATGAAGCATCTTTGTTCATGCACCGGCACCAAATAGCACCACGACACACATAGGCTGCGGTATTATCAGTATATTGTATGGGTGTCTAAATATGCACGCCTTCAATTTACTTCATAATTATGATACATATGGAAAACTGAGGTCAGTAAATACACAGGGCCATAGATAAAGGTCAATGTTTTTCGCTGGCACTTCTCAACTCGATCAAATATTCTTATATAAACCTGTCATGTAAGAATTGGACACGCCTTGTTCAAAGATCAACGTGGTTATTTTGTTGTTGGATTCAGCTGCTTGTTAGCGAGTGGATTTTTCTGAAGGCGCATCACGCCTGCTTTTGAAATCATTTCATGTAGCCCATGAATATAATCATAAAATTCATTTTTTTTTGATAAAGTACACAGAACTGAATCTCGTATGCAAAGTTAAGTCCTGTCTGGCTTGTCCTAATTGTTGCTAACTGTCCTGGAGTGGCCAGGGAATATGTTACTTCATCAGCACTGTTATCATTCAATGTTTTTGTGTTTTTTGGAGAACATTTGAAATAATTAGTTAAACGTCGGTCCCGTGGCTTTATGAAAACAACGGAGTTTGATGACAACTGTCGCTGTCTTACTGGAGACCACGGCTACCATGTTTATTACGTGACTACATTACAGCTTTCTCCCATTTTCTTTTCGAGGCGAGAGAATCGGATCATGAGCTCTTTGTGTGTACCACCATCTCATTGGCTCCTTGTGTGTACCACCATCTCATTGGCTCCTTGTGTGTACCGCCATCTCATTGGCTCCTATTGTGTACCGCCATCTCATTGGCTCCTTGTGTGTACCGCCATCTCATTGGCTCCTTGTGTGTACCACCATCTCATTGGCTCCTTGTGTGTACCGCCATCTTATTGGCTCCTTGTGTGTACCGCCATCTCATTGGCTCCTTGTGTGTACCGCCATCTCATTGGCTCCTATTGTGTACCGCCATCTCATTGGCTCCTTGTGTGTACCGCCATCTCATTGGCTCCTATTGTGTACCGCCATCTCATTGGCTCCTTGTGTGTACCGCCATCTCATTGGCTCCTTGTGTGTACCGCCATCTCATTGGCTCCTTGTGTGTACCGCCATCTCATTGGCTCCTATTGTGTACCGCCATCTCATTGGCTCCTATTGTGTACCGCCATCTCATTGGCTCCTTGTGTGTACCGCCATCTCATTGGCTCCTTGTGTGTACCGCCATCTCATTGGCTCCTTGTGTGTACCGCCATCTCATTGGCTCCTATTGTGTACCGCCATCTCATTGGCTCCTTGTGTGTACCGCCATCTCATTGGCTCCTATTGTGTACCGCCATCTCATTGGCTCCTTGTGTGTACCGCCATCTCATTGGCTCCTATTGTGTACCGCCATCTCATTGGCTCCTTGTGTGTACCGCCATCTCATTGGCTCCTTGTGTGTACCGCCATCTCATTGGCTCCTTGTGTGTACCGCCATCTCATTGGCTCCTTGTGTGTACCGCCATCTCATTGGCTCCTATTGTGTACCGCCATCTCATTGGCAATGTTGTTATTTCAGTTAAATAGATCCTCAAATTGTAAACCCTATTCTCCCGAAAGCTCACATACATGCGGCCAGTTACATTTTCTTGTAGCGACTTCATTAAAGTACACCTCTCAGTTTAGTGGGACGATTTCAATAAGTCTGAGAATGTTGGCGAGTTGCTCTGAGTAAATCTTCCTCTCTCGCCACTACCTGGAAGATAACCTGAAAACATTTTGGCAATGTGATTGTGGAGACAAGAGATAAACTCATGAGGCAAAGTGTCGGCCCGCGGGCTCACGATAAGACTTCAAAGCTGGAATTTATTGCACTGTGCTATGATAGGAAGACGGCATGTCTTAAATTGTTGTTGTCTAAAGTATAAAGGGGGGGGGGAGATTGCTCAGTCTGCAAGGTGAAGGACGTCCAACAAATTGTGTTAGTTATGAATTCTTGGACCATGACCTTTCAATACAGGTTTCCTTTATCTGTATCTTATATTAGCTTTTACAGACGCTCCTTCTATACAGAGATTATTGCGTCCTACGCTTATCCGTGGTTTGTGTCTGGTCCTGCATTCTTATTAGAGTTTTAAATGTTGATAAAGTGTTAGTTTTCCTGGTTTCTTCTGTGTGGCTCATATATAGGGCCAGCATCTTTCAATGAAAGTTTCCTTTCTCTGTGTGGCTCATACATAGGGCCAGCATCTTTCAAGGAAAGTTTCCTTTCTCTGTGTGGCTCATACATGGGGCCAGGATCTTTCAATGAAAGCTTCCTTTCTATGTGTGGCTCATACATGGGGCCAGGATCTTTCAATGAAAGCTTCCTTTCTCGGCATGGCTCATAAAACACCAGAGAGTTTATTGATTGAGCAGAGATGGAAAAATTGATCGCATTCCAAAACACATTTCTATACGAGCTACAGATTGTGTTCACATCAAGTTGCTGTGAAACACGCAGGGGCGCAATAGTTGCCAAGTCTTACTAATAATTTTTCTTCTTTAAATAAGTGTCATTTTTCAAAGGGTAACACGAACAGTGTCATTTTAATGTCCCAATTTCCGTGTTTTATGTCTTTAAAAAATGGTGGATTTGTTTCATTAATGCCATCAAGGTAGATGATCACCTACTGTGTCTTCCAACCAAGGTGACGTTTCCACTCGGATGTTTCAATTTAACGCAGATCACGTGAGAGACATATTTCCGAACTGCCAACTGTTGTTAGACAGACAAGTCACGTGTCTCTTTAGCTGTGAGGTCTCTATCATAATGATAATGTGTTGTCTTAAAAACATTCGCATTTTACCTTTGACCAGCTGCATGTTACAAATATTAATTCAAATAGAGGATAGCTAATGCTGATACTTGAAATAAGTTGGTCTTTGGATATAACACTTGCAATATGGGGAAACACATTGGCTATTTGAAGTGTGTAATTATAAGTGCATGATAGTATTATGGGCAACTTTGCCAGATGTTTGTGTGGCAGACCTCTAATTAATTGTTGCCATATGTTTGTGTGGCAGACCTCTAATCTATTGTTGCCATATGTTTGTGTGGCAGACCTCTAATCTATTGTTGCCAGATGTTTGTGTGGCAGACCTCTAATCTATTGTTGCCAGATGTTTGTGTGGCAGACCTCTAATCTATTGTTGCCAGATGTTTGTGTGGCAGACCTCTAATCTATTGTTGCCAGATGTTTGTGTGGCAGACCTCTAATCTATTGTTGCCAGATGTTTGTGTGGCAGACCTCTAATCTAATTTTAGAAAGAGAATATAAATGTCTGGTAAGGCAGGGGCTGTGCGTCATCTGAAAGGTCGGACTAGGCTACAGAATAGCTCAGTATCCATAGCAACCATGGGCGTTGTCTGGAATCTATGTCAGTGTCTGGAATATATGTCAGTGTCTGGAATATATGTCAGTGTCTGGAATCTATGCCAACCACCAATTTTCTCTGGAATCTACGTTCATGTCTGGAATCTATGTCAGTGTCTTGAATATATGTCAGTATCTGAAATCTATGCCAACCACCAATTTTCTCTGGAATCTAGGTTCATGTCTGGAATCTATGTCAGTGTCTTGAATATATGTCAGTATCTGGAATCTATGTCACCATACTCGTTCTGGGTTCTACGTCCACCTGGGGCGTCAAGCCAAAGTAATTGTAATCTGTTGTGTCCTTTCTATTTCTAGTCGTGACGATGTATGCGTGACAATGTATGCGTGACAATGTATGTGTGACAATGTATGTGTGACAATGTATGTGTTAGCCGGCAACACTGTTAGTCCTTTGCTTATAGATACAAAATACAGATATTACTTTGAAAATATTTTTGCTATATTAAACTATATTTTATTGTTCCCTGTTGTGTCCACTGACACGCCACTAAAATGGTTGACACGCCTCATTCCATTCATAAGTCACCCCCCCCCCGCCCGCCGCCTCTTAAGTCCACCGTATGTTGTACCAAGGTACACGTCCAACACGTCGCATGTGACAAATGTCTGGAGGTCACTGTTACGACAGGCTAATACATCTTAATGACCGGTGGGCGGGGGAAGGGGGGGGTGAGCTACCAGCAACAATCACTCAACACGTCACTACAACCTGGAGTTTTAATAAATAACATAAAATAAATAAATAAACATTTATGGGCAACTGCATGCCAACAGCTATCACAAACAAAACCATCTCCGAATTTTGATCGGAATGTAGCATTGTCGGTGTGGTGGAATGTGGCATTGTCGGTGTGGTGGAATGTGGCATTGTCGGTGTGGTGGAATGTGGCATTGTCGGTGTGGTGGAATGTGGCATTGTCGGTGTGATGGAATGTAGCATTGTCGGTGTGGTGGAGTGTAGCATTGTCGGTGTGGTGGAGTGTAGCATTGTCGATTTGAAAGATGTTCGCCTTAGATGGACCAGGTCCTTAAGATTGTTGAATCATTCCCAGGTCACACACCACTTCTAGCCAGCACACATCTGGACGAGTGAGTGCATGGAATACCAGCAATTACTTTGAGGGCCTTTTAATTACCGACCAACCAACCATCTAACTGGGGCATGACATCTAGA